>CM062291.1:103077309-103665567 GCA_031216915.1 Pictodentalium vernedei
AGAGATAGATAGCGAGAGATAGAGAATTAGAGATAGAGAGACAGATGGAGAGAGAGAGATATAGAGGGAGAGATAGAAAGAGGTAGAGGGAGACAGAGTTTGAGAGAGAGAGAGACAGACAGACAGACAGAGGGAGACAGAGAGACAGACAGAGAGAGAGACAGAGAGATAGGTAGAGAGATATACATATATAGAGAGAGATAAGAATGATAGTTTGAGAGAGAGAGAGAGAGAGAGAGGGGGGATATAGATTTTGTGTGTATGTGAGAGAGAGAGAGAGAGTGAGAGAGAGAGGATAGAGATAGAGAGGGATAGAGATAAAGATCGAGAGATATACACAGAGGTATATAGAGATAGAGAGATAGCAAGAGATAGAGTTAGAGAGAGAGACTGACAGACAGAGAGAGAGACAGACAGACAGACAGGGAGAGAGAGTTGGAGAGAGAAAGATTGAGATATACATATAGAGAGAGATAGAGAGATAAGATTGATAGTTTGCGTGAGAGATAGAGATAGAGTTTGAGATAGAGGGATAGAGATAGAGATAGAGAGAGAGAGAGAGAGAGAGAGAGATAGTTTGCATGAGAGAGGTAGAGATGTTTATTTCTGGAATACCAAGCTAATTGACCCTTTCATTAACAAGATTTCACACAAACCGATAATAGACTATAAAGCATAATACTCTCTTTTTGGGAGCCTTATGGAACAAAAGTGGCGCAAATTTTGGGGATTCACAGAGCTACTGTGCTTCCCAAGGCATCTTCTATAAATTTGGAGAATACCAAGCAGATTGCCCAATTTGCTAATGAAAAGCGAGAAAAACTGATATTGGCCCATATGAGAAAAACATTTACCTTCCTTTTTAGGGTCACTTTGTAGAACTAAAAGAGAGAGAGAGAGAGAGAGAGAGAGAGAGAGAGAGAGAGAGAGAGAGAGAGAGAGAAAGGTACAGATATAGAGGGATATAGAGAGAAACAGAGATAGAGAGATAGAGGTAGAGAGACATATAGAGAGAGAGATAGAGATAGAGAGATAAATAGAGAGAGATAGACATCGAGAGAGAGATATAGAGATCAAGAGAGAGATATAGAGATAGATAGAGAGAAAGAGAAGAGATAGAGAATTTGTGAGAGAGGGAAATAGAAAACAACCTTGTCCCAGAGAGAAAGAGAGAGAGAGGAGAGAGAGAGGATAGATAGAGATAAAGGGATAGAGAGAGAGAGAGAGAGAGATAGAGAGAGAGAGGTAGAGAGAGATAGAGAGATGGAGTTTGCGAGAAAGAGAGAGAGGGGGAGGGAGAGAGAGAGATATATATAGTTTGCAAGAGAGAGAGAGAGATGGAGATGGAGATGTTTATTTCTGGAATACCGAGCTAATTGACCCTTTCATTAAAAAGATTTTACACAAACCGATAACAGACTATAAAGCATAAAACTACAAAGCCCTTTTTGGCAGCCTTAAGGAACAAAAGTGGTGCATATTTGGGGGGCCCACAGAGCACCACTATGCTTCCCAAGGCATCTTCTATAAATTTGGAGAATATCAAGCAGATTGCCCAATTCGTTAATGAAAAGCGAGAAAAACTGATATTGGCCCATATAAGAAAAACATTTACTTTCCTTTTTAGGGTCACTTTGTAGAACTAAGAGAGAGAGATACAGAGAGATAGACAGATAGATAGAGAGAGATAGAAAGAGAGAGAGAGAGAGAGTGAGACAGAGAAAGATAGAGATAGAGAGATATAGAGGGATATAGAGAGAAATAGAGATAGAGAGATAGAGGTAGAGAGAGATATAGAGAGAGAGATAGAGATAGAGATAAATAGAGAGATAAAGATTGAGAGAGATATAGAGATAGAGATCGAGAGAGAGATATAGATAGATAGAGAGAATGAGAGAGATAGAGAGTTTGTGAGAGAGGGAGATAGAAAACAACCTCGTCCCAGAGAGAAAGAGATAGAGAGAGAGGAGAGAGAGAGAGGGGTAGAGATAGAGATATAGATAGATAGAAGGATGGATAGAGATAAAGAGATAGACAAAGGGATAGAGAGAGACAGAGAGATAGAGAGAGAAGTAGAGAGAGATAGAGAGATGGAGTTTGCGAGAAAGAGAGAGGGGGAGGGAGAGATAGAGATAGAGATATAGAGAGATATATAGATAGTTTGTGAGAGAGAGAGAGATGGAGATGTTTATTTCTGGAATACCGAGCTAATTGACCCTTTCATTAACAAAAAGATTTCACACAAACCGATAACAGACTATAAAGCATAAAACTACAAAGCCCTTTTTGGGAGCCTTATGGAACAAAAGTGGCACATATTTTGGGGATCCACAGAGCACCACTATGCTTTCCAAGGCATCTTCTATAAATTTGGAGAATACCAAGCAGATTGCCCAATTTGCTAATGAAAAGCGAGAAAATTAGCCTATATAACAAAAACATTTACCTTCCTTTTTGGGGTCACTTTGTGGAACTGAGAGAGAGAGAGAGAGAGAGAGAGAGAGAGACAGACAGACAGACAGACAGACAGACAGAGACAGAGAGAGACAGAGAAAGGTAGAGATACAGAGGGATATAGAGAGAAATAGAGATAGAGAGATAGAGGTAGAGACATATAGAGAGAGAGAGAGAGATAGAGATAAATAGAGATAGACATCGAGAGATATAGATCAAGAGATAGATATAGAGATAGATAGAGAGAAAGAGGAGAGAGATAGAGAGATAGAGAGTTTGTGAGAGAGGGACATAGAAAACAACCTTGTCCCAGAGAGAGAGAGAGAGAGAGAGAGAGAGAGGAGAGAGAGAGAGGGGGGTAGAGATAGAGAGGATAGATAGAGATAAAGAGATAGATAAAGGGATAGAGTGAGGCAGAGAGAGATAGAGAGGTAGAGAGAGATAGAGAGATGGAGAGATGGAGTTTGCAAGAAAGAGAGAGAGGGGGAGGGAGAGATAGAGAGAGATAGAGATATAGAGAGATATATAGTTTGCGAGAGAGAGAGATGGAGATGGAGATGTTTATTTCTGGAATACTGAGCTAATTGACCCTTTCATTAACAAAAAGATTTCACACAAACCGATAACAGACTATAAAGCATAAAACTACAAAGCCCTTTTTGGCAGCCTTATGGAACAAAAGTGGTGCATATTTTGGGTGCCCACCGAGCTCTACTATGCTTCCCAAGGCATCTTCTATAAATTTGGAGAATACCAAGCAGATTGCCCAATTCGCTGATGAAAAGCGAGAAAAACTGATATTGGCCCATATAAGAAAAACATTTACCTTACTTTTAAGGGTCACTTTGTAGAACTGAGAGAGAGAGAGAGAGAGAGAGAGAGAGAGAGATAGAGATAGAAAGAGAGAGATAGAGCGACACAGAGAAAGGTAGAGATATAGAGGGATAGAGTGAGAAATAGAGATAGAGAGATAGAGGTAGAGAGACATATATAGAGAGAGATAGAGATAGAGAGATAAATAGAGAGAGATAGACATCGAGAGAGAGATATAGAGATAGAGATCAAGAGAGAGATATAGAGAGAGATATAGAGATAGATAGAGAGAAAGAGAAGAGAGATAGAGAGTTTGTGAGAGAGGGAGATAGAAAACAACCTTGTCCCAGAGAGAAAGAGAGAGAGAGGAGAGAGAGAGGATAGATAGAGATAAAGAGATAAAGGGATAGAGAGAGAGAGAAAGAGAGAGATAGGTAGAGAGGTAGACAGAGATAGAGAGATGGAGTTTGCGAGAAAGAGAGAGAGGGGGAGGGAGAGAGAGATAGAGATATATATAGTTTGCAAGAGAGAGAGATGGAGATGTTTATTTCTGGAATACCGAGCTAATTGACCCTTTCATTAAAAAGATTTCACACAAACCGATAACAGACTATAAAGCATAAAACTACAAAGCCCTTTTTGGCAGCCTTCAGGAACAAAAGTGGTGCATATTTGGGGGGCCCACAGAGCACCACTATGCTCCCCAAGGCATCTTCTATAAATTTGGAGAATACCAAGCAGATTGCCCAATTCGCTAATGAAAAGCAAGAAAAACTGATATTGGCCCATATAAGAAAAACATTTACCTTCCTTTTTAGGGTCACTTTGTAGAACTAAGAGAGAGAGAGAGATACAGAGAGAAAGACAGATAGATAAAGAGAGATAGAAAGAGAGAGAGAGAGAGAGAGAGAAAGAGAGAGATAGAGTGAGACAGAGAAAGATAGAGATAGAGAGATATAGAGGGATATAGAGAGAAATAGAGATAGAGAGATACAGGTAGAGAGAGATATAGAGATAGAGATAAATAGATAGAGATAAAGATCGAGAGAGAGATATAGAGATAGAGAGAAAGAGGAGAGATAGAGAGATAGAGAGTTTGTGAGAGAAGGAGATAGAAAACAACCTCGTCCCAGAGAGAAAGAGAGAGAGAGAGGGGTAGAGACAGAGATATAGATAGGATAGATAGAGATAAAGAGATAGACAAAGGGATAGAGAGAGACAGAGAGAGAGAGAGAGAGAGAGACAGAGACAGAGAAAGGTAGAGATACAGAGGGATATAGAGAGAAATAGAGATAGAGAGATAGAGGTAGAGACATATAGAGAGATAGAGATAGAGATAAATAGAGATAGACATCGAGAGATATAGATCAAGAGATAGATATAGAGATAGATAGAGAGAAAGAGGAGAGAGATAGAGAGATAGAGAGTTTGTGAGAGAGGGACATAGAAAACAACCTTGTCCCAGAGAGAAAGAGAGAGAGGAGAGAGAGAGAGAGGGGTAGAGATAGAGAGGATAGATAGAGATAAAGAGATAGAGTGAGATAGAGAGAGATAGAGAGGTAGAGAGAGGTAGAGAGAGATAGAGAGATGGAGTTTGCAAGAAAGAGAGAGAGGGGAGGGAGAGATAGAGAGAGAGATAGAGATATAGAGAGATATATAGTTTGCGAGAGAGAGAGAGAGATGGAGATGGAGATGTTTATTTCTGGAATACCGAGCAAATTGACCCTTTCATTAACAAAAAGATTTCACACAAACCGATAACAGACTATAAAGCATAAAACTACAAAGCCCTTTTTGGCAGCCTTATGGAACAAAAGTGGTGCATATTTTGAGGGCCCACAGAGCACTACTATGCTTCCCAAGGCATCTTCTATAAATTTGGAGAATACCAAGCAGATTGCCCAATTCGCTAATGAAAAGCAAGAAAAACTGATATTGGCCCATATAAGAAAAACATTCACCTTCCTTTTTAGGGTCACTTTGTAGAATTAAGAGAGAGAGAGAGATACAGAGAGATAGACAGATAGATAGAGAGAGATGGAAAGAGAGAGAGAGAAAGAGAGAGAGATAGAGTGAGACAGAGAAAGATAGAGATAGAGAGATATAGAGGGATATAGAGAGAAACAGAGATAGAGAGATAGAGGTAGAGAGAGATAGAGAAAAAGAGATAAATAGAGAGAGATAAAGATCGAGGGAGATATAGAGTTGAGAGAGATATATCGAGAGAGATAGAGAGTTTGTGAGAGAGGGAGATAGAAAACAACCTCGTCCCAGAGAGAGAGAGAGAGAGAGAGAGAGAGAGAGGGGGGGTAGAGATAGATATAGATAGAGAGAAGGATAGATAGAGATAAAGAGATAGATAAAGGGATAGAGAGAGAAGGGAGAGAGAGAGAGGTAGAGAGAGATAGAGAGATGGAGTTTGCAAGAAAGAGAGAGGGGGAGGGAGGGGGAGAGAGAGATAGAGAGAGAGATAGAGATATAGAGAGATATATAGATAGTTTGCGAGAGAGAGAGATGGAGATGTTTATTTCTGGAATACCGAGCTAATTGACCCTTTCATTAACAAAAAGATTTCACACAAACCGATAACAGACTATAAAGCATAAAACTATGAAGCCCTTTTTGGGAGCCTTATGGAACAAAAGTGGCACATATTTTGGGGGCCCACAGAGCACCACTATGCTTTCCAAGGCATCTTCTATAAATTTGGAGAATACCAAGCAGACTGCCCAATTCGCTAATGAAAAGCGAGGAAAACCTGATATTAGCCCATATAACAAAAACATTTACCTTCCTTTTTGGGGTCACTTTGTGGAACTAGGAGAGAGAGAGAGAGAGAGAGAGAGAGAGAGAGAGATACAGTGAGACAGAGACAGAGAGATAAACAGATAGAGAGATAGAAAGAGAGAGAGATAGAGCGAGGCAGAGAAAGGTAGAGATATAGAGGGATATAGAGAGAAATAGAGATAGAGAGATAGAGGTAGAGAGACATAGAGAGAGAGATAGAGAGATAAATAGAGAAAGATAGACATCGAAAGAGATATAGAGATCAAGAGAGAGATATAGATAGAGAGAAAGAGGAGACAGATAGAGAGTTTGTGAGAGGGGGAGATAGAAAACAACCTTGTCCCAGAGAAAGAGAGAGAGAGAGGAGAGAGAGAGAAGGATAGATAGAGATAAAGGGATAGAGAGAGAGAGAGAGAGAGAGAGAGAGAGAGAGATAGAGAGAGAGAGAGAGGTAGAGAGAGATAGAGAGATGGAGTTTGCGAGAAAGAGAGAGAGGGGGAGGGAGAGAGAGATAGAGATATATATAGTTTGCAAGAGAGAGAGATGGAGATGGAGATGTTTATTTTTGGAATACCGAGCTAATTGACCCTTTCATTAAAAAGATTTCACACAAACCGATAACAGACTATAAAGCATAAAACTACAAAGCCCTTTTTGGCAGCCTTAAGGAACAAAAGTGGTGCATATCTGGGGGGCCCACAGAGCACCACTATGCTTCCCAAGGCATCTTCTATAAATTTGGAGAATACCAAGCAGATTGCCCAATTCGCTAATGAAAAGCGAGAAAACCTGATATTAGCCTATATAACAAAAACATTTACCTTCCTTTTTGGGGTCACTTTGTGGAACTGAGAGAGAGAGAGAGAGAGAGAGAGAGAGAGAGAGAGAGAGAGAGAGAGAGAGAGAGAGAGAGACAGACAGACAGACAGACAGACAGACAGACAGACAGACAGACAGACAGAGAAAGGTAGAGATACAGAGGGATATAGAGAGAAATAGAGATAGAGAGATAGAGGTAGAGACATATAGAGAGAGAGATAGAGATAGAGATAAATAGAGATAGACATCGAGAGATATAGATCAAGAGATAGATATAGAGATAGATAGAGAGAAAGAGGAGAGAGATAGAGAGATAGAGAGTTTGTGAGAGAGGGACATAGAAAACAACCTTGTCCCAGAGAGAGACACAGAGAGAGGAGAGAGAGAGAGGGGGGTAGAGATAGAGAGGATAGATAGAGATAAAGAGATAGATAAAGGGATAGAGTGAGGCAGAGAGAGATAGAGAGGTAGAGAGAGATGGAGTTTGCAAGAAAGAGAGAGAGGGGGAGGGAGAGATAGAGAGAGAGAGATAGAGATATAGAGAGATATATAGTTTGCGAGAGAGAGAGATGGAGATGTTTATTTCTGGAATACTGAGCTAATTGACCCTTTCATTAACAAAAAGATTTCACACAAACCGATAACAGACTATAAAGCATAAAACTACAAAGCCCTTTTTGGCAGCCTTATGGAACAAAAGTGGTGCATATTTTGGGTGCCCACAGAGCACTACTATGCTTCCCAAGGCATCTTCTATAAATTTGGAGAATACCAAGCAGATTGCCCAATTCGCTGATGAAAAGCGAGAAAAACTGATATTGGCCCATATAAGAAAAACATTTACCTTCCTTTTAAGGGTCACTTTGTAGAACTAAGAGAGAGAGAGAGAGACAGATAGAGATAGAAAGAGAGAGAGAGAGATAGAGCGAGACAGAGAAAGGTAGAGATATAGAGGGATAGAGTGAGAAATAGAGATAGAGAGATAGAGGTAGAGAGACATATAGAGAGAGAGATAGAGATAGAGAGATAAATAGAGAGAGATAGACATCGAGAGAGAGATATAGAGATAGAGATCAAGAGAGAGATATAGAGATAGATAGAGAGAAAGAGAAGAGAGATAGAGAGTTTGTGAGAGAGGGACATAGAAAACAACCTTGTCCCAGAGAGAAAGAGAGAGAGAGGACAGATAGAGATAAAGAGATAAAGGGATAGAGAGAGAGAGAAAGAGAGAGAGAGGTAGAGAGAGATAGAGAGATGGAGTTTGCGAGAAAGAGAGAGAGGGGGAGGGAGAGAGAGATAGAGATATATATAGTTTGCAAGAGAGAGAGATGGAGATGGAGATGTTTATTTCTGTAATACCGAGCTAATTGACCCTTTCATTAAAAAGATTTCACACAAACTGATAACAGACTATAAAGCATAAAACTACAAAGCCCTTTTTGGCAGCCTTAAGGAACAAAAGTGGTGCATATTTGGGGGGCCCACAGAGCACCACTATGCTCCCCAAGGCATCTTCTATAAATTTGGAGAATACCAAGCAGATTGCCCAATTCGCTAATGAAAAGCGAGAAAAACTGATATTGGCCCATATAAGAAAAACATTTACCTTCCTTTTTAGGGTCACTTTGTAGAACTAAGAGAGAGAGAGAGATACAGAGAGAAAGACAGATAGATAAAGAGAGATAGAAAGAGAGAGAGAGAGAGAGAGAGAGAAAGAGAGAGATAGAGTGAGACAGAGAAAGATAGAGATAGAGAGATATAGAGGGATATAGAGAGAAATAGAGATTGAGAGATACAGGTAGAGAGAGATATAGAGATAGAGATAAATAGATAGAGATAAAGATCGAGAGAGAGATATAGAGATAGAGAGAAAGAGGAGAGATAGAGAGATAGAGAGTTTGTGAGAGAAGGAGATAGAAAACAACCTCGTCCCAGAGAGAAAGAGAGAGAGAGAGAGAGGGGTAGAGACAGAGATATAGATAGAAGGATAGATAGAGATAAAGAGATAGACAAAGGGATAGAGAGAGACAGAGAGAGAGAGAGAGAGAGAGAGACAGAGACAGAGAAAGGTAGAGATACAGAGGGATATAGAGAGAAATAGAGATAGAGAGATAGAGGTAGAGACATATAGAGAGATAGAGATAGAGATAAATAGAGATAGACATCGAGAGATATAGATCAAGAGATAGATATAGAGATAGATAGAGAGAAAGAGGAGAGAGATAGAGAGATAGAGAGTTTGTGAGAGAGGGACATAGAAAACAACCTTGTCCCAGAGAGAAAGAGAGAGAGAGAGGAGAGAGAGAGAGAGGGGTAGAGATAGAGAGGATAGATAGAGATAAAGAGATAGAGTGAGATAGAGAGAGATAGAGAGGTAGAGAGAGGTAGAGAGAGATAGAGAGATGGAGTTTGCAAGAAAGAGAGAGAGGGGAGGGAGAGATAGAGAGAGAGATAGAGATATAGAGAGATATATAGTTTGCGAGAGAGAGAGAGAGATGGAGATGGAGATGTTTATTTCTGGAATACCGAGCAAATTGACCCTTTCATTAACAAAAAGATTTCACACAAACCGATAACAGACTATAAAGCATAAAACTACAAAGCCCTTTTTGGCAGCCTTATGGAACAAAAGTGGTGCATATTTTGAGGGCCCACAGAGCACTACTATGCTTCCCAAGGCATCTTCTATAAATTTGGAGAATACCAAGCAGATTGCCCAATTCGCTAATGAAAAGCAAGAAAAACTGATATTGGCCCATATAAGAAAAACATTCACCTTCCTTTTTAGGGTCACTTTGTAGAATTAAGAGAGAGAGAGAGATACAGAGAGATAGACAGATAGATAGAGAGAGATGGAAAGAGAGAGAGAGAAAGAGAGAGATAGAGTGAGACAGAGAAAGATAGAGCTAGAGAGATATAGAGGGATATAGAGAGAAACAGAGATAGAGAGATAGAGGTAGAGAGAGATAGAGAAAAAGAGATAAATAGAGAGAGATAAAGATCGAGGGAGATATAGAGTTGAGAGAGATATATCGAGAGAGATAGAGAGTTTGTGAGAGAGGGAGATAGAAAACAACCTCGTCCCAGAGAGAGAGAGAGAGAGAGAGAGAGAGGGGGGGGGGGTAGAGATAGATATAGATAGAGAGAAGGATAGATAGAGATAAAGAGATAGATAAAGGGATAGAGAGAGAAGAGAGAGAGAGAGAGGTAGAGAGAGATAGAGAGATGGAGTTTGCAAGAAAGAGAGAGGGGGAGGGAGGGGGGAGAGAGAGATAGAGAGAGAGATAGAGATATAGAGAGATATATAGATAGTTTGCGAGAGAGAGAGATGGAGATGTTTATTTCTGGAATACCGAGCTAATTGACCCTTTCATTAACAAAAAGATTTCACACAAACCGATAACAGACTATAAAGCATAAAACTACGAAGCCCTTTTTGGGAGCCTTATGGAACAAAAGTGGCACATATTTTGGGGGCCCACAGAGCACCACTATGCTTTCCAAGGCATCTTCTATAAATTTGGAGAATACCAAGCAGACTGCCCAATTCGCTAATGAAAAGCGAGAAAACCTGATATTAGCCCATATAACAAAAACATTTACCTTCCTTTTTGGGGTCACTTTGTGGAACTAGGAGAGAGAGAGAGAGAGAGAGAGAGAGAGAGAGATACAGTGAGACAGAGACAGAGAGATAAACAGATAGAGAGATAGAAAGAGAGAGAGATAGAGCGAGGCAGAGAAAGGTAGAGATATAGAGGGATATAGAGAGAAATAGAGATAGAGAGATAGAGGTAGAGAGACATAGAGAGAGAGATAGAGAGATAAATAGAGAAAGATAGACATCGAAAGAGATATAGAGATCAAGAGAGAGATATAGATAGAGAGAAAGAGGAGAGAGATAGAGAGTTTGTGAGAGGGGGAGATAGAAAACAACCTTGTCCCAGAGAAAGAGAGAGAGAGAGGAGAGAGAGAGAAGGATAGATAGAGATAAAGGGATAGAGAGAGAGAGAGAGAGAGAGAGAGATAGAGAGAGAGAGGTAGAGAGAGATAGAGAGATGGAGTTTGCGAGAAAGAGAGAGAGGGGGAGGGAGAGAGAGATAGAGATATATATAGTTTGCAAGAGAGAGAGATGGAGATGGAGATGTTTATTTTTGGAATACCGAGCTAATTGACCCTTTCATTAAAAAGATTTCACACAAACCGATAACAGACTATAAAGCATAAAACTACAAAGCCCTTTTTGGCAGCCTTAAGGAACAAAAGTGGTGCATATCTGGGGGGCCCACAGAGCACCACTATGCTTCCCAAGGCATCTTCTATAAATTTGGAGAATACCAAGCAGATTGCCCAATTCGCTAATGAAAAGCGAGAAAACCTGATATTAGCCTATATAACAAAAACATTTACCTTCCTTTTTGGGGTCACTTTGTGGAACTGAGAGAGAGAGAGAGAGAGAGAGAGAGAGAGAGAGAGAGAGAGAGAGAGAGAGAGAGAGAGAGAGAGAGAGAGAGAGACAGACAGACAGACAGACAGACAGACAGACAGACAGACAGACAGACAGACAGAGAGAGACAGAGACAGAGAAAGGTAGAGATACAGAGGGATATAGAGAGAAATAGAGATAGAGAGATAGAGGTAGAGACATATAGAGAGAGAGATAGAGATAGAGATAAATAGAGATAGACATCGAGAGATATAGATCAAGAGATAGATATAGAGATAGATAGAGAGAAAGAGGAGAGAGATAGAGAGATAGAGAGTTTGTGAGAGAGGGACATAGAAAACAACCTTGTCCCAGAGAGAGACACAGAGAGAGGAGAGAGAGAGAGGGGGGTAGAGATAGAGAGGATAGATAGAGATAAAGAGATAGATAAAGGGATAGAGTGAGGCAGAGAGAGATAGAGAGGTAGAGAGAGATGGAGAGATGGAGTTTGCAAGAAAGAGAGAGAGGGGGAGGGAGAGATAGAGAGAGAGATAGAGATATAGAGAGATATATAGTTTGCGAGAGAGAGAGATGGAGATGTTTATTTCTGGAATACTGAGCTAATTGACCCTTTCATTAACAAAAAGATTTCACACAAACCGATAACAGACTATAAAGCATAAAACTACAAAGCCCTTTTTGGCAGCCTTATGGAACAAAAGTGGTGCATATTTTGGGTGCCCACAGAGCACTACTATGCTTCCCAAGGCATCTTCTATAAATTTGGAGAATACCAAGCAGATTGCCCAATTCGCTGATGAAAAGCGAGAAAAACTGATATTGGCCCATATAAGAAAAACATTTACCTTCCTTTTAAGGGTCACTTTGTAGAACTAAGAGAGAGAGAGAGAGACAGATAGAGATAGAAAGAGAGAGAGAGAGATAGAGCGAGACAGAGAAAGGTAGAGATATAGAGGGATAGAGTGAGAAATAGAGATAGAGAGATAGAGGTAGAGAGACATATAGAGAGAGAGATAGAGATAGAGAGATAAATAGAGAGAGATAGACATCGAGAGAGAGATATAGAGATAGAGATCAAGAGAGAGATATAGAGATAGATAGAGAGAAAGAGAAGAGAGATAGAGAGTTTGTGAGAGAGGGACATAGAAAACAACCTTGTCCCAGAGAGAAAGAGAGAGAGAGGATAGATAGAGATAAAGAGATAAAGGGATAGAGAGAGAGAGAGAGAAAGAGAGAGAGAGGTAGAGAGAGATAGAGAGATGGAGTTTGCGAGAAAGAGAGAGAGGGGGAGGGAGAGAGAGATAGAGATATATATAGTTTGCAAGAGAGAGAGATGGAGATGGAGATGTTTATTTCTGGAATACCGAGCTAATTGACCCTTTCATTAAAAAGATTTCACACAAACCGATAACAGACTATAAAGCATAAAACTACAAAGCCCTTTTTGGCAGCCTTCAGGAACAAAAGTGGTGCATATTTGGGGGGCCCACAGAGCACCACTATGCTCCCCAAGGCATCTTCTATAAATTTGGAGAATACCAAGCAGATTGCCCAATTCGCTAATGAAAAGCGAGAAAAACTGATATTGGCCCATATAAGAAAAACATTTACCTTCCTTTTTAGGGTCACTTTGTAGAACTAAGAGAGAGAGAGAGATACAGAGAGAAAGACAGATAGATAGAGTGAGATAGAAAGAGAGAGAGAGAGAGAGAGAGAGAGAGAAAGAGAGAGATAGAGTGAGACAGAGAAAGATAGAGATAGAGAGATATAGAGGGATATAGAGAGAAATAGAGATAGAGAGATACAGGTAGAGAGAGATATAGAGATAGAGATAAATAGATAGAGATAAAGATCGAGAGAGAGAGAGATAGAGATAGAGAGAAAGAGGAGAGAGATAGAGAGTTTGTGAGAGAAGGAGATAGAAAACAACCTCGTCCCAGAGAGAAAGAGAGAGAGAGGGGGGTAGAGATAGAGATATAGATAGAAGGATAGATAGAGATAAAGAGATAGACAAAGGGATAGAGAGAGACAGAGAGAGACAGAGACAGAGAAAGGTAGAGATACAGAGGGATATAGAGAGAAATAGAGATAGAGAGATAGAGGTAGAGACATATAGAGAGAGAGATAGAGATAAATAGAGATAGACATCGAGAGATATAGATCAAGAGATATAGAGATAGATAGAGAGAAAGAGGAGAGAGATAGAGAGATAGAGAGTTTGTGAGAGAGGGACATAGAAAACAACCTTGTCCCAGAGAGAAAGAGAGAGAGGAGAGAGAGAGAGAGAGAGAGGGGTAGAGATAGAGAGGATAGATAGAGATAAAGAGATAGATAAAGGGATAGAGTGAGGCAGAGATAGAGAGGTAGAGAGAGATAGAGAGATGGAGAGATGGAGTTTGCAAGAAAGAGAGAGAGGGGGAGGGAGAGATAGAGAGAGAGAGATATAGAGAGATATATAGTTTGCGAGAGAGAGAGATGGAGATGTTTATTTCTGGAATACTGAGCTAATTGACCCTTTCATTAACAAAAAGATTTCACACAAACCGATAACAGACTATAAAGCATAAAACTACAAAGCCCTTTTTGGCAGCCTTATGGAACAAAAGTGGTGCATATTTTGGGTGCCCACAGAGCACACTACTATGCTTCCCAAGGCATCTTCTATACATTTGGAGAATACCAAGCAGATTGCCCAATTCGCTGATGAAAAGCGAGAAAAACTGATATTGGCCCATATAAGAAAAACATTTACCTTCCTTTTTAGGGTCACTTTGTAGAACTAAGAGAGAGAGAGAGAGACAGATAGAGATAGAAAGAGAGAGAGAGAGAGATAGAGCGAGACAGAGAAAGGTAGAGATATAGAGGGATAGAGTGAGAAATAGAGATAGAGAGATAGAGGTAGAGAGACATATAGAGAGAGAGAGATAGAGAGATAAATAGAGAGATAGACATCGAGAGAGAGATATAGAGATAGAGATCAAGAGAGAGATATAGAGATAATTAGAGAGAAAGAGAAGAGAGATAGAGAGTTTGTGAGAGAGGGACATAGAAAACAACCTTGTCCCAGAGAGAAAGAGAGAGAGAGGAGAGAGAGGATAGATAGAGATAAAGAGATAAAGGGATAGAGAGAGAGAGAGAAAGAGGTAGAGAGAGGTAGAGAGAGATAGAGAAATGGAGTTTGTGAGAAAGAGAGAGAGGGGGAGGGAGAGAGAGATAGAGATATATATAGTTTGCAAGAGAGAGAGATGGAGATGGAGATGTTTATTTCTGGAATACCGAGCTAATTGACCCTTTCATTAAAAAGATATCACACAAACCGATAACAGACTATAAAGCATAAAACTACAAAGCCCTTTTTGGCAGCCTTAAGGAACAAAAGTGGTGCATATTTGGGGGGCCCACAGAGCACCACTATGCTCCCCAAGGCATCTTCTATAAATTTGGAGAATACCAAGCAGATTGCCCAATTCGCTAATGAAAAGCGAGAAAAACTGATATTGGCCCATATAAGAAAAACATTTACCTTCCTTTTTAGGGTCACTTTGTAGAACTAAGAGAGAGAGAGAGATACAGAGAGAAAGACAGATAGATAGAGAGAGATAGAGAGAGAGAGAGAGAAAGAGAGAGATAGAGTGAGACAGAGAAAGACAGAGATAGAGAGATATAGAGGGATATAGAGAGAAATAGAGATAGAGAGATAGAGGTAGAGAGAGATATAGAGATAGAGATAAATAGATAGAGATAAAGATCGAGAGAGAGATATAGAGATAGAGAGAAAGAGGAGAGAGATAGAGAGTTTGTGAGAGAAGGATATAGAAAACAACCTCGTCCCAGAGAGAAAGAGAGAGAGAGAGAGGGGTAGAGATAGAGATATAGATAGAAGGATAGATAGAGATAAAGAGATAGACAAAGGGATAGAGAGAGACAGAGAGAGACAGAGAGACAGAGACAGAGAAAGGTAGAGATACAGAGGGATATAGACAGAAATAGAGATAGAGAGATAGAGGTAGAGACATATAGAGAGAGATAGAGATAGAGATAAATAGAGATAGACATCGAGAGATATAGATCAAGAGATAGATATAGAGATAGATAGAGAGAAAGAGGAGAGAGATAGAGAGATAGAGAGTTTGTGAGAGAGGGACATAGAAAACAACCTTGTCCCAGAGAGAAAGAGAGAGAGAGAGAGAGAGAGGAGAGAGAGAGAGGGGTAGAGATAGAGAGGATAGATAGAGATAAAGAGATAGATAAAGGGATAGAGTGAGGCAGAGAGAGATAGAGAGGTAGAGAGAGATAGAGAGATGGAGAGATGGAGTTTGCAAGAAAGAGAGAGGGGGGAGGGAGAGATAGAGAGAGAGATAGAGATATAGAGAGATATATAGTTTGCGAGAGAGAGAGATGGAGATGGAGATGTTTATTTCTGGAATACTGAGCTAATTGACCCTTTCATTAACAAAAAGATTTCACACAAACCGATAACAGACTATAAAGCATAAAACTACAAAGCCCTTTTTGGCAGCCTTATGGAACAAAAGTGGTGCATATTTTGGGTGCCCACAGAGCACTACTATGCTTCCCAAGGCATCTTCTATAAATTTGGAGAATACCAAGCAGATTGCCCAATTCGCTGATGAAAAGCGAGAAAAATTGATATTGGCCCATATAAGAAAAACATTTACCTTCCTTTTAGGGTCACTTTGTAGAACTAAGAGAGACAGAGAGAGAGAGAGATAGAGACAGATAGAGATAGAAAGAGAGAGAGAGAGATAGAGCAAGACAGAGAAAGGTAGAGATATAGAGGGATAGAGTGAGAAATAGAGATAGAGGTAGAGAGACATATAGAGAGAGAGATAGAGAGATAAATAGAGAGATAGACATCGAGAAAGAGATATAGAGATAGAGATCAAGAGAGAGATATAGAGATAGATAGAGAGAAAGAGAAGAGATAGAGAGAAAGAGAAGAAAGGGAGATAGAAAACAACCTTGTCCCAGAAAGAGAGAGAGAGAGGAGAAAGAGAGGATAGATAGAGATAAAGAGATAAAGGGATAGAGAGAGAGAGAGAAAGAGGTAGAGAGAGGTAGAGAGAGATAGAGAAATGGAGTTTGTGAGAAAGAGAGAGAGGGGGAGGGAGAGAGAGATAGAGATATATATAGTTTGCAAGAGAGAGAGATGGAGATGGAGATGTTTATTTCTGGAATACCGAGCTAATTGACCCTTTCATTAAAAAGATTTCACACAAACCGATAACAGACTATAAAGCATAAAACTACAAAGCCCTTTTTGGCAGCCTTAAGGAACAAAAGTGGTGCATATTTGGGGGGCCCACAGAGCATCACTATGCTCCCCAAGGCATCTTCTATAAATTTGGAGAATACCAAGCAGATTGCCCAATTCGCTAATGAAAAGCGAGAAAAACTGATATTGGCCCATATAAGAAAAACATTTACCTTCCTTTTTAGGGTCACTTTGTAGAACTAAGAGAGAGAGAGAGATACAGAGAGAAAGACAGATAGATAGAGAGAGATAGAGAGAGAGAGAGAGAAAGAGAGAGATAGAGTGAGACAGAGAAAGACAGAGATAGAGAGATATAGAGGGATATAGAGAGAAATAGAGATAGAGAGATAGAGGTAGAGAGAGATATAGAGATAGAGATAAATAGATAGAGATAAAGATCGAGAGAGAGATATAGAGATAGAGAGAAAGAGGAGAGAGATAGAGAGTTTGTGAGAGAAGGATATAGAAAACAACCTCGTCCCAGAGAGAAAGAGAGAGAGAGAGAGGGGTAGAGATAGAGATATAGATAGAAGGATAGATAGAGATAAAGAGATAGACAAAGGGATAGAGAGAGACAGAGAGAGACAGAGAGACAGAGACAGAGAAAGGTAGAGATACAGAGGGATATAGAGAGAAATAGAGATAGAGAGATAGAGGTAGAGACATATAGAGAGAGATAGAGATAGAGATAAATAGAGATAGACATCGAGAGATATAGATCAAGAGATAGATATAGAGATAGATAGAGAGAAAGAGGAGAGAGATAGAGAGATAGAGAGTTTGTGAGAGAGGGACATAGAAAACAACCTTGTCCCAGAGAGAAAGAGAGAGAGAGAGAGAGAGAGAGAGAGAGAGAGGAGAGAGAGAGAGGGGTAGAGATAGAGAGGATAGATAGAGATAAAGAGATAGATAAAGGGATAGAGTGAGGCAGAGAGAGATAGAGAGGTAGAGAGAGATAGAGAGATGGAGAGATGGAGTTTGCAAGAAAGAGAGAGGGGGGAGGGAGAGATAGAGAGAGAGATAGAGATATAGAGAGATATATAGTTTGCGAGAGAGAGAGATGGAGATGGAGATGTTTATTTCTGGAATACTGAGCTAATTGACCCTTTCATTAACAAAAAGATTTCACACAAACCGATAACAGACTATAAAGCATAAAACTACAAAGCCCTTTTTGGCAGCCTTATGGAACAAAAGTGGTGCATATTTTGGGTGCCCACAGAGCACTACTATGCTTCCCAAGGCATCTTCTATAAATTTGGAGAATACCAAGCAGATTGCCCAATTCGCTGATGAAAAGCGAGAAAAATTGATATTGGCCCATATAAGAAAAACATTTACCTTCCTTTTAGGGTCACTTTGTAGAACTAAGAGAGACAGAGAGAGAGAGAGATAGAGACAGATAGAGATAGAAAGAGAGAGAGAGAGAGATAGAGCGAGACAGAGAAAGGTAGAGATATAGAGGGATAGAGTGAGAAATAGAGATAGAGGTAGAGAGACATATAGAGAGAGAGATAGAGAGATAAATAGAGAGATAGACATCGAGAAAGAGATATAGAGATAGAGATCAAGAGAGAGATATAGAGATAGATAGAGAGAAAGAGAAGAGATAGAGAGAAAGAGAAGAAAGGGAGATAGAAAACAACCTTGTCCCAGAAAGAAAGAGAGAGAGAGGAGAAAGAGAGGATAGATAGAGATAAAGAGATAAAGGGATAGAGAGAGAGAGAGAAAGAGAGAGAGAGAGGTAGAGAGAGGTAGAGAGAGATAGAGAGAGATGGAGTTTGCGAGAAAGAGAGAGAGGGGGAGGGAGAGAGAGATAGAGATATATATAGTTTGCAAGAGAGAGAGATGGAGATGGAGATGTTTATTTCTGGAATACCGAGCTAATTGACCCTTTCATTAAAAAGATTTCACACAAACCGATGACAGACTATAAAGCATAAAACTACAAAGCCCTTTTTGGCAGCCTTAAGGAACAAAAGTGGTGCATATTTGGGGGGGCCCACAGAGCACCACTATGCTCCCCAAGGCATCTTCTATAAATTTGGAGAATACCAAGCAGATTGCCCAATTCGCTAATGAAAAGCAAGAAAAACTGATATTGGCCCATATAAGAAAAACATTTACCTTCCTTTTTAGGGTCACTTTGTAGAACTAAGAGAGAGAGAGAGATACAGAGAGAAAGACAGATAGATAGAGAGAGATAGAAAGAGAGAGAGAGAGACAAAGAGAGAGATAGAGTGAGACAGAGAAAGATAGAGATAGAGAGATATAGAGGGATATAGAGAGAAATAGAGATAGAGAGATAGAGGTAGAGAGAGAGAGATAGAGATAGAGATAAATAGATAGAGAGAGAGATATAGAGATAGATAGAAAGAGAAGAGAGATAGAGAGATAGAGAGTTTGTGAGAGAAGGAGATAGAAAACAACCTCGTCCCAGAGAGAAAGAGAGAGAGAGAGAGGGGTAGAGATAGAGATATAGATATTAGGATAGAGATAAAGAGATAGACAAAGGGATAGAGAGAGACAGAGAGAGATAGAGAGAGAAGTAGAGAGAGGTAGAGAGAGATAAAGAGATGGAGTTTGCGAGAAAGAGAGAGGGGAGGGAGAGATAGAGAGAGAGATATAGAGAGATACATAGATAGTTTGTGAGAGAGAGAGAGATGGAGATGTTTATTTCTGGAATACTGAGCTAATTGACCCTTTCATTAACAAAAAGATTTCACACAAACCGATAACAGACTATAAAGCATAAAACTACAAAGCCCTTTTTGGCAGCCTTATGGAACAAAAGTGGTGCATATTTTGGGGGCCCACAGAGCAACACTATGCTTCCCAAGGCATCTTCTATAAATTTGGAGAATACCAAGCAGATTGCCCAATTCGCTAATGAAAAGCGAGAAAAACTGATATTGGCCCATATAAGAAAAACATTTACCTTCCTTTTTACTAAGGTCACTTTGTAGAACTAAGAGAGAGAGAGAGATACAGAGAGATAGACAGATAGATAGAGAGATAGAAAGAGAGAGAGAAAAAGAGAGATAGAGTGAGACAGAGAAAGATAGAGAGATATAGAGGGATATAGAGAGAAATAGAGATAGAGACAGAGGTAGAGAGAGATATATAGAGAGAGATAAAGATCGAGAGAGAGATATAGAGAGAGATAGAGATCGAGAGAGAGATATAGAGATAGATAGAGAGAAAGAGGAGAGAGATAGAGAGGTTGTGAGAGAGGGAGATAGAAAACAACATCGTCCCAGAGAGAGAGGAGAGAGAGAGGGGGTAGAGATAGAGAGGGGGATAGAGATGAGAGGGGGTAGAGATAGAGAGAGAGAAGGATAGATAGAGATAAAGAGATAGATAAAGGGATAGAGAGAGACAGAGAGAGATCGAGAGAGAGGTAGAGAGAGAGGTAGAGAGAGATAGAGAGATGGAGTTTGCGAGAAAGAGAGAGGGGGAGGGAGAGATAGAGAGAGAGATAGAGATATAGAGAGATATATAGATAGTTTGCGAGAGAGAGAGATGGAGATGTTTATTTCTGGAATACCGAGCTAATTGACCCTTTCATTAACAAAAAGATTTCACACAAGCCGATAACAGACTATAAAGCATAAAACGACAAAGCCCTTTTTGGGAGCCTTATGGAACAAAAGTGGCACATATTTTGGGGGCCCACAGAGCACCACTATGCTTTCCAAGGCATCTTCTATAAATTTGGAGAATACCAAGCAGACTGCCCAATTCGCTAATGAAAAGCGAGAAAACCTGATATTAGCCCATGTAACAAAAACATTTACCTTCCTTTTTGGGGTCACTTTGTGGAACTAGGAGAGAGAGAGAGAGAGAGAGAGACAGAGACAGAGACAGAGAGACAGAGAGACAGAGACAGAGATAGACAGATAGAGAGATAGAAAGAAAGAGAGAGAGATAGAGCGAGGCAGAGAAAGGTAGAGATATAGAGGGATATAGAGAGAAATAGAGATAGAGAGATAGAGGTAGAGAGACATACAGAGAGAGAGATAGAGATAGAGAGATAAATAGAGAGAGATAGACATCAAAAGAGAGATATAGATAGATAGAGAGAAAGAGGAGAGAGATAGAGAGTTTGTGAGAGAGGGAGATAGAAAACAACCTTGTCCCAGAGAAAGAGAGAGAGGAGAGAGAGAGAGGGGTAGAGATAGAGAGAGAGAAGGATAGATAGAGATAAAGAGATAGATAAAGGGATAGAGAGAGACAGAGAGATATAGAGAGAGAGAGAGGTAGAGAGAGATAGAGTTTGCGAGAAAGAGAGAGGGGTAGGGAGAGATAGAGAGATAGATAGAGATATAGAGAGATATATATATAGTTTGTGAGAGAGAGAGAGATGGAGATGTTTATTTCTGGAATACCAAGCTAATTGACCCTTTCATTAACAAGATTTCACACAAACCGATAATAGACTATAAAGCATAATACTCCCTTTTTGGGAGCCTTATGGAACAAAAGTGGTGCAAATTTTGGGGGTTCACAGAGCACTACTGTGCTTCCCAAGGCATCTTCTATAAATTTGGAGAATACCAAGCAGATTGCCCAATTCGCTAATGAAAAGCGAGAAAAACTGATATTGGCCCATGTAAGAAAAACATTTACCTTCCTTTTTAGGGTCACTTTGAAGAACTGAGAGAGAGAGAGAGAGAGAGAGACAGAGAGACAGAGAGACAGAGACAGAGAGAGACAGAGAGAGAGACAGAGAGAGAGACAGAAAGAGAGAGAGATAGAGCGAGGCAGAGAAAGGTAGAGATATAGAGGGATATAGAGAGAAATAGAGATAGAGAGATAGAGGTAGAGACATATATAGAGAGAGATAGAGATAGAGAGATAAAGAGAGAGATAGACATCGAAAGAGAGATATAGATAGATAGAGAGAAAGAGGAGAGAGATAGAGAGTTTGTGAGAGAGGGAGATAGAAAACAACCTTGTCCCAGAGAGAAAGAGAGAGAGGAGAGAGAGAGGGGTAGAGATAGAGAGAGAGAAGGATAGATAGAGATAAAGAGATAGATAAAGGGATAGAGAGAGACAGAGAGATAGAGAGAGAGAGAGGTAGAGAGAGATAGAGTTTGCGAGAAAGAGAGAGGGGGAGGGAGAGATAGAGAGAGAGTTAGAGATATAGAGAGATATATACAGTTTGTGAGAGAGAGAGATGGAGATGTTTATTTCTGGAATACCGAGCTAATTGACCCTTTCATTAACAAAAAAATTTCACACAAACCGATAACAGACTAAAAAGCATAAAACTACAAAGCCCTTTTTGGGAGCCTTATGGAACAAAAGTGGCACATATTTTGGGGGCCCACAGAGCACCACTATGCTTTGTAAGGCATCTTCTATAAATTTGGAGAATACCAAGCAGACTGCCCAATTCGCTAATGAAAAGCGAGAAAACCTGATATTAGCCCATATAACAAAAACATTTTCCTTCCTTTTTGGGGTCACTTTGTGGAACTAGGAGAGAGAGAGAGAGAGAGAGAGAGAGAGAGAGAGAGAGAGAGAGAGAGAGAGAGACAGACAGACAGAGAGATAGAGAGAGAGATAGAAAGAAAGAGAGAGAGATAGAGCGAGGCAGTGAAAGGTAGAGATATAGAGGGATATAGAGAGAAAGAGATAGAGAGATAGAGGTAGAGACATATAGAGAGAGAGATAGAGATAGAGAGATAAATAGAGAGAGATGGACATCGAAAGAGATATACAGATCAAGAGAGAGATATAGATAGATAGAGAGAAAGAGGAGAGAGATAGAGTTTGTGAGAGAGGGAGATAGAAAACAACCTTGTCCCAGAGAGAAAGAGAGAGAGAGGAGAGAGAGAGAAGGATAGAGAGATAAAGGGACAGAGAGGGAGAGAGAGATAGGGAGAGAGAGGTAGAGAGAGATAGAGAGATGGAGTTTGCGAGAAAGAGAGAGAGGGGGAGGGAGAGAGAGATAGAGATATATATAGTTTGCAAGAGAGAGAGATGGAGATGGAGATGTTTATTTCTGGAATACCGAGATAATTGACCCTTTCATTAAAAAGATTTCACACAAACCGATAACAGACTATAAAGCATAAAACTACAAAGCCCTTTTTGGCAGCCTTAAGGAACAAAAGTGGTGCATATTTGGGGGGCCCACAGAGCACCACTATGCTTCCCAAGGCATCTTCTATAAATTTGGAGAATACCAAGCAGATTGCCCAATTCGCTAATGAAAAGCGAGAAAAACTGATATTGGCCCATATAAGAAAAACATTTACCTTCCTTTTTAGGGTCACTTTGTAGAACTAAGAGAGAGAGAGATACAGAGAGATAGACAGATAGATAGAGGGAGATAGAAAGAAAGAGAGAGAAAGAGAGATAGAGTGAGACAGAGAAAGATAGAGATAGAGAGATATAGAGGGATATAGAGAGAAATAGATAGAGAGATAGAGGTAGAGAGAGATATAGAGAGAGAGATAGAGATAGAGATAAATACAGAGAGATAAAGATCGAGAGAGAGATATAGAGATAGAGATTGAGAGAGAGATATAGAGATAGATAGAGAGAAAGAGGAGAGAGATAGAGAGTTTGTGAGAGAGGGAGATAGAAAACAACCTCATCCCAGAGAGAAAGAGAGAGAGGGGAGAGAGAGAGAGGGGTAGAGATAGAGATATAGATAGATAGAAGGACAGACAGTGATAAAGAGATAGACAAAGGGATAGAGAGAGACAGAGAGAGAGAGAGAAGTAGAAAGAGGTAGAGAGAGATAGAGATGGAGTTTGCGAGAAAGAGAGAGGGGGAGGGAGAGATAGAGAGAGAGATAGAGATATAGAGAGATACACAGATAGTTTGTTAGAGAGAGAGATGGAGATGTTTATTTCTGGAATACCGAGCTAATTGACCCTTTCATCAACAAAAAGATTTCACAGAAACTGATAACAAACTATAAAGCATAAAACGACAAAGCCCTTTTTGGGAGCCTTATGGAACAAAAGTGCCACATATTTTGGGGACCTACAGAGCACCACTATGCTTTCCCAGGCATCTTCTATAAATTTGGAGAATACCAAGCAGATTGCCCAATTCGCTAATGAAAAGCGAGAAAATTAGCCTATATAACAAAAACATTTACCTTCCTTTTTGGGGTCACTTTGAGGAACTGAGAGAGAGAGAGAGAGAGAGAGAGACAGAGACAGAGAGAGAGAGCGCGAGACAGAGAAAGGTAGAGATACAGAGGGATATAGAGAAATAGAGATAGAGAGATAGAGGTAGAGAGACATAGAGAGAGAGAGATAGAGATAGAGATAAACAGAGATAGACATCAAGAGATATAGATCAAGAGAGAGATATAGAGATAGATAGAGAGAAAGAGGAGAGAGATAGAGAGATAGAGAGTTTGTGAGAGAGGGACATAGAAAACAACCTTGTCCCAGAGAGAAAGAGAGAGAGGAGAGAGAGAGAGGGGGGTAGAGATAGAGAGAGGATAGATAGAGATAAAGAGATAGATAAAGGGATAGAGTGAGACAGAGAGAGATAGAGAGAGAGAGGTAGAGAGAGGTAGAGAGAGATAGAGAGATGGAGTTTGTGAGAAAGAGAGAGAGGGGGAGGGAGAGATAGAGATATAGAGAGATATATAGTTTGCGAGAGAGAGAGATGGAGATGGAGATGTTTATTTCTGGAATACCGAGCTAATTGACCCTTTCATTAACAAAAAGATTTCACACAAACCGATAACAGACTATAAAGCATAAAACTACAAAGCCCTTTTTGGCAGCCTTATGGAACAAAAGTGGTGCATATTTTGGGGGGCCCACAGAGCAACACTATGCTTCCCAAGCCATCTTCTATAAATTTGGAGAATACCAAGCAGATTGCCCAATTCGCTAATGAAAAGCGAGAAAAACTGATATTGGCCCATATAAGAAAAACATTTACCTTCCTTTTTACTAAGGTCACTTTGTAGAACTAAGAGAGAGAGAGAGATACGGAGAGATAGACAGATAGATAGAGAGATAGAAAGAAAGAGAGAGAGAGAGAGAAAGAGAGAGATAGAGTGAGACAGAGAAAGATAGAGAAAGAGAGATATAGAGGGATATAGAGAGAAATAGAGATAGAGGTAGAGAGAGATATAGAGAGAGATAGAGAGAGATAAAGATCGAGAGAGATATAGAGATAGAGATCGAGAGAGAGATATAGAGATAGATAGAGAGAAAGAGGAGAGAGATAGAGAGATAGAGAGTGTGTGAGAGAGGGAGATAGAAAACAACCTCGTCCTAGAGAGAAAGAGAGAGAGAGGAGAGAGAGAGAGAGAGAGGGGTAGAGATAGAGAGATAGATTGAGAGAATAGATAGAGATAAAGGGATAGACAAAGGGATAGAGACAGAGAGAGATAGAGAGAGGTAGAGAGAGATAGAGAGATGGAGTTTGTGAGAAAGAGAGAGGGGGAGGGAGAGATAGAGAGAGAGATAGAGAGATATATAGATAGTTTGCGAGAGAGAGAGATTGAGATGTTTATTTCTGGAATACCGAGCTAATTGACCCTTTCATTAAAAAGATTTCACACAAACCGATAACAGACTATAAAGCATAAAACTACAAAGCCCTTTTTGGGAGCCTTATGGAACAAAAGTGGCACATATTTTGGGGACCCACAGAGCACCACAATGCTTTCCAAGGCATCCGTTTGTGGAACTGAGAGAGAGAGAGAGAGAGAGAGAGAGAGAGAGAGAGACAGAGAGACAGTGAGAGAAAGAGAGAGAGAGAGAGGAGAGAGATAGGGGTAGAGATAGAGAGAGAGGATAGAGAAAAAGAGATAGATAAAGGGATAGAGAGAGGCAGAGAGAGAGAGAGGTAGGGAGAGGTAGAGAGAGATAGAGAGATGGAGTTTTCGAGAAAGAGAGAGAGGGGGAGGGAGAGAGAGAGATAGAGATATAGAGAGATATATAGTTTGCGAGAGAGAGAGATGGAGATGGATATGTTTATTTCTGGAATACTGAGCTAATTGACCCTTTCATTAACAAAAAGATTTCACACAAACCGATAACAGACTATAAAGCATAAAACTACAAAGCCCTTTTTGGCAGCCTTATGGAACAAAAGTGGTGCATATTTTGGGGGCCCACAGAGCACGACTATGCTTCCCAAGGCATCTTCTATAAATTTGGAGAATACCAAGCAGATTGCCCAATTCGCTAATGAAAAGCGAGAAAAACTGATATTGGCCCATATAAGAAAAACATTCACCTTCCTTTTTAGGGTCACTTTGTAGAACTAAGAGAGAGAGAGAGAGAGAGAGAGATACAGAGAGATAGACAGATAGATAGAGATAGAACGAAAGAGAGAGAGAGAGATAGAGTGAGACAGAGAAAGATAGAGAGAGAGATATAGAGGGATATAGAGAGAAATAGAGATAGAGAGATAGAGGTGGAGAGAGACAGAGAGAGATTGAGATAGAGAGATAAAGATCGAGAGAGAGATATATAGAGAGAGAGATCGAGAGAGAGAAAAAGAGAGAGATAGAGAGTTTGTGAGAGAGGGAGATAGAAAACAACCTCGTCCCAGAGAGAAAGAGAGAGAGAGAGGGGTAGAGATAGAGAGAGAGATATAGATAGAGAAAGAGAAGGATAGATAGAGATAAAGAGATAGATAAAGGGATAGAGAGAGACAGAGAGAGAGAGGTAGAGAGAGACAGAGAGATGGAGTTTGTGAGAAAGAGAGAGGGGAGGAAGGGGGAGGGAGAGATAGAGAGAGAGATAGAGATACAGAGAGATATATAGATAGTTTGCAAGAGAGAGAGATGGAGATGTTTATTTCTGGAATACCGAGCTAATTGACCCTTTCATTAACAAAAAGATTTCACACAAACCGATAACAGACTATAAAGCATAAAACTACAAAGCCCTTTTTGGGAGCCTTATGGAACAAAAGTGGCACATATTTTGGGGGCCCACAGAGCACCACTATGCTTTCCATGGCATCTTCTATAAATTTGGAGAATACCAAGCAGATTGCCCAATTCGCTAATGAAAAGCGAGAAAACCTGATATTAGCCCATATAACACCAGAGAGAGATAGAGGTGTTTATTTCTGGAATACTGAGCTAATTGACCCTTTCATTAACAAGATTTCACATAAACCGATAACAGACTATAAAGCATAAAACTACAAAACCCTTTTTGGGAGCCTTGTGGAACAAAAGAAGCACATATTTTGGGGGTCCGCAGAGCACCACTATGCTTCTCAAGGCATCTTCTATAAATCTGGAGAATACCAAGCAGATTGCCCAATTAGCGAATGAACAGCGAGAAAAACTGATTTTAGCCCATATAACAAAAACATTTACCTTCCTTTTTTGGGGTCACTTTGTGGAAATAAGAGAGAGAGGGGGATAGAGCAAGAGAGAGAGAGAAAGAGGCTGAGAGAGATATAGAGATAGAGAGATAGCAAGAGACAGAGATAGTGAGAGATAGAGAGATGGGGAGGTAGATAGAGTGAGAGAGAGATAGAGGGAGGGATAGAGAGGGAGAGAGATAGAGTTTGTGTGTGTGTGTGAGAGAGAGAGAGAGAGAGAGAGAGAGAGAGAGAGAGAGAGAGAGGGGGGAGAGAGAGAGGGAGAGAGAGAGGAGAGAGAGAGGAGAGAGATAGATAGACAGAAAGAGAGAGAGCAAGAGATAGAGAGATTGAGATAGAGATAGAGAGATAGATAGGTAGATAGAAAGAGATAGAATGACAGAAAGAGATAGAGACAAAGATAGACAGAGAGAGGGAGAGATAGAGAGAGAGAGAGAAAGAGAAATAGATAGAGAGATAGATAGAGATAGAGAGAGAGAGATATATAGAGAGATAAGCAGACCGAGATATATAGAGAGATAGAGATATATAGAGAGAGGTAGGAGAGATATAGAGAGAGGTAGAGAGATAGAGAGAGAGATAGAGAGTTTGTGAGAGAGATAGAAAACAACCTCCCTCATCCCAGAGAGAGAGAGAGAGAGAGAGAGAGAGGGAGGGATATATATATATATATATATATATATATATATATATATATAGGAAGAGAGAGAGAGATAGTTTGCTAGAGAGATATAGAGGTGTTTATTTCTGGAATACCGAGCTAATTGACCCTTTCATTAACAAAAAGATTTCACACAAACCGATAAGAGACTATAAAGCATACAACTACAAAGCCCTTTTTGGGAGCCTTATGGAACAAAAGTAGCGCATATTTTGGGGGCCCGCAGAGCACCACTATGCTTCCCAAGGCATCTTCTATAAATTTGGAGAATACCAAGCAGATTGCCCAATTCGCTAATGAACAGCGAGAAAAACTTATATTAGCACATGTAACAAAAACATTTACCTTCCTTTTTTGGGTCACTTTGTGGAACTAAGAGATATATAGAGATATAGAGATAGAGAGAGAGAGATAGAGACAGAGAGAGCTAGATGGAGATAGATAGAGAAATAGAGATCAAGAGACATATACAGAGATAGAGATAGATAGCCAGAGATAGAGAATTAGAGATAGAGAGACAGATGGAGAGAGAGATAGAGAGACAGATGGAGAGAGAGATATAGAGGGAGAGATAGAAAGAGGTAGAGAGAGACAGACAGAGTTTGAGAGAGATAGACAGACAGACAGACAGACAGACAGACAGACAGACAGAGGGAGACAGACAGACAGACATACAGACAGACAGACAGAGGTAGATATATATATATATAGAGGGAGAGAGATAAGATTGATAGTTAGAGAGAGAGAGAGAGAGAGAGAGAGAGAGAGAGAGAGAGAGAGAGAGAGAGTTTGAAAGGGGATATAGATTTTGTGTGAGAGAGAGAGAGAGAGAGAGAGGATAGAGATAGAGAGGGGTAGAGATAGATAAAGATCGAGAGACATACACAGTGGTATATAGAGATAAGGAAATAGACAGAGATAGCAAGAGATAGAGAGAGAGAATGACAGACAGAGAGAGGCAGACAGACAGAGAGGAAGAGACAGAGAGAGAGAGGGAGAGATTGCGATATACATATAGAGAGAGATAGAGATAAGATTGATAGTTTGCGTGAGAGATAGAGATAGAGTTTGAGATAGAGGGATATAGAGATAGAGAGTTTGTGAGAGAGAGAGAGAGAGAGAGAGAGACTGAGAGAGAGAGAGAGAGATAGAGAGATAGTTTGCATGAGAGAGGTAGAGATGTTTATTTCGGGAATACCAAGCTAATTGACCCTTCACACAAACTGATAATAGACTATAAAGCATAATACTCCCTTTCTGGGAGCCTTATGGAACAAAAGTGGTGCAAATTTTGGGGGTTCACAGAGCACTCCTGTGCTTCCAAAGGCATCTTTTATAAATTTGGAGAATACCAAGCAGATTGCCCAATTCGCTAATGAAAAGCGATAAAAACTGATAGTGGCCCATATAGGAAAAACATTTACCTCCCTTTTTAGGGTCACTTTGTAGAAGAGAGAGAGAGAGAGAGAGAGAGAGAGAGAAAGGTAGAGATATAGAGGGATATAGAGAGAAATAGAGATAGAGAGATAGAGGTAGAGACGTATAGAGAGAGAGAGAGAGAGATAGAGAGATAAATAGAGAGAGATAGACATTGAGAGAGAGATAGAGAGAGATAGAGATCAAGAGAGAGATATGCAGATAGATAGAGAGAAAGAGGAGAGAGATAGAGAGTTTGTGAGAGAGGGAGATAGAAAACAACCTTGTCCCAGAGAGAAAAAGAGAGAGAGGAGAGAGAGAGAGAGGGGTAGAGATAGAGAGAGAGGATAGATAGAGATAAAGAGATAGATAAAGGGATAGAGAGAGACAGAGAGATAGAGAGAGAGAGGTAGGGAGAGGTAGAGAGAAATAGAGAGATGGAGTTTGCGAGAAAGAGAGAGGGGGGGGGGGGGAGAGAGAGAGATAGAGATATAGAGAGATATATAGTTTGCAAGAGAGAGAGATGGAGATGTTTATTTCTGGAATACCGAGCTAATTGACCCTTTCATTAACAAAAAGATTTCACACAAACCGATAACAGACTATAAAGCATAAAACTACAAAGCCCTTTTTGGCAGCCTTATGGAACAAAAGTGGTGCATATTTTGGGTGCCCACAGAGCACTACTATGCTTCCCAAGGCATCTTCTATAAATTTGGAGAATACCAAGCAGATTGCCCAATTCGCTAATGAAAAGCGAGAAAACCTGATATTAGCCCATATAACAAAAACATTTACCTTCCTTTTTCTTTTTGGGGTCACTTTGTGGATAGAGATGAAGAGATAGATAAAGGGATAGAGAGAAACAGAGATAGAGAGAGAGGTAGAGAGATAGAGAGATGGAGTTTGCAAGAAAGAGAGAGGGGAGGGAGAGATAGAGAGAGAGAGAGATAGAGATATAGAGAGATATATAGTTTGCGAGAGAGAGAGATGGAGATATTTATTTCTGGAATACCGAGCTAATTGACCCTTTTATTAACAAAAAGATTTCACACAGACCGATAACAGACTATAAAGCATAAAACTACAAAGCCCTTTTTGGGAGCCTTATGGAACAAAAGTGGCACATATTTTGGGTGCCCACAGAGCACCACTATGCTGTCCAAGGCATCTTCTATAAATTTGGAGAATACCGAGCAGATTGCCCAATTCGCTAATGAAAAGCGAGAAAACCTGATATTAGCCCATATAACAAAAACATTTACCTTCCTTTTTCTTTTTGGGGTCACTTTGTGGAACTAAGAGAGAGAGAGAGAGAGTTAGAGGAGAGAGAGAGAGAGAGAGATAGACAGAGAGATAGAAAGAGAGAGTGAGAGAGAGAGAGAGAGAGAGAGATAGAGTGAGACAGAGAGAGGTAGAGATATCGAGGGATATAGAGAGAAATAGAGATAGAGAGATAGAGGTAGAGAGACATATAGAGAGAGAGATAGAGATAGAGAGATAAATAGAGAGAAATAGAGATAGAGAGATAGAGGTAGAGAGACATATAGCGAGAGATAGAGATAGAGAGATAGATAGAAAGAGAAGAGAGATAGAGAGTTTGTGAGAGAGGGAGATAGAAAACAACCTTGTCCCAGAGACTAAGAGAGAGAGGAAAGAGAGAGGGGGTTGAGATAGAGAGAGAGAAGGGTGGATAGAGATAAAGAGATAGATAAAGGGATAGAGAGAGACAGAGAGAGATAGAGAGAGAGAGGTAGAGAGAGGTAGAGAGAGATAGAGAGATGGAGTTTGCGAGAAAGAAAGAGAGGGGGAGGGAGAGATATAGAGATATAGAGAGATATATAGTTTGCGAGAGATGGAGATGGAAATGGAAATGTTTATTTCTGGAATACCGAGCTAATTGACCCTTTCATTAACAAAAAGATTTCACACACACCGATAACAGACTATAAAGCATAAAACTACAAAGCCCTTTTTGGGAGCCTTATGGAACAAAAGTGGTGCATATTTAGGGGGCCCACAGAGCACCACTATGCTTCCCAAGGCATCTTCTATAAATTTGGAGAATACCAAGCAGATTGCCCAATTCGCTAATGAAAAGCGAGAAAAACTGATATTGGCCCATATAAGAAAAACATTCACCTTCCTTTTTATGGTCACTTTGTAGAACTAAGAGAGAGAGAGAGATATAGAGAGATAGACAGATAGATAGAGAGAGATAGAAAGAGAGAGAGAGAGAAAGAGAGAGATAGAGTGAGACAGAGAAAGATAGAGATAGAGATATAGAGAGATACAGAGAGAAATAGAGATAGAGAGATAGAGGTAGAGAGAGATATAGAGAGAGATAGAGATAGAGAAATAAATAGAGAGAGATAGAGATCGAGAGAGAGATATAGAGAGAGATAGAGATCTAGATAGAGATATAGAGATAGATAGAGAGAAAGAGGAGAGAGATAGAGAGATAGAGAGTTTGTAAGAGAGGGAGATAGAAAACAACTTCGTCCCAGAGAGAGAGAGAGGAGAGAGAGAGGGGGTAGAGATAGAGAGAGAGATATAGATAGAGAGAGAAGGATAGATAGAGATGAAGAGATAGATAAAGGGATAGAGAGAGAAAGAGAGAGATAGAGAGAGAGAGATGGAGTCTGCGAGAAAGAGAGAGGGGGAGGGAGAGATAGAGAGAGAGATAGAAATATAGAGAGATATATAGATAGTTTGCTAGAGAGATATAGAGGTGTTTATTTCTGGAATACCGGGCTAATTGACCCTTTCATTAACAAAAAGATTTCACACAAACCGATAACAGACTATAGAGCATACAACTACAAAGCCCTTTTTGGGAGCCTTATGGAACAAAAGTAGCGCATATTTTGGGGGCCCGCAGAGCACCACTATGCTTCCCAAGGCATCTTCTATAAATTTGGAGAATACCAAGCAGATTGCCCAATTCGTTAATGAACAGCGAGAAAAACTTATATTAGCCCATATAACAAAAACATTTACCTTCCTTTTTTGGGTCACTTTGTGGAACTAAGAGATAGAGATAGAGAGACATATACAGAGATAGAGATAGATAGCGAGAGATAGAGAGACAGATGGAGAGAGAGATATAGAGGGAGAGATAGAAAGAGGTAGAGAGAGACAGACAGAGTTTGAGAGAGATAGAGAGAGACAGACAGACAGAGGGAGACAGACAGACAGACATGCAGACAGACAGACAGACAGAGATATATATATATATATAGAGGGAGAGAGATAAGATTGATAGAGAGAGAGAGAGAGAGTTTGAAAGGGGATATAGATTTTGTGTGTGTGTGAGAGAGAGAGAGAGAGAGAGAGATAGAGAGGGATAGAGATAGATAAAGATCGAGAGACATACACAGTGGTATATAGAGATAAGGAAATAGACAGAGATAGCAAGAGATAGTTAGAGAGAGAGAGACTGACAGACAGAGAGAGGCAGGCAGACAGACAGACAGAGGAAGAGAGAGAGATGGAGAGAGAGAGAGACAGAGAGAGAGAGGGAGAGATTTAGATATACATATAGAGAGAGATAGAGATAAGATTGATAGTTTGCGTGAGAGATAGGGATAGAGTTTGAGATAGAGGGATATAGAGATAGAGAGTTTGTGAGAGAGAGACTGAGAGAGAGACAGAGAGAGAGAGAGAGAGACAGAGAGAGAGAGAGAGAGAGAGAGATAGAGAGATAGAGAGATAGTTTGCATGAGAGAGGTAGAGATGTTTATTTCTGGAATACCAAGCTAATTGACCCTTCACACAAACTGATAATAGACTATAAAGCATAATACTCCCTTTTTGGGAGCCTTATGGAACAAAAGTGGCGCAAATTTTGGGGGTTCACAGAGCACTACTGTGCTTCCAAAGGCATCTTCTATAAATTTGGAGAATATCAAGCAGATTGCCCAATTCGCTAATGAAAAGCGATAAAAACTGATAGTGGCCCATATAGGAAAAACATTTACCTTCCTTTTTAGGGTCACTTTGTAGGAGAGAGAGAGAGAGAGAGAGAGAGAGAGAGAGAGAGGAGAGAGAGGAGAGAGAGAGAGAGAAAGAGACAGAGAGATAGAGCGAGACAGAAAGGTAGAGATAAAGAGGGATATAGAGAGAAATACAGATAGAGAGATAGAGGTAGAGACATATAGAGAGAGAGATAGAGATAGAGAGATAAATAGAGAGAGATAGACATCGAGAGAGAGAGAGAGAGATACAGAGAGAGATAGAGATCAAGAGAGATATGGAGATAGATAGAAAGAGGAGAGAGATACAGAGATAGAGAGTTTGTGAGAGAGGGAGATAGAAAACAACCTTGTCCCAGAGAGAAAGAGAGGAGAGAGAGGGGGGGGTAGAGATAGAGAGAGAGAAGGATAGATAGAGATAAAGAGATAGATAAAGGGATAGAGAGAGACAGAGAGATAGAGAGAGAGAGAGGTAGGGAGAGGTAGAGAGAAATAGAGAGATGGAGTTTGCGAGAAAGAGAGAGAGGCCCACTGATATTGGCCCATATAAGAAAAACATTTACCTTCCTTTTTAGGGTCACTTTGTAGAACTAAGAGAGAGAGATACAGAGAGATAGACAGATAGATAGAGAGAAATAGAAAGAAAGAGAGAGAGAGAGAGAAAGAGATAGATAGAGTGAGACAGAGAAAGATAGAGATAGAGATATAGAGAGAAATAGAGATAGAGAGATAGAGGTAGAGAGAGATATAGAGAGAGAGATAGAGAGATAAATAGAGACAGATAGAGATCGAGAGAGATCTAGATAGAGATATAGAGATAGATAGAAAGAGGAGAGAGATAGAGAGTTTGTGAGAGAGGGAGATAGAAAACAACCTCGTCCCAGAGAGAAAGAGAGAGATAGAGGAGAGAGAGAGGGGGTAGAGATAGAGAGAGATATAGATAGAGAGAGAGAAGGATAGATAGAGATGAAGAGATAGATAAAGGGATAGAGAGAGACAGAGATAGAGAGAGAGGTAGAGAGATAGAGAGATGGAGTTTGCGAGAAAGAGAGAGGGGAGGGAGATAGAGAGAGAGAGATAGAGATATAGAGAGATATATAGATAGTTTGCGAGAGAGAGATGGAGATATTTATTTCTGGAATACCGAGCTAATTGACCTTTTCATTAACAAAAAGATTTCACACAGACCGATAACAGACTATAAAGCATAAAACTACAAAGCCCTTTTTGGGAGCCTTATGGAACAAAAGTGGCACATATTTTGGGGGCCCACAGAGCACCACTATGCTGTCCAAGGCATCTTCTATAAATTTGGAGAATACCGAGCAGATTGCCCAATTCGCTAATGAAAAGCGAGAAAACCTGATATTAGCCCATATAACAAAAACATTTACCTTCCTTTTTCTTTTTGGGGTCACTTTGTGGAACTAAGAGAGAGAGAGAGAGAGAGAGAGAGAGACAGAGACAGAGAGACAGAGAGACAGAGACAGAGAGATAGACAGTTAGAGAGATAGAAAGAGAGAGAGAGAGAGATAGAGCGAGACAGAGAAAGGTAGAGATATACAGAGAAATAGAGATAGATAGAGGTAGAGAGACATATAGAGAGAGAGATAGAGAGATAAATAGAGAGAAATAGAGATAGAGAGATAGAGGTAGAGAGACATATAGAGAGAGAGATAGAGATAGAGAGATAGATAGAAAGAGAAGAGAGATAGAGAGTTTGTGAGAGAGGGAGATAGAAAACAACCTTGTCCCAGAGACTAAGAGAGAGAGGAAAGAGAGAGGGGGTTGAGATAGAGAGAGAGAAGGGTAGATAGAGATAAAGAGATAGATAAAGGGATAGAGAGAGACAGAGAGATAGAGAGAGAGGTAGAGAGAGATAGAGAGATGGAGTTTGCGAGAAAGAGAGAGAGGGGGAGGGAGAGATAGAGAGAGAGATAGAGATATAGAGAGATATATAGTTTGCGAGAGATGGAGATGGAAATGTTTACTTCTGGAATACCGAGCTAATTGACCCTTTCATTAACAAAAAGATTTCACACACACCGATAACAGACTATAAAGCATAAAACTACAAAGCCCTTTTTGGGAGCCTTATGGAACAAAAGTGGTGCATATTTAGGGGGCCCACAGAGCACCACTATGCTTCCCAAGGCCTCTTGTATAAATTTGGAGAATACCAAGCAGATTGCCCAATTCGCCAATGAAAAGCGAGAAAAACTGATATTGGCCCATATAAGAAAAACATTTACCTTCCTTTTTAGGGTCACTTTGTAGAACTAAGAGAGAGAGAGAGAGAGAGATACAGAGAGATAGACAGATAGATAGAGAGAGATAGAAAGAAAGAGAGAGAGAAAGAGAGATAGAGTGAGACAGAGAAAGATAGAGCTAGAGAGATATAGAGAGAAATAGAGATAGAGAGATAGAGGTAGAGAGAGATATAGAGAGAGATAGAGATAGAGAGATAAATAGAGAGAGATAGAGATTGAGAGAGAGATATAGAGAGAGATAGAGATCTAGATAGAGATATAGAGATAGATAGAGAGAAAGAGGAGAGAGATAGAGAGATAGAGAGTTTGTAAGAGAGGGAGAGAGAAAACAACCTCGTCCCAGAGAGAAAGAGAGAGAGAGGAGAGAGAGAGAGGGGGTAGAGATAGAGAGAGAGATATAGATAGAGAGAGAGAAGGATAGATAGAGATGAAGAGATAGATAAAGGGATAGAGAGAGAAAGAGAGAGATAGAGAGAGAGAGATGGAGTTTGCGAGAAAGAGAGAGGGGGAGGGAGAGATAGAGAGAGAGATAGAGATATAGAGAGATATGTAGATAGTTTGCGAGAGAGAGAGATGGAGATGTTTATTTCTGGAATACCGAGCTAATTGACCCTTTCATTAACAAAAAGATTTCACACAGACCGATAACAGACTATAAAGCATAAAACTACAAAGCCCTTTTTGGGAGCCTTATGGAACAAAAGTGGCACATATTTTGGGGGCCCACAGAGCACCACTATGCTGTCCAAGGCATCTTCTATAAATTTGGAGAATACCAAGCAGATTGCCCAATTTGCTAATGAAAAGCGAGAAAACCTGATATTAGCCCATATAACAAAAACATTTACCTTCCTTTTTGGGGGTCACTTTGTGGAACTAAGAGAGAGAGAGAGAGAGAGAGAGAGAGAGGATAGAGATAGAGAGGGATAGAGATAGATAAAGATCGAGACATACACAGAGGTATATAGAGATAGAGAGATAGAGAGAGATAGCAAGAGATAATTAGAGAGAGAGAGAGACTGACAGAGAGAGACTGACAGAGAGACAGAGAGGGGAAGAGAGAGAGATGGAGAGAGAGAGAGAGAAAGAGAGAAAGAAAGAGAGGGAGAAATTGAGACATACATATAGAGAGAAATAGAGAGATAATATTTATAGTTTGCCAGAGATAGAGATAGAGTTTGAGATAGAGGGATATAGAGATAGAGAGTTTGTGAGAGAGAGAGAGCGAGAGACAGAGAGAGAGAGAGAGAGAGAGAGAGAGAGAGAGAGGAGACTGAGAGAGAGAGAGAGAGAGAGAGAGAGAGAGAGAGAGAGAGAAAGAGACAGAGAGATAGAGCGAGACAGAAAGGTAGAGATATAGAGGGATATAGAGAGAAATACAGATAGAGAGATAGAGGTAGAGACATATAGAGAGAGAGAAAGAGATAGAGAGATAAATAGAGAGAGATAGACATCGAGAGAGAGAGAGAGATACAGAGAGAGATAGAGATCAAGAGAGAGATATGGAGATAGATAGAGAGAAAGAGGAGAGAGATACAGAGATAGAGAGTTTTGTGAGAGAGGGAGATAGAAAACAACCTTGTCCCAGAGAGAAAGAGAGGAGAGAGAGAGAGGGGGGTAGAGATAGAGAGAGAGAAGGATAGATAGAGATAAAGAGATAGATAAAGGGATAGAGAGAGACAGAGAGATAGAGAGAGAGAGAGGTAGGGAGAGGTAGAGAGAAATAGAGAGATGGAGTTTGCGAGGAAAGAGAGAGAGGGGGAGGGAAAGAGAGAGATAGAGATATAGAGAGATATAGAGTTTGCGAGAGAGAGAGATGGAGATGTTTATTTCTGGAATACTGAGCTAATTGACCCTTTCATTAACAAAAAGATTTCACACAAACCGATAACAGACTATAAAGCATAAAACTACAAAGCCCTTTTTGGCAGCCTTATGGAACAAAACTGGTGCATATTTTGGGGGCCCACAGAGCACCACTATGCTTCCCAAGGCATCTTCTATAAATTTGGAGAATACCAAGCAGATTGCCCAATTCGCTAATGAAAAGTGAGAAAAACTGATATTGGCCCATATAAGAAAAACATTTACCTTCCTTTTTAGGGTCACTTTGTAGAACTAAGAGAGAGAGATACAGAGAGATAGACAGATAGATAGAGAGAAATAGAAAGAAAGAGAGAGAGAGAGAAAGAGATAGATAGAGTGAGACAGAGAAAGATAGAGATAGAGATATAGAGAGAAATAGAGATAGAGGTAGAGAGAGAGATAGAGAGATAAATAGAGACAGATAGAGATCGAGAGATCTAGATAGAGATATAGAGATAGATAGAAAGAGGAGAGAGATAGAGAGTTTGTGAGAGAGGGAGATATAAAACAACCTCGTCCCAGAGAGAAAGAGAGATAGAGGAGAGAGAGAGGGGGTAGAGATAGAGAGAGATATAGATAGAGAGAGAGAAGGATAGATAGAGATGAAGAGATAGATAAAGGGATAGAGAGAGACAGAGATAGAGAGAGAGGTAGAGAGATAGAGAGATGGAGTTTGCGAGAAAGAGAGAGGGGAGGGAGATAGAGAGAGAGAGATAGAGATATAGAGAGATATATAGATAGTTTTGCGAGAGAGAGATGGAGATATTTATTTCTGGAATACCGAGCTAATTGACCTTTTCATTAACAAAAAGATTTCACACAGACCGATAACAGACTATAAAGCATAAAACTACAAAGCCCTTTTTGGGAGCCTTATGGAACAAAAGTGGCACATATTTTGGGGGCCCACAGAGCACCACTATGCTGTCCAAGGCATCTTCTATAAATTTGGAGAATACCGAGCAGATTGCCCAATTCGCTAATGAAAAGCGAGAAAACCTGATATTAGCCCCATATAACAAAAACATTTACCTTCCTTTTTCTTTTTGGGGTCACTTTGTGGAACTAAGAGAGAGAGAGTGAGAGGAGAGAGAGAGAGAGAGAGAGAGACAGAGAGAGAGAGAGACAGAGAGAGAGAGAGACAGAGAGAGAGAGAGACAGAGACAGAGAGATAGACAGTTAGAGAGATAGAAAGAGAGAGAGAGAGATAGAGCGAGACAGAGAAAGGTAGAGATATACAGAGAAATAGAGATAGATAGAGGTAGAGAGACATATAGAGAGAGAGATAGAGATAGAGAGATAAATAGAGAGAAATAGAGATAGAGAGATAGAGGTAGAGAGACATATAGAGAGAGAGATAGAGATAGAGAGATAGATAGAAAGAGAAGAGAGATAGAGAGTTTGTGAGAGAGGGAGATAGAAAACAACCTTGTCCCAGAGACTAAGAGAGAGAGGAAAGAGAGAGGGGGTTGAGATAGAGAGAGAGAAGGGTAGATAGAGATAAAGAGATAGATAAAGGGATAGAGAGAGACAGAGAGATAGAGAGAGAGGTAGAGAGAGATAGAGAGATGGAGTTTGCGAGAAAGAGAGAGAGGGGGAGGGAGAGATAGAGAGAGAGATAGAGATATAGAGAGATATATAGTTTGCGAGAGATGGAGATGGAAATGTTTACTTCTGGAATACCGAGCTAATTGACCCTTTCATTAACAAAAAGATTTCACACACACCGATAACAAACTATAAAGCATAAAACTACAAAGCCCTTTTTGGGAGCCTTATGGAACAAAAGTGGTGCATATTTAGGGGGCCCACAGAGCACCACTATGCTTCCCAAGGCATCTTCTATAAATTTGGAGAATACCAAGCAGATTGCCCAATTCGCCAATGAAAAGCGAGAAAAACTGATATTGGCCCATATAAGAAAAACATTTACCTTCCTTTTTAGGGTCACTTTGTACAACTAAGAGAGAGAGAGAGAGAGAGATACAGAGAGATAGACAGATAGATAGAAAGAGATAGAAAGAAAGAGAGAGAGAAAGAGAGATAGAGTGAGACAGAGAAAGATAGAGCTAGAGAGATATAGAGAGAAATAGAGATAGAGAGATAGAGGTAGAGAGAGATATAGAGAGAGATAGAGATAGAGAGATAAATAGAGAGAGATAGAGATTGAGAGAGAGATATAGAGAGAGATAGAGATCTAGATAGAGATATAGAGATAGATAGAGAGAAAGAGGAGAGAGATAGAGAGATAGAGAGTTTGTAAGAGAGGGAGAGAGAAAACAACCTCGTCCCAGAGAGAAAGAGAGAGAGAGGAGAGAGAGAGAGAGGGGGTAGAGATAGAGAGAGAGATATAGATAGAGAGAGAGAAGGATAGATAGAGATGAAGAGATAGATAAAGGGATAGAGAGAGAAAGAGAGAGATAGAGAGAGAGAGATGGAGTTTGCGAGAAAGAGAGAGGGGGAGGGAGAGATAGAGAGAGAGATAGAGATATAGAGAGATATATAGATAGTTTGCGAGAGAGAGAGATGGAGATGTTTATTTCTGGAATACCGAGCTAATTGACCCTTTCATTAACAAAAAGATTTCACACAGACCGATAACAGACTATAAAGCATAAAACTACAAAGCCCTTTTTGGGAGCCTTATGGAACAAAAGTGGCACATATTTTGGGGGCCCACAGAGCACCACTATGCTGTCCAAGGCATCTTCTATAAATTTGGAGAATACCAAGCAGATTGCCCAATTTGCTAATGAAAAGCGAGAAAACCTGATATTAGCCCATATAACAAAAACATTTACCTTCCTTTTTGGGGTCACTTTGTGGAACTAAGAGAGAGAGAGAGAGAGTGAGAGAGAGGGAGAGAGAGAGAGAGAGAGAGAGAGAGGATAGAGATAGAGAGGGATAGAGATAGATAAAGATCGAGACATACACAGAGGTATATAGAGATAGAGAGATAGAGAGAGATAGCAAGAGATAATTAGAGAGAGAGAGAGACTGACAGAGAGAGACTGACAGAGAGACAGAGAGGGGAAGAGAGAGAGATGGAGAGAGAGAGAGAGAGAGAGAAAGAAAGAGAGGGAGAGATTGAGACATACATATAGAGAGAGATAGAGAGATAAGATTGATAGTTTGCGTGAGAGATAGAGATAGAGTTTGAGATAGAGGGATATAGAGATAGAGAGTTTGTGAGAGAGAGAGCGAGAGACAGAGAGAGAGAGAGAGAGAGAGAGAGAGAGAGAGAGAGAGAGAGAGAGAGAGAGAGAGAGATAGTTTGCATGAGAGAGGTAGAGATGTTTATTTCTGGAATACCAAGCTAATTGACCCTTCACACAAACCGATAACAGACTATAAAGCATAATACTCCCTTTTTGGGAGCCTTGTGGAACAAAAGTGGCACAAATTGTTCACAGAGCACTACTGTGCTTCCCAAGGCATCTTCTATAAATTTGGAGAATACCAAGCAAATTGCCCAATTCGCTAATGAAAAGCGAGAAAAACTGATAGTGGCCCATATAAGAAAAACATTTACCTTCCTTTTTAGGGTCACTTTGTAGAACTAAGAGAGAGAGAGAGAGACAGACAGATAGAGAGATAGAGTGAGACAGAGAAAGGTAGAGATATAGAGGGATATAGAGAGAAATAGAAATAGAGAGATAGAGGTAGAGAGACATATAGAGAGAGAGATAGAGATAGAGAGATAAATAGAGAGAGATAGACATCGAGAGAGAGAGAAAAAGAGAGATATATGGAGATAGAGAAAAAGAGAGAGATAGAGAGTTTGTGAGAGAGGGAGATAGAAAACAACCTTGTCCCAGAGAGAACGAGAGAGAGAGAGGAGAGAAAGAGAGAGGGGTAGAGATAGAGAGAGAGAAGGATAGATAGAGATAAAGAGATAGATAAAGGGATAGAGATAGACAGAGAGATAGAGAGAGGTAGGGAGAGGTAGAGAGAGATAGAGAGATGGAGTTTGCGAGAAAGAGAGAGAGGGGGAGGGAGGGAGAGAGATAGAGATATAGAGAGATATATAGTTTGCGAGAGATGGAGATGGAGATGTTTATTTCTGGAATACCAAGGTAATTGACCCTTTCATTAACAAAAAGATTTCACACAAACCGATAACAGACTATAAAGCATAAAACTACAAAGCCCTTTTTGGGAGCCTTATGGAACAAAAGTGGTGCATATTTAGGGGGCCCACAGAGCACCACTATGCTTTCCAAGGCATTTTCTATAAATTTGGAGAATACCAAGCAGATTGCCCAATTCGCTAATGAAAAGCGAGAAAACCTGATATTAGCCCATATAACAAAAACATTTACCTTCCTTTTTGGGGTCACTTTGTGGAACTAAGAGAGAGAGAGAGAGAGAGGGAGAGAGAGAAAGAGAGAGAGGAGAGAGAGAGAAAACAACCTCGTCCCAATTAATGAGAAACCATTGGGTTTAATGATGATGAAATATTTGTTCTGTATTGGAAATTACAGCTTGATATTTCAGACCTCAGTGTGGCAAGTTAATGAAACAATATGTAGTTACAGCTGAAGGTTCGCCCAACTGGGAAGAAGTTGAAAACAGCTGTTTTAAGACGCTGAAGATCAAACGGTTTTATCGAAATGAGCATATATCAATTCCATGGCACCAATGGGAAGACTCCATGTTCGTTATTTGGAGGAAGACCAATTAATATTTTCGACTTGCAATCTTGGGGCTGCAAGTTGAAAGTGTTAATTTGTCTGCCCCACTCATTTATTTAGCCATCCTACATCCTGCCTCTCCGTGTTTAAACGGTTAAATACAAAGTAAAGAGCGTTTACTGCTTTAGAACGTGCGACTTCATTTAAAACAGCTGCCAACCAATGTCTTACCACACTTGGGATTACACGTCATCTGTTTAATGTTATTTCAACGAATTAAATCATTTGTCATGGAATATTTTAATATTGTTCATTAAACATTTCCTTTCTGTACAATATAGTTTCTAATTTAGATGGATTCATTTATTTATTGGGGTTTAACGACACTTTAGACAGCCAGGGTCACCTCATGTCAGTTTTACAGGTGGAGGAAGCAGAAATACCCGTCGAGAACCACAGAGCTACTGTCAGACTCCCCAACGTACTAACTCCACACAAGCAGGATTAGCAGTGGTTGATAACTGCACCATCGACGTGCAGTACGCCTTAGAACACAGCGCTATCGTGCCCCACGTGGGCAATCGGGATTAAGTGACTTCAGTCTTGCTCAATGACAACGCTGTTAGCCGTGACAGGGATCGAACAGTGGACCCTTCGGTTTGAAATCCAATGCCGTTTCCACTGCGCACCCAATTTAGATGTATCAATTTCAGTTCTGCCCAATGTTTGATATCTATGTTACTCATTTTACAACACCTGTGGCTTTGCTGTTGGGCAACAGGTTTCAAAAAAGCAGATAGGAGTAATGAAATTGTCTGAATAAGAAGTCATTTGAAATTCCCAGTACAGCATCTGCGTTACTTTTCAATGAAGGAAGCGAACAGTTGGGAGTCCGTTTACTAACATAAGGGATGGGTTAGTACCTACATTTCGAGTTCTTCGTGTCTCCATATTTACTTAGCTAGGCATCAGCTAAAACAAATCCTTAACCCAAACAGACTAAAGTGAATTAACCCTCTGCACTGATGTCAAAATGGTGAAGTTTTCTGCAGTAAATGTTTCCCATAACACTGTTTGATATTTAACCCAATATATCTTGTTTGACAGAGCTCGTTGAGCTCTGTCAAACAAGATATAATTGGTTAAATTCATAGTAATACAAGATTAATGCAGTGATTGAGGAAAATTCTGTTTCAATAACGGCGTACTATGGGTTAAATTCATTGGTATTCTATAAAAAGCAGGATGACCATGGCTTCGTTTTGTTGTACTTTCGACGAAACCGGTTATAAAATGAATGTATATCACACATGAATTGATTTTTTGTTCCAATTTATTGGAGAGAGCCTTAAAGACACTATCCAATAAACTGGAACAAAATTCTTAAATTTTGAAAATTTGTACGCCACCAAACCCATGCAAACATCGGAGAAAACATGTGCACCACCAAACCCATGCAAATATCTGAGAAAACATGGGCATCTTCAGATAGAAAAGTCCAGGTAGTGCAATAAATGTTTGTCTGATGGGTGAAGGCTACATATAAAACAAGGGCAACGCCCCCGGTCCCCCGACCAAGATGGCAAATTCAAGGGAGCTGTTAGGATGCAATTTGTTCGCAGAGCATGGCCATTTTTTAACTTGACCTGTATTTCCAACCAATTAAACCACATACTTAGTTTCGTTTCAATCAAATGATCCAAAGTAAAGTTATCATCGGGAGCTGTTAGGATGCAATTTGTTCGCAGAGCATGGCCATTTTTTAACTTGACCTGTATTTCCAACCAATTAAACCACATACTTAGTTTCGTTTCAATCAAATGATCCAAAGTAAAGTTATCATCCGGACAACACAAAAACCGTATTTTCTAAGTCGAAAAAGGGGAATAAATCCAGTGAAAATCAGTGGAGCGTGCCCATTTTCGAACTTCACCTGCATTTCCCCCCAAATAAGCGGCATACTAAATTTCATTTCAATCAAATGATCCTAACTAAAGTTATCATCCGGACAACACAAAAACTGTATTTTTTAAGTCGAAAAAGGGGAATAAATCCAGTAAAAATCAGTGGAGCGAGCCCATTTTCGAACTTGACCTGCATTTCCACCCAAATAAGCGGCATACTAAATTTCGTTTCAATCTAATGATCCTAACTAAAGTTATCATCCGGACAACACAAAAACTGTATTTTTTAAGTCAAAAAAGGGGAATAAATCCAGTAGAAATCAGTGGAGCGTGCCCATTTTCGAGCTTGACCTGCATTTCCACCCAAGTAAGACACATACCAAATTTAGTTTCAGTAAAATCATCTAAACTAAAGTTATCATCCGGACAAGGGTGTGACGGATGGACAGACGGACGCACAGACGCACGCACGGACAGACGGACACTGCTGATTACAATAGTCCCCCGAAGGGTCGGGGGACAATTATGTTCTTAACAAGAATGCAAATTCTAATATTCCAGTTAAATATATTTAGGGATTTACTTCGATGAATGTTCAATTAGTATCAGTATTAATATATTTTGGAAGAATACAATTTGGGGAAAAATTGAGATTTCAGTCAAGAACTTATTTATTTATTGGTTTCACATACTTATCACAATGGTTAATCATGACCGTGACAGTTTTACTGGTGGAGGAAGCCGTAGTACCCGGAGAGGACCACCGAGCAGCTGCCAGCTCCACAACATCATAACTCTGCACTGCGGCACAGGCAGGGTTAGATTGGTTGAAGACAAGCGAACCATCGACGTGCAGTAGTATGCCTTAGTGCACGGCGTGATCGTGCCCCCATGTGGACAATCGGTGTTGCCCAAGGTCATAACACAGGAGTCCGATTCGATCGCTCAGATGATCACCCATCCGAGGACTAACCGAACTCATCGTTGCTTAACTTCAGTGATCTCACGAGAACCGGCTACAACTACGCCTCCGCACCCCTAGACAAGAACTTAAAATAAGTTGGAGATTTCACCAGTACCATTGGGTAGTCAGACTATCCTTCAGTAATTTAGCAGCCATGTCTTTCACATCACGATTCGATTGGTGGCCATTGAGCCAAATTTTATCTTGGAAACCAAACAAACGTCAAAGAATGAATAAATGCAAATTATGTGAAAATAAAAAAAAAAAAAAAATGAAAATAAATGTCAGGAATGAATGTCGTGGAACACCGAATTTGAAAAAAACCTTTTCATGCTGGTGAAGACAATTTTGTTTGTTTCCAGGAACAACTGCACATGCTTTAACCCTTTACCAAAAGTAACGTCCAAAACCAACCAGCGCTATTCACAAATCAAGGGTCACCTTGTGTCAGACAGTTTTACTGGTGGTGGAAGCCGGGGTACCCGGCGAGAACCACCAAGCAACTGTCATACTTCCCAACATACTAATTCCACACAAGCAGGGTTAGCATTGGTTGAAGACAGGTGTACTATCAACGCGTGCAGTAGTCAGTATGCCTCAGTACACAGCATCATCGTGCACCCACGTGGGCAATCGAGATTAAGTGCCTTGCCCAAGAACACAAAGCAGTCACACCAGTCGGGGATCAAACCATGGACCTTTCGGTTTGAAGTCCAATGCCGTAACCACAGCCTCTGCGCTCCAAATGTAGATGTATATTGGCAAAACCAGCCAATGGTTGATATCTATGTTACATTTTACAACACCTGCAACTTTACTATTGGGGAACAGGTTTCAACAAGAGCACAGCCTAGCGGGACATTATGCGCCCGTTTTGTATTTTTGAAGGGTTGGGGTAAGGATGGGGGTGAGGGTGAAAATTGTTCAGACCAACCCCATATTCGAACTTGACCTGTATTCTGTTGTGATTAAACAACATACCAAGTTTGGAACCAATCGGAAAACAAATAATAAAAGTTATCATCTGGAAACCAAATATTTGATGCATTCTATGTCCAACAAGGGCCATAATTCAGGGGAACTTCGAACTGACCCCATATTCGAACTTGACCTATCTTTTGTTTTGATTAAACCACATACCAAGTTTAGAAGTCAATCGAAAAAAATTCTAAAGTTATCACCTGGAAACCAAATGTTGACGAATGGACAGACCGATGGATGGACAAATGGATGGGCAAATAGACAGACAGACAGACTGATTCCATAATTCAACGGTTTTTCAACAGGCATCAGGCCATACTAAAGTTATAATCCAGAAAACACAAAATACACAAATTCAAGAGGAATAACTCTGGAAAGGTACATGCGATTTTAGCCGAAAGTGAACTTGAGCTGTGTTTTGTGGTCATAAACAACATCTGAGAATTTGAAACAAATTAGTCAAGGCAAACTAAAGTTATCATCCGGAAACCACATAATTCACAAATTTGCAATCATTCAAGGGAAATAACTATGGAACGGTACATGCGATTATGGCCAAAGGTGAACTTGAGATGAGCATTTGAAAAAAATCGGTCAAGGCAAACTAAAGTTATCATCCAGAAGAGACACAAAATCCACAAATTTGCAATCATTCATTGTGGTCAAAAACAAAAAACTGAAAATTTGAAATAAATCGGTCAAGGCAAACTAAAGTTATCGTCCGGAAACAAGAAGTTGGGCTAAATTCCCATAAATAAAGGGCCATAACTCTACTGCAAATGGGCCGCTAGAAATGGAAATCGAACCCATCCTGTATTTTGTCATACTAAATCCACATGCCAAATTTAACTCAGCTCAAACCATTACAACTAAAGTTATCGTTCGGAAACGAAATGTGTCCATGGACGGACAGACAAACAGACGAGTGGAGAGACCATTCACATAATACGTCCCGTTTTTCAAACGGGCATTTAAAAACAACATCTGAAAAATTTGGTGTCAATCCATCAAAGCGTTCGGCTTTAAATGAACGGAAACCAATTTTTAAAAAAAAATTGTGTTTTCAAAGGGCCATAACTCTGCAGCGGATGGACTGAGAAACGCCAATATCGAACTTGACCTGTATTTCATTGCTAAAAACAACATCTGAAAAATTTGTTGTCAATCCGTTAAGGCGTTCAGCTTTAAATGACCGGAAACCAATTTTTTTTAGAAAAATTGTGTTTTCAAAGGACCATATCTCTGCAGTGGATGAATGGAGAAACACCAATATCGAACTTGACCTGTATTTCATTGCTAAAAACAACATCTGAAAAATTTGGTGTCAATCCGTCAAGGCGTTCGGCTTTAAATGAACGGAAACCAATTTTTTTTAGAAAAATTGTGTTTTCAAAGGGCCATATCTCTGCAGCAGATGGACTGAGAAACACCAATATCGAACTTGACCTGTATTTTATTGCTAAAAACAACTTCTGAAAGTTTGATGTCGATCCATCAAGGTGTTCGACTTTAAATGAATGGAAACCAAATTGTTTACCGACAGATGGACGGATGGACGGATGGATGGACGGACAGACAGACTGATAACATAATACGACCGTTTTTATAAACAGGCATATAAAAAAAGGAAAAAGGGAACACCCAACAGGAGGGGCACCAACAGGAGGGGGCAACAACAGGTGGGGACATTAACTGGAGGGAAGGCCAACAGTAGGGAGCATAGGAAGGAACAAAAAGCGGGTGGCAACAACACCAAGTTCCTTCCTGCATTCTTTGTTTCTCTAAATGCACTTACCTGTGATACATATCCTGAAAAAAAATCTGCAACCTATCTTACAAAATTTAATTGTAAAGGAAATATTTAAAATTTGTAAATATTCAGGTCTGATGAATGCTGGTAGTGACAAACTTGTTCTACTTAACAATTGATACTTGAATAAATTCTATTGGAGATTGCCTCTTATCTCTTTTTAAATTATTCTTGAAAACCAATGCCTACTGGGAGGGCGACAACGGGTCGGGATGACAATGGTCGGGGGCAACAGGCCAGGACAACAATGAGCAGGGGCAACAATGGGCAGGGGCGACCACAGGTGGGGGGCAACAAAGGGTGGGTCAACAACAGGTGGGGCAACAATGGGTGGGAGCAACAACAGGCAAGGGTGACAATGGGCTGGGGGAAACAATGGGTAGGGGCGACAAGGGCTGGGGTGACAATGGGTGGGGCAACAATGGGTGAAGGCAACAAGGGGCAGGGCTACAATGGGCCGGGGCAACAATGGGTGGGCAACAATGGTCGGGGGCAACAGGCCGTGGCAACAATGAGCAGGGGCAACAATGGGTGGGGGCGATCATGGGTGGGGCAACAATGGGTGGGTCAACAACAGGTGGGGGCAACAATGGGTGGGGCAACAACAGGTGGGGCGACAATGTGTGGGGAAACGAAGGGCAAGAGTGACAATGGGCTGGGGGAAACAATGGGTAGGGGCAACAAGGGCTGGGGTGACAATGGGTGGGGCAACAATGGGTGAAGGCAACAAGGGCAGGGGCAACAATGGGCGGGGGCAACAAAGGGCAGGGTGACAATGGGTGGGGAAGACAATGGGCTGGGAATCAGTGGACAGGGGCGACAATGGGTCAGGACAACAATTGGCGGGGGCGACAATGGGTGGGGACCGCAATGAGTGGGGGCAGCAATGGTTGGGGACACAAACGGAAGTGCGACAATGGGAGGGGTGACAATGGGAGTGGGTGATAATGGGTGGGGTCATTAAAGGGTGGGGTGACAATGGCGGGGATGAAAATGGGTGGGGAGACAATGGGATGGGCTACAATGAGCGGGAGCAACAATGGGTGGGGATGACATGGGCGGGGGTGACAATGGGCAGGACGACAATGAGTGGGGGCAACAATGGTTGGGGTGACAATGGGTGGGGGCAACAATGGGTGGGGGTGACAACAGGAGACAATGGGTGGGACAACAATGGGCTGGGCAACAAGGAGCAGGGCAGCAATGGATGGGGTAACAAGGGGTGGAGCAGAATGGGCTGGGGCAACAGCAGGCAGAGGCGACACCAAAAGGGGTTGCCAAGAGGGTGGCAGGAGGATGCAGCACTAAGAGGATGTGGCACCAAGAGGGGTGCAGATAGGTGGGGTGCCCAGAAGAGGGGCACCAAGAGGGGAGCAGCAGAAGGCGTTCCCAGAGAAAGGGCACCAAATAGAGAGGTGTGAAGAATGGGAGGGAACAACCATCAGGGGGAAAGCACAAACAGGAGGGGCCAGAAACCACAGGGGCCACAACAGGAGGGGGCACCAACAGGAGGGATGCCAACAGGAGGGGCACCATCAGGAGGGTGCACTATTATGAGGGGCAACTTAAATTGTGGGTGCCAAAAGGAGGGGCATAACAGGAGGGGCCGCCAACAGGAGGGGGCACCAACATGAGGGGCACCAACATGAGAGGGCACCAACAGGTGGAGCACCAACAGGTGGAGCACCAACAGGAGGGGTGCCAACAGGAGGATGTGCCAAATTTTACCACTAAACAAGCACTGCTTCTTTCCTGGGGTTCCCACAGGGGATTGGTATCTCCATCTACTGGTGTTTTAGATCACATACTTCTGCACAATGGCTAATCGTGATCACAACATTGAGATAAAGTGAAGGTCAGACAATCATTTATACCCCATGTTGCCTATTGTGAAGGATTTGCACCCCAAGCATTAGTGACTGGGGCCTATTTTACCTGTGAAACAGAGCCTGTTCACAAAAGTAAACAAGCACTGCTTCACTTCCAAGGGTCCCTGCAGGAGAGGGATTAGTATCAACATGCTGTTTGATACACTAAGCAACTGCCAAAACATGTAGATAATGAATGCATTTCAAAGTTATGAAGAATTTAGTTTTTCTTGGTTTTTAAGGTTGCACATCCTCAAAAAAGGAGTTCTATAAATTTCTAAGTAGGTTGAATTCTGAGCCAGTTTTGAAACATCTTTGTTTGTGAATTTTAATAAATTTGAACTGAAGAAGTCATGAAGTTATCAGTTTTTGAAAAGTGACTCCACATTTTTAGTGAGTGACTTACTAAATTTGTAAAATAATAGTGTTTTCCAAAAAGCATGAATGCAGCATCATTTTCTGCGAAACGAAACCTGTTGAAGACTGGATACCATCTGTCAAGAAAGCTTCATTTCTCGGAATTTTGAGTTCTTGAAGTTCTGACGAGTGAGGAAGCAGGCCAAATTAACCACGGAAGCAGGCCAAAACAGGTTCTAACATCTGCACAACAGAGCCTTGAATGCTGGTCTCTGCATGTATCATTTGCCCTCAGTACCATCTAAATATTACAATTTCAAAGAATTTAACCACTTCAATTTCCGACACAGCTTTTTGGGCTGTCAAATGAGAAATTTAACACTTTCGACAGCCAGGATTACAGTGTGTCCGACAGTTTTACAGGTGGAGAAAGCCAGAATACCCAAGAGAACCATCAAGCAGTGGCAAAGAACTGTCAGAATCCACAACGTACCAACTCCACACAAGTAAGGTCGGCATTGTTTGAAGGCAAGTACACCATCGACGTGCAGTACACCATGATTCACTGTCACCATGCCCCCACGTTGGCAATCATGATTAAGTGCCTTGCTCATGGATAACGTAGTTACCCCCAGTTGGAACTGAACCGTGACCTTTTGTTTTGAAGTCCAATACTATAACCACAGAGCCATCGTGAGTGTGCCCAATTGGGTTCATATTCACGCAACCCAGTTGTATGGGTTAATTTTTAACACAACTGATTTTAGAGTGTGCATATCAAGAATAAGCTTGATACAAAAGGTGAGGTTTGCTTGAAAAGCTGAAAAACAAATTCAAATGACATGTTGGAAAGGTCCAGTTGCAGTTGGGCAGCTACAGCATTGAAAAGCAATCCATCAAACTAGTCACCTTAGTTAAATAGTCTCCAAAGCCAAATTTTTTACGTCAGAATGATCATCAAACTGTCGGAACAAATGATCATTCCGTCAACACTGCCGTAATTGTCTTCTGTTGCTTTACTGCAGGACATTTCGGCTGGAAAAATTAAAAATCAATGCATCCATAGATGTACATGTTTTGAAAGATTGGCATTTCAATCTCCCTGAATAAATAAATAAACAAGAGGCCCTAGGGGCCTGAGGGCGTTCACCTGACATGGTAGCCTAAATATCAACCCAGAGAATTGATTTCAACAAGTTGCATCTGCTCCTCCTAAGAAAAGCTTATACCAAATATCCAAAGATTCTGACCAGTGGATCTAAAAAAAAAAAGATTTTTAAAGAATATTCCTCATATTGAACTAAGTTATATTTCGGGCTCCCACAGGGAGCCCATATATGAACCTAGGGACTTGGCTTTAACAAACTTGAATCTCACCCCCCTAAGGATGCTGCACACCAAATATCAAAACATTCCGACTGCTGGATCTGAAGAAGAAGATTTTTTAAGAAAATTCCTCATTTTGAACTAAGTTACAATTCAAGCTCCCACAGTGAGTCCAAATATGGACCTAGGGGCATGGCTTGAACAAACTTGAATCTCACCCCCCTAAGGATGCTGCATATCAAATATCAAAACATTCCAACTGCTGGATCCAAAGAAGATTTCCTCATTTTGAACTAAGTTATAATTCGGGCTACCACAGTGAACCCAAATATGAACCCAGGGACTTGGCTTGAACAAACTTGAATCTCACTCCCATCCCCCCCCCCCCCCCCCCCCCCCCACTCCCATCCCCCCCCCCCCCCCCCCCCCCCCTAAGCATGGTGCATACCCAATATCAAAAGATTCTGCCTGCTGGAACTTGAGAAGATTTTTAAAGAAATTTGCCTGAAATGCACTGAGTCCGAATTCGAGCTTCTTTAGTGAGCCCAAATATGAATCTAGGAAGCCGATTTGAACAAACTTGAATCAGATCCACCCCACAATGTTGCATACCAAATATCAAAAGATTCTGCCTGCTGAATCTGGAGAAGATTTTTTAAGAAATTTGCCTGAAATGCACTAAGTTCAGATTCGGGCTTCTATAGTGAGCCCAAATATGAATCCAGGGGGCCGATTTGAACAAACCTGAATCAGATCCACCCCACAATGTCGCATACCGAATATGAAAAGATTCTGCCTGCTGGATCTGGAGAATAAGATTTTTTAAGAAATTTGCCTGAAATGCACTAAGTTCGAATTCAAGCTTCTATACTGAGCCCAAATATAAACCCAGGAGGCCGATTTGAACAACCTTGAATCAGATCCACCCCCACAATGTTGCATACCAAATATCAAAAGATTCTGCCTGCTGGATCTGGAGAAGAAGATTTTTTAAGAAATTTGCCTGAAATGCACTAAGTTCGAATTCGAGCTTCTATACTGAGCCCAAATATAAACCCAGGGGGCCGATTTGAACAAACTTCAATCAGATCCACCCCACAATGTTGCATACCAAATATCAAAAGATTCTGCCTGCTGGATCTGGAGAAGAGGATTTTTGAAGAAATTTGGCTGAAATGCACTAAGTTCGAATTCGAGCTTCTATACTGAGTCCAAATATAAACCCAGGGGGCCGATTTGAACAAACTTGAATCAGATCCACCCCACAATGTTACATACCAAATTTCAAAAGATTCTGCCTGCTGGATCTGGAGAAGATTTTTTTTAAAATTTGCCTGAAATGCACTAAGTTCGAATTCGGGCTTCTATAGTGAGCCCAAATATGAATCCAGGGAGCCGATTTGAACAAACTTCAATCAGATCCACCCCCACAATGTTGCATACTAAATATCAAGATTCTGCTTGCTGGATCTGGAGAAGAAGATTTTTTAAGAAATTTGCCTGAAATGCACCAAGTTCGAAATCGGGCTCCTATACTGAGCACAAATATGAACCCAGGGGGACGATTTGAACAAACTTGAATCAGATCCACCCCACAATGTTGCATACCAAATATCAAAAGATTCTGCCTGCTGGATCTATAGAAGAAGATTTTTTAATCTTTTCCCATTGCCTGCAGTGTTAAAAAGTGCTGACTCAGCACTTTTTCAAAGTCCTGACAAAAGTACCTTGTGATCAAACCGATGGGGATTTTTTTAACCATTCTATTCTACTGGATAAAAGTAAGCTTTATACAAAATAAGAATTCTCTGTGCCGTGTGGTTTTGAAGATATGGCAGTTTTAAGGTTTTTCCTATTTTTAGCTCCCGAAGCTCCCTGAGAAAATTTTTTTTTGCATCAATCAACTACTTATGACCCATTATCATCTCATATCAAATTTGGTTCAAATCGACCTGACGGTTCTGAAAATAGAAATTTTCGGAGTGGCCAAAATTTTTGCCCCTCCCATAACGAAGGCAAAAAATGCCCGACAAACTTCTCTTGAACAAACTTGATTCTCAACCTCAAAAGGACTCTTTATACCACATATCAAGTCTCTGCTGCTGGTGGTTCATTAGAAGAAGATTTTCAAAAAATTTGGCCATTTTTTCCCCACATCTCTGCTCAATATGAGCCGAAACCTACTTTGGATAAAAATCAAAATGCCCCTATATAATGACTACTTACATGAAATTTAATTAAAATGTGGCCAGTGGTTTAGGAGGAAGAGGCTCAAACACCACCTTCACGCAGGATGACAGACGACGGAAGGCAGACGATGGACGAAGAGTGATAAGAAAAGCTCACCCTGACTTTCAGTCAGGTGAGCTAAAAACCCGCCAAGCTAAGTGGTGAATGTTGCAATAAATCCAACTAAACGGAGATGTTTCAGTCTCTCAGATGTGTTCACAAATTGGATACACTTAAAGACTCAGATCTAAGCTCAGTAACGAGAGCATCAGCATGATAGCGTACCCACATAACCGCAGCCCAAAAGCGAACGAACGAGGCCATTTCAAATAAAACCTATTCTTGAGAACGCTACTGAGGCTCAGCCTAATGGAAGCTTTCGTGCGGAGCAGAAATAAACTCACCGACTTACAAAAGGGTGAGTGAAAGAAGGAAGATTAGATTGACAGCTCCAGCCCTCTGCCCACAGAGCATTGTCCAAGTATACAAAGGGTGAACACCAACGAGAGGACATTCCAGTTTATTTCAGTTCAATGGGAAAGCAATTTCTGCCTCGAAGGATTAATTTTTGATCACCGTCAACATAAGGAAAATCTGGCCAGTTAGGAGGTTACATGCAGTTACTTGGAGGCGCATGATAAATAAATAAAACTGTCACCATGTTGAGTGGTAAATTTTGCAATAAGTCGTCATCCCTAACGTCGGTTAGCAGACATTCAGATGTGAAATTATTATAGAATTTAAGTCTCTTCAGCTTCTCTGATGTATTGATCATTCGGTAATCGTAAATACTCAGATCTAAGCCCAGTAATGAGAGCTTCGACAGGATGGCGTACCCACATAACCGCTGCCCAAAAGCGAACGAACAAGGCTGTTTCAAACCATGCCTATTCTTGGGAACACCACTGAGACCCTGCCCAATGGAAGCTTCAGTGCAGAACCAAAATAGTCACCACCGACTTACAGTGATAAGCAAAAGAAGGAATGAGGCGAAGATTAGATTAGGACAGCTCTGCATATCCACCCACAGAGTTTGTCGATAACACAAAGGATCAACACTTGAGTTTATTACAGTTTCATGGGATAGTAATTTTTGCCTCGCAGAATTACTTTTTGATCACCTTCAACATAATTTCGGAAAAACTGGCCAGTTAGAGGGCTGCATGCAGTTAAGGGCGTAGCATGCAGATACTGTAAAGGCAAACCAAGTTCTGTTCTTTTCATCTGTGTAACATACAGTGACCTGTTATTTTACACCAAGCCTGCACCCAGACCTTGTGGCCGTTACACTCATTTCCCTTCAGGGGAGTGAGGGAAAGGGAAACGACAGGAAGATTCTAGTCTGTTTACACAATGTCGTTGATGTTAGTTTAAAAGATTTGTAAGATTAATTGCTTGAATAAATCTTACAAATCTTAGTTTATTTGTAGAAGTTGGAGGAATAGTTTTTGAAACTTTCCGTCTGGATGTCATGGCCACAAAATGTTAAGATTTTAATTTTCTGCAATTAAGATAAACTGATATGACATTGTTCCCATGGTGGTCATGAAAAGGAAACTTTAGTTTGTCATCTGAGATATCACTGAAATAGAATTTTATATTTTCATATTTGGCTACAATAATTTGGAATGCCACTGTATGTTTGTTTACCTACAATTCACCTCCCTTCTCTGGTAACCTGTACAAAATATGCAGCTATCAGTTTATCACCATAATTTTCACTTCATATTCAAATGGATTTGTAAAAAAAAAATCTCCCGGGACTTCAAACCTCTCCTCAAACCCGGCCAATGAGGGTTTAAAGAACCAGTAAAAATCCAATTTCAAATACATTACTGAGAGTGAAGCTATGGAGGATACCTTAAACAATAACTGTAGTAATATGACGAGGGACTTCAAAATCACCTGACAAAACTTAATTAGTAGGGTTGTATTAGATCGTAAATATTAGTTTTGATTCGCGGCAGGTTCTCTGAATCTGTAAAAGAACATGTCAGAAAACTAGATAAGCAACCCTGAACCCCAGTCTCTCCTATTACATTCACTCTCCAGTTACTTTGGACTGTCAAACCTAAACCCAATGCCATATGCCATCAGATGTAATATGTGGAAAGACTGCTCTCGATACATTGGGGATAGAGTTATGGAACTGTATTTGAGAAAAAGAACCACAAACCTGAACCTCATTACCGTAGTGTAATACTTTCCAATCCTAGCTGCATCGGTGATAAAAATTTTAAGAAAATTTTTCATCAACATTTACAACATCCTTGGTGCAGTATCTGTTATTTATTTATTTATTTATTATTGTTTAAGGTCACATACTTCTGCACAATGGCTAATCATGACCACAACATGGAGATAAAGTCAAGGTCAGTCAATCATTTATACCCCATGTTGCCTATTTTAGAGGACTCGCACCCCAAGCATTAGTGACTGGGTCCTATTTTACCAGTGAAACAGAGCACTGCTTCACTTCCCAGGGTTCCCACGGGGACAGTATCTGTTAAAACAGATCAAAACCCTGTCAATTTTAGCTGAACAAGCACTGGAAACGACTCAACAGGAGCCCAAGCCAAAATGGCTCACCGAATCCAGAGAAATGGTAGCATCAGCCTGACAAGGTACTTTGCAGTTTTAACAAAGATAAAGTATGGCAAGAAAATTTTTCTTCATCTCAAAATTTTGTTGTAGGGTTCTGTTATCTGTATCCTGGTTTGTTTGTTCCTTGTAGTAAGAATATCGTGAGTTTCTTCCAGGCATGCGTCCCACTATTGCATATGGTTACTCAATTTGCCAAACCACTGAAAACAAAGAAAATTCAATTTAAATTCTATTTAGTGATTTTTATGATGTTTCTCACTGGAATGCAATAAGACACCAACCTGCTATGCCCCAGCATTGCAGGTGGGGAGTTTTTGCAATAAAAGGATGTAGCAAGGCCATAACTATCCAGCACACTTCACAATTTATTGGGGTTTAATTGGGGTTTAATGATAGTTTTGGCACTTTCTTGTCTTGAAAGTTTATGGGTGTAGGAAGCTGGAGCAGATCAGAGCAGCAGTACGCAGCAGTCAGACTCCACCTCCACAATGAACTAACTCTGCACAAGCAGCATTGGTAGAAGGCAAACGTACCAATGATGTGCTGTAGTCAGTTCACTGTGCCCCCGTGTGGCCAATCGATATTATGTGCTTCACCAAAGGACAACGCAGTTACTGGTGGTCAGGATTAAACCATGGATTTTTTCTAATGAAGTTCAATGCTCTGATCCACCACGCCCATAAACCGCCATTCCAATTGAATTTTTTTTAAATCTTTGCCTTCAAAAGTATTTTGAGATAGTTTCATTAAAGGGACTATTGACTGTATTGAGGTAAAAAAAAAACAAAACAAGAGGCCCCATGGGGCCTAAGGGTGCTCACCTGACATGGTAGTCTAAATATCAAACCATGGACTTGACTTGAATAAGCTGCATACGCCCCTCCTAAGAAAAGCATATACCAACTAAATGAAGTGATTGTGCCCACACAATACACAGGATTTTCCTTCTATTTTCAGTTCCTGCACTTTTATGTCCCAAAATTGAGATAAACGCATAAAAAACAGATTTTTTTTTATGTTTGTTCGGGAAGTCCCAAACAAAATTTTTTCAGACTCAAATTTTTTTTTTTTTCTTCTTAAAATGGACCAATACACATAAAAAACCCAAAGGACTAATTTCCGGATTTTGGTCCAAAATTTTTTAAGTCCCACCCAGCCCCCAAATTTTCAGTGTAAAAAAAAAATAAAATTTTTTATCTTAAAATTGACCAAAATGCATAAAAAACAAAAAAACCTAATTTCCGGATTTTGGTCCAAAATTTCTAAGTACGTACCGGGACTCCAAATTTTCAGCCCAAATATAAACCCAGGGATTTGGCTTGAACAAACTTGAATCTCACCTCCCTAAGCATGCTGCATACCAAATATCAAAAGATTCCTATTGGTAGATCTGAAGAAGATTTTTAAAGAATATTCCTCATACTGCACTAATTTAAACATTTGGGCTCCCATAGAGAGCCCAAATATGGACCCAGGCAATTCATTTCAATAAACATGTGAAACAATCTTCCAAAGATGTTATATGTGAAATTTGAAAGCTTTTAGAGCAGTGGTTTGGGAGAAAAGTAGTGTTAAATGTTTTTCCCATTACCCACAGGGTTAAAAAATGCTTACTCCGCAATTTTTCAAAGTCCCAAAAATGTACCCCATGATAAAAATCCGATTGCAATTTTTTTTTTGACCATTCCATTCTGCTGGTCCTAAGGAAGCTTCACAACAAATAAGAATTCTCAGTGCCGTGTAGTTTTGAAGATATGGGCGTTTTAATTTTTTTTTATTTTTAGCTCCTGCAGTTCCCATGGGGCGACAGGAATTTTTTTTTTTGCAATTAAGTACTTATGACCCAATAAGCCCTCATATCAAATTTGGTCCAAATTTGCCTCTCGGTTTGGAAAATAGAAATTTTGGGAGGGGCAAATAATCTTGCCCCTCCCATTACGACACCAAATATAGCCCCATAAACTTCTCTTGAACAAATCTGAGTCTACACCTCAAAAGGAAGCTGCACACCAAATATCAAGTCTCTGCTACTGCTGGTTCATGAGAAGAAGATTTTTTAGGATTTCAGCGCACTTTTTGGGTGTGGCCCTACCAATGGGCGAGGCAACTTGATTTGAACAAAATCAAATTGCGTTAAATTGGTTCAGCGGTTTGTGAGGAGAAGACGCAAACACCACGTTCACGGACGACGGACGCTGGACAATGGACGGTGAGTGATCACTATAGCTCTCCTCAATTTCAAGCTGCACATTTTTTCGATAATGCAATAAAGAACCAATTCTTCCTCGTTTGATAGCTCATTGGAATAGACAAAGACTGAAATTTGTAATTTTCAAGTTACATTGTGCCAAAAAATTAGTATTTGACATCAGTATGTAGAGGGTTTAATTCTTAACCTGCTAAGTACCAAATTGATAAAATTGTTCTAGCGCTATTAAAATTTTATATTTTGGGGAGTACGGTGGCTCAGTGGTTACGACACTGGGCTTCAAACCGAAAGGTTCAATCTCTGCCAGGGATAACTGCATTGTGTCACTGGTTCTCTCCGGGTACTCCGGCTTCCTCAACCCATAAACTGTCTAACATGAGGTGACCCTGGCTGTCGCAAGTGTCGCTGAACCCCAATAAATTTTATATTTTAAATTTTGCCTCAGTTCCATCATGGGAATGGGGTCAACAATTTCGTTTCAATGAGGTGGTGAAGATTATAACGAAAAGGCCTAAAAAAATAAAAAATCTGTTTCTCAGGCCCTCCCGCATGGTCCTTTTGGTCGCCGCATGCTCTCTTTCTATAACCAATTTAAACTTAAAAAAAATTAAAATTAAATAGTTTATGTCTGATATTTTACCCAAGTTAAAAAATTTGATGAATTTGTCCCTTGAGTGCAAGAAGGCTTTGCAATGCTTTAGCATTGCAAAGCCTTCTTGCACTCAAAGGATGAAATACACCACCACCCATGCTATTCTGTAGATTATGAGGTCTAAAACTTGAACCAAGAACATGAACTTTTGATGGCAAAGAAGTCATTACTGAAATAAAAAATAAAATAAAAAAACACTCGCCCACATGCAATTTTTCAAATAATGGCCTGAGAAACAGAAGATCTACTTTGTGTGGCCAAAAAAGAACATTTTTACTTTTTCAAGATTTGTATTTGAAAATATCATCTGTTTTTAGTGTTAGGTATAAAGTTAACATTCAGCCATGTGACTGCAGGTTCAATATTTTAGTTTACCTTAACCCTTTACCCAACGCAGACGATATCAAAATTTATTATTTTGAATATCATTTTTTAAATTTTTTCAAAATATTTTAACAAAACCATATTATGTGACCCCTTTTTGGAACGAGTTCAACAAGCTCATTCCAAAGAGGGGTCACATGAATGGTTTTGTTGTAATTTTTCAAAAAATATTTTTTTCAGCTGCTGAATTTGCATATTATGAGGGTGGATGTGGGTGATTCGTTGGGTAAAGAGTTAAATGACAGCTTATTTAATCCTTTACAAAACGTGACTGCCAAAACCGGCCTGCGCTATTCATAAAAACCACCATTCAATTTATTATTTTTTTCATTTTGTCTCAAAAACAAAGCTTACAACCCCTCATTGGAACGACCTTGTTCCAATGAGAAGATCATAAGCTATGTTTTTAACTCAAATGAAAAAAAAATAGCTATTCAAGAATTTTATTTGCAAGTATCATCTACATTTTGTGTTTAGTAAAGGGTTAAACAGGGACAATGCAATTTTGTGAAAAACGGTTCAACAAAATTTAATACCTTTCTGTATAACTGGAAAAAAGTTTGCTCCATTGCACATTAGCTTGTAGTTTTCATGGTTATTTATTTATTGGTGTTTAAGGTGACTTAGCTGTGCAATGGTCAATAATATCACATGGATATAAAGTAAAGACCAGCCAGTCATTTCTGCCTATGTTGCCCATTTTAGAGTTCTTCTACCCCAAGCATTGGTAGCTGGATCCTATTTTACCAATAAAACAGCTTAACTGTTTCACTTCCCAGGGCTCCTTGAGTAGTTTTCATGTGATTAAACTTTAGGCACCAACCAAGACTTATTTTTTGGAATTTGACAACACTTTCAACAACCAGGGTCACCTCGTGTTGGACAGTTTTTTGGGTGGAGGAAGCCAGAGTACCCAGAGAGAACCTCCAAGAAACTGTCAGACTCCCGAATGTACTAACTCCACACATGCAAGGTTATTGGTGGACAACAGATTCACCAATGACGAGCAGTACACCTTAGAACACAGCGCCACTGTCCACATGTGGGCAATTGAGATTGAATACCATGTCCAACCAACCGTCACTACTCAAAATGTGCACTGAAAGTTCAGGCAGCTGGTTGCATGAACTTCAAAGTACTTTTGTCACTAACTTTTTAGTGCTCTTAAATTCTAGAATTAAAAATTGCATTTTTTAGAAACATTTTAGATTTTAGAAGTTAACCATTTTAGGATAGGAGACCCCATGTCCTGCCACTCACAACAGCAAAGTTATTATTCTGTGCTCCTGCTATAAATATTCCAGTCAATATTTCACTTCAAAAACATTAGGATATGAATTGCTGGAATTATGCAGTATAATCATAAAAGTGCAGCTCTGTTGAGTCTTTATTCATAAGTATTTAGTTTACAAACATGTCTTAACTGGTTGAGGGTTACATTATTTTTGTGATCTGAATTTGTTTCTCAAAATTTGTTTTATTACAAATTATTGAAGAGTGCCTGTGGGAACTTTTGTCCACAGGCAGTCTTCAATAATTTGTGATTAAACATTTATATGATATAAACAAAAATATTTATGTTTGACTGAATATGAAACATGAGCAAGGAAAATATTGGCTTTTGCTCTGGCACCCTCATTTATTATAGCGGCTTGTAGCACTCAACCAGTTAACAGTATTGTAATGTCATTAAAGATTACGTCAAATCAATTTTAGATTGGGAAATGTGTCTTGCATGGATTCAAAGAAAATGAATGTTCATAGTACTGTCAGACTCAATCATCAAATATTTCAATTGGTTGGAAAAGCAAACATAGGCTTCAGGTTTCCGATCAACTGAAATATCCCAGATGATTGAATCCAAAACATAGATGGGACTACTTACGGGCTAGAATAGTTCCAGGCCACAAAGGCATTTCTTACATTATTTATCTGGTGGCCCAAGAACTTGACGAAAAAATTTAAATTTTATAGTAAATTTCCTTTCTTATTATACCTACCGCGATTGTTTACAACAGGCGATTGGTAATACAAATCATCAGTAACTAGACCAGTGGATGTCGGATGACGCGTAAATAGCAAGACAAGAGCAATGCTAATGCATGTGCAGGCACTGGCCAGGAAGAATAAAGCTGAAATTGGCATCCATATTTATATGGTTATATCGATATTGTTTGTTATTATATCGATATGTAGTAGGTTAAAATGACATGCAACCTCCCCACCAAGCACTGGGCAGCCCAGAAATAGTGGACTAAAAAAAAAATTGGGCAGCACTTCTCCCATAGGTACAGGCCAGTAAGAATAAAGCTGATATTTGCATCCATATTTATATGGTTTTATATTGATATGTAGTTTAAAATGACATGCAGCCTCCCCTGCAAGCAATGGGCAGTACAGAAATAGTGGACTAAAAAAAAAAAATCGGGCAGCATTTCCCCTATAGGCACTGGACAGTAAGAATAAAACTGAAATTGGGAAATTTGTGATTTTTTAATTCAAAAAGAGAGGCATAACTCTTGCAAGAATGGTCGGAGTGAACCTCCAAATTGAACTTGACTGCATTTTGACATTAGTAATAAGCAAATAAAATTTGAAATCGATTGGTGCAGTGATACAGTTTTAAATGATCTGGAACCCAAATCACTATAATTCTTGTGTCATCCATATTTATATAGATATATTGATATGTAGAGGTTAAAATGTCATGCAACCTCCCCTGCAAGCACAGAAAAATAATGAACTAAAAAAAATTGGGCAGCACTTTGCCCTATAGGCTATGGTACAATTTACCTTAGTCAGAAACAGAGGCCAAAAACAAACAGGTGCCATAACTCCACCGAACATGAATGGACGAAACGCTATGTATGAGGGCACCCGTTCCCCAAGCTGCCCTGTCACCATACCAAAGAACATTAAAATCTGACAACTGATGCTCGAGATATAATACAAAATGTTCGGATGGACGGACAGGCAGATGGATGGATGGACAGGCGGATGGATGGACAGATGGATGGACGGATGTACGGGGACCTCGACTATATATCTCCTCCAATATTTTTCGGGGGCATAACAAATCCCATCTAGAAATGGATCGAGGAGAGATCTTCTGGTGACCAGGGATAAGAGAAAGAAATATATCTGTTCCCGTCTTCCAAAGAGACAGTGTCCGCTTGAAGTAAATGCGAATTGCATGTACCGAACAGAGCAAAGGGCGAGTACCCTCAGCAGAAGAGAGAGCCCTGATACAGATTGGAAGTTGAGCAGTTTCTGGCATCAGTGGTAAAGTAACACTGTTGGCAGAGCTCCTGAAAGGCCAGATCAACAGAGGGCATGAAGCTCACTAACCCTTCTGGTCGGGGCGAAAGCCATCAGACAAAGCAGTCTAATATGTGAGAAAAAGCATATCCACCTGGGATCAAGGTTCGAACGGCATCCCCCTCCCCTCCACCCACCCCCAAGTAAATCAGCACCAAAGAAAAATACCATCTTGGGGTAAACTGCAAACTCCTAGGCCTTTTCAAAGAAAAGTGCCGAATAAGCTTGGAGAGGGACGGATTAGTGCCGATACAACGCTTTCCCAAACGAAGAGGTCTCTGAAAGCATGGACCTGTACCCTTAAGATTTATTTATTTATTGGTGTTTAAGGTCACATACTTAGATGGTAACAGGTTGGAGATCCCGAGAATCAAACAGATGTCCCAGAAACTCTGCAATCTGCGTTATCAAAGGATCAACATAAACAACAGAGTGATTAGCACACCATCGACAGAAGACCTTCCATTTTGCCGCATAGGCTAAACTAGTGGAGAGCCGCCTTGAAAAAAAGCACTCTACTCCACCGAGGAGACAGGACCTGACAAAAAATCTGAGTGAAGGCACAATAAGTCAGGTCGACAAGAAACCTCCTCTGGTGACCTTGCAAAGAAGGTCGTGATGCAGAGGGAGAAGCACTGGAACTGCCACAACAGAGCGGAGATGCATGGATCCACACCCCAGATGCCTAAACGACTGAAAAGGGACCAGGTCAGACTTCTCGTTGAGTCTGAACCCTAGCAATGTGAGCAGGCATAAGTGTCGACGTGAAAGTAAGCGTCTTGCAAGTCACCACTGGAAGCAAAATCTCCCCGGTGAATGGAGCGGTGAACCGAACTGGAAGTCCCCATGCTGAACTTGGGAGCAATGGGAGACTGGTTCAGGATACTCAGATTGATAACTGGTTGGAGTCGGCAGTCACTCTTCGGCACCAAGAACAGGTGGGAATAAAATCTCACTGCATGAATGTTCTTGACCTCAATTGCCCTCTTTGACAGGAGAATGTCTGTCTCCTTGATCTAAAGTTCCCAACGTGAAACGTCGAAAGGAACTTGGGTTAGAAGAGGCACACTCGACAGAGCGGGGTGCCTCAGAGAAGATATCCGCAAAGTGGACCAAACATCTAACACCCAAGGATCGGATGTGATCGTGACCCAACAGTCTACAACATGGATATCCCTCCACAACCGGGGACGAATAAAGGCAATGACCTTCATTTCATGGCCCATGGGAGGAGAAACCACCACCTCTGCTAGATGAAGGATCCTGAGATCTCCCTCAGGACTGCCGATGCTTACCCTTACCACGTGAGTAAGAGGAAGAAGCGGTGACAGAAGGATGAGCCCTATGCTTCACAGAGGAAGCAGAAGGGCATTTGTTAGGCTTGGAACGGCCCCCGCCTCCAACAGAAGACGGATCAAGCTGACACAGCACCTTTTCTTTGGAATGATGCAGGACGTCATACTGGACCATCGCCACAGAATCACAGAATAGCCACGGACTCACCAAATAAGAGGATCGAATAGCAGCACCCTGCCCCTTCAGGAGGAACAACTTGTGTCCAACACTAAATCCAAATTAGCAGTGTTACAGGCATGCCTATGATTAAGATGCAAGAGCGTCTTAGAAATCACACGCGAACGAGCCTGTATGTCGTCAAACTTATCTGGGGGCAGATAAGCTGCCAAGGCAGAGACGACGTGATCCAAGAGAGAAAGCATGCCTAGCATTTCTCTGGATAAGCCCAACATGGACTTCAAAGTTGCCATAGGAATAACAGCCGACTTGGGCTTGGAGTCCTGATCCAAGACCGTCAAAGTCTTGCAGACCGACTGATTGGCGGAATCGTAGGAACGATAACGCACAGGGGGCAAAAAGGTATCAGCCTAGTGAAGAACGAAGTCTACATAGCCTTGGAACTCAGTTTTGAAACTAATGCTGCAAAAGCACCAACCACTTGTACCGACTGGTACGGTCGAAGGCACCCAGAATCTGAGTGCTCCACAGGTTGTAGGCATGCGACCGATGATTGCGGCCTGGCTGAAACCTCAGGCTGGTCTGACGGTTTGTAGGAACTCAAACACAAAGTCAAGAGCTGCCCCCAAATCAGAAGACTGATGGCTCTCAATGTCAGGTGTGTCTGACCCATCGCCTGAGTCAAAAGACACATAGCCAATGAGGGGCCTCCCTAAGCTCACAACCTGTATCTGCCGATATGACATGGAAACGGCCCGGCAAAGTGGCTTCCCATATGACCTTCTAAACTAGCAAAGGGTCACAATCCTCTAGAACACCCGAAGCGGGGCAACAGGTGGCAGCCAAAACATCTGAAGACAGATTCTTATAGGGGTATGAAATACCACGAAGATCTGAAGGGTGGGAACTGCGGACCTCTGAGGGACAGAAGGTCCAGGCTGCTCAAAAATGCGCCAGTCCTGCAAAACTAGCAGAAGGACCAGAGTGCATGGATGGAAGCACAACAGAGTCGATGCTGACACCGCCATGAACATCTTAACCTTTTAACCAACGCAGACGGGCTGCTGAATTTGTATATTACGTGGGCAGATAAGGGCGATTCGTTGGGTAAAGGGTCAATCCAAACCAAAACCTGCTGGGCTCGATGGCGGAGACACCACAGCAGAGGGATCGGCCAGCAATCACTTCCAACTTCGCTGAGTTGAAGCCAGGGAAGGTTGAGGCCAATATCCCCTCATCCAAGCAGCAGAAATCCCTGCAGACCCCGGCTGAAATGGAGACCGATGATGTCACCGACAGAGGAGCAGCAGGAGCGAATACATCAGTAGCTGTTGACAAAGGCAGAAAAGCGGAGAGAGGAACCGACAGGGTTCAAACACTTTTCTGAAAATCAAATTCCATGACTTTTCCAAAACTTTTGGAAAAAAAATCCCATGACCGGGTTATTTCGCACCAAAACAGAAAAGCTTCATTTTTTGCAAAATTTTTGCACAAGTCGCACTTTATGTTTACATAAAATCAATCACTTTTAAACCTGGTTATGAATTCCATGACTTTTCCAAAACTTTAACCCTTCCAGCCCATTTTCCAAAACTTTTCATGGCCCTTGAATTTTTTTTCAAAATTCCATGACTTTTCCATGATTCCATGACTTGTATGAACTCTGAGCTCAGCTCCAAAAGAGGAGTCACAACCCTAGTGACAGCCTCAGATGTCGACTGGAGAGGGACCAGGCATCAGGTATCCACACCATAAAAAGACTGCAAAACCCCCAGGGGGGGGGGGGGGGGGGGGGGGGGGGGGGGGGGGGGATTATAACTCTCCAGACAAGAGTCGAATCTGGAGGCCCTGAACAACTGCGTTCCCCTTCTCACAGCCATGGGAGGAAAACGTCATGCCCAAACTACACAAGGGACAGAGGCCCAAAGGTGGACGACCACCCAGCCCACAGGGTCTTTCAAAAGAACATCCAAATAAAGTGAAGCATGAATAATGGGGAATTTCAACATCTCAGACAATGAAATGGCCTGCAAGGTATCGTCCTAAGCAGATCTGGCGAGAGCAATGTAGATGGGACAGTGAACCTAAACAAAAAAAATAAATCAGGATACCCCCAGCTACCAGAGGAAGGTGGCAGGAAACAAAGACCCGACGGGAACAGAAAAGTATCAAAAGCAAAAAGGGAAACAGCAGAAATTCTACCCTCAACAGAGGGGAGAAAAGCTACCACAACCCCCCCCCCCCCCCCCCCCCCAGCTGATACCTAACCCAACTCAATTAAAAGCAGCACCTAAAGGTTTAGCAGTAATGAACAAAAGACCAAAATGGCACGGTATGAGAAAATCACGCAAGATATCGGTATAAAGATTTATCACGAAAAATACAGTGAATGTTAAAAAAATTTATAGTAATTTATATATTTTTTATACTTACCAATGACCCAGACTTAGCTGGTGCTAACTCTAACAAAACCAGGGCCAAACACAAATTTTGCCCCCCAATCCCCAAAATTTGCATCCAAAACCAAAAGAAATCATGTCCTATAGGACCTCCATACTACGCCCCCACTGCGCATGCGCAGTGTCAAGGACATCCCGAAATTGGCGCCAATTATCATTTTTACTGGCAGTGCCTGGTCAGCGCTATGTACTCAGCGTGGAGGCAAGAGTTCCCAACTCCTGGGAGGGCCATCCCCATCTAGGTCATTGGTAAGTATAAAAAATATATAAATTACTATAAATTTTTTAACATTTTTATACTGTACCAATGACCCAGACTTAGCTGAATAGTAAAAAGGCTGGAGGGCCTAGGACATAGAGGAAAATCCAATAAGCTCAACTATATAATAAAGAGGTAACCCCTTAAGAAGAAAAGGAGTATTAGGCTTTACATGTATCTTTCTTATTTAATATTAAATTAGAAAGATACAATACCCTTAATAATTGAGCACAATAATATTCATGTTCTCTATTAACATCCAGTATAACCCTTATACTAATTATTTTTAAAGTAAGCCAATAAATAAAGTAGTCCAGAGAATTGAGACTCTTTACAATCTTTTAAAAGTGTCCGAGTATTGTATATTAAAGCCCGTTTGACACTTGACATATACAAATGCTTCACACCGAGCTGCACTTTAAGAATAAGACATGAATGAATTTTAACATTAATATTACACTTTAAAACCATCCCGGAAGCGACTCAGAAATACTGACTTTGGAGGAGGCATTCCCTTGCTTTTCACTATAAAGCAGGTGACCTAAGGGAACACCCGCCCCCCCCCCCCCTCCCCCCCCCCCCCCCCTTCCCCTTGCCCTGGGTCAAATAGCCCAGAGCGAAGAGGGCAGCCAGACGGAGTCACTGCCGGAACAGAAAGCCTGCATAACTATAGTTGCAACTGTTTAGTGGACGACATTCTGAGCAACAGATAACGGACCTGAACAATGCAGGTCTCCAGAAATGGACTCAATATTTCTGAGATAAAAATTCGTGAATGTGGATGGCTGAGACCAATAAGCAGCCTTCATTAAATCTGTAATAGCAACACTATTAGCATAAGCCCAAGAAGTAGCAAGAGCTCTTACTTCATGAGCAGAAATCTTAAGCACAGACTGCTGAGAAGAAGATAAACTCTCATAAGCAGTACGGATAGTTAATTGAATCCATCTAGCAATAGAATGGACCGAAATGTCCCTTCTATTAGGCATCAAAGACAGAAAGAAACGTTTCCGTCCCTTTCTGATAAACTGAGATCTCTGTTTATAGATACGTAACGCTATAACAGGACAGAGTCAAGGCCTACACCCGTCTGAAGACGGAAGAGCCTTAATGACAATAGGTTCCGGATATTTATTAGGAGCCTGATTCTTAGCTAAAAAACCCACATTAGTAGTGAAGGTGATAGTGTTCCCGACACTACGATAGTGAGAATCATCCACCGACAGTGCATGAAGCTCACTGACTCTTCTAGCAGAAGAGAAAGCTAAGAGAAAAGCTGTCTTATAAGATAAGAATTTGAAATCTACTGTCCCAAGAGGTTCAAATGGCTTTTCCTTCAATTTAAGAAGAACCCAAGCTAAATTCCATTTAGGAATTAATCTAAGAGTTCTGGGTCTATTTATCGAGAAGTTTCTAACCAACTTAGATAAAGAGACATTAGATCCAATTTGTAAACTATCATGATGTGCATAGGTATCAGATAACATAGACCTATAACCCTTAATAGTAACAGGCTGCAGTTTGATTTCGTCAAACAAGTATACTAGAAAGTTTGCAATGTCTGGTATAGAGGGATCAAAAATATCTATAGAATGATCCCTACACCAACGACGAAAAACCTTCCACTTAGCCGCATAGTTTAGCGAAGAGGAGGTCCTCCTACAGTTAGAAATCGCGTCCACTGCTCGTCCTGTAAAGTGCTTGCCATGCAAGAAGGACCGCACAACGGAAAAACGTGAAGGTTGAGACCTTGCGGGTTGTGATGGAGTTGACGCGATTTCCCCTGCGAAAGAAGATCCTCCCGTGGAGGAAGCTTTCGCGGTAGGTCCCACAACAGACACCTGAGTAGATTTATCCACGGTCTCTGTGGAGACAGAGATGCTACCAACAGAATCTTGCATTGAGATTGTTTTATCTTTAGCAATACTTGTTGAATTAACGGTGCTGGAGGATACGCATATCCTATCATTCCGTCCCAAGGGATCGACAGAGCGTCTACTGCAAATGCTCTTGGATCCGGACACGGAGACACATACGTCTGCAACTGATTGTTGAGATGTGTCGCAAATAAGTCTATCATTGGCCGTTCCCATTGGTAGCAAATCTGATTGAATACTTGTTTGTTCAGAGTCCACTCCGACGGCAACAAGCGACCCTTTCGTGAAAGGGATTCTGCTAGCACATTCAGACGACCCGGTATGTGACGGACCGAAAGAAGAACCTGATGTTCTAGCGCAAACAGAAGGATTCTTTCCGTTAGATTGAACAACGGAACTGAATGAGTGCCTCCCTGATTCCGTATATACGCCACTACTGTCGTATTGGATTTGGACATGAGCATTGTGAATAATGTCCATCCAATGACGTAACGCAAGCCAAATTGACATCATTTCCTTGATGTTTATGTGCTTGCACAGGAATTGCGGATCCCAAAGACCCTGGCATCTCGAATCCGTTGGGATCAATGATGCACCCCAACCTGTTTGACTGGCATCCATCATAATGGTAAAACTCGGATCCGGCAACTGCAGCGGAACTCCCTGAGTTAACCACTGAATGTTTGCCCAAGTCTGAATCTCTTGTTTCACTTGATCTGACAAGAGAACGTCTACGTTGAGCGAATGAATTTTCACACTCCAATTCTGAGTCAAGAAAATTTGGAGAGGACGCGTGCGTAACCGCCCCATCGGAATGAGATCCTCAGCGGCTCCGCACAGACCTATCAGTCTCATAAATTCTCTCGCTGTGACTTTGTCTGCGTGCAGACAATAGCGAGCGTAACAACTGACTAATTTCGCTCTGGTTAACGGCAGACGAACGAGATTGTTGTGCGTCTCGAAGCTCATTCCCAGATGAGTGAATGACTTGGACGGCACCAGATCCGACTTCTCCTCGTTTACTATAAAACCGAGACGTCGGAGCAATAGAAGTAGATTCTGAACATCGTTCTGAAGCATTAACTCGTTGCCGTACCTCTGAAGAATGTCGTCTAGGTAGGCTGACGTTACCGCAGACGAATGAGCTCGGAAATTGATCATTACCAAGTTCATTACCCGAGTGAAAGCCCAGGGTGCTAGATTCAGTCCGAAGCACATCGCCTGGAATTGATACACCACTCCTAGGACTGCGAAGCGTAGATACTTTCTGAATGTCGGATGTACCATGACGTGAAAGTACGCATCTTTGAGATCTATGCTTGTTGCATAATCGTTCACCCGAATACTCGCTCTGACCGACCGAATCGTCTCCACATAAAATTTCGGAGTGACGATCAGCTTGTTTATCCAGCTCAAATCTATGACTGGACGGAACGAGCCGTCTGGTTTCGGAACCAGAAACAGATGGCTGTAGAATCCCGGAGTCTCCTGGTTTTCTACGACCTCTACCGCGTTCTTCATTAAAAGAGACTGCACCTCTGATAATAGAGCGTCTCTTTTCTGCGGATTTGACGGAAGTTGAGTCCACTTTGGACTTCGAGTTAATGGAGGCTTTCGTTTGAAGGATATCTTTAGGCCTTCCGAAGTCACTCCTCTCACCCAAGGGTCGTCCGTAATCGACGCCCATTCTTGTGAAAAGCTCGACAACCTTCCGCCAACCGGTACGCGATAGAGGTTTAAGCCATCACCTCCTGGACCTGCGAGGCCTGCGGTAGGAGAAACCACGTCCTCCACGACCCACACCTCGTCCCGTCGACCTCGGGGCGTCCGACCGGTTGTCCCGGCCCGAAGGACGTCCCGAACGAGAGTCGCTACCCTGACGGTCTCTCGAATAAGACCAAGAGGACGCACCGGAACCTCTATAGGAACCTCTCTTCGGCGCATTAGACCCAGAAGTGCCTGTCTTATTCTTGTCTGCCATATCCGACTTCTTAGAAGCAGATTTGAACAGCAGAGAATCCGAAGCTTTCTTTGTAATTTTATCGTAAATTGCAGAAAGCTTGCTGTCAAAGAGAAGTTCTCCGGAGACCGAAGCGACTCTGAGAGAGTTCTTCACCTTAGTATCCACGAGTGTGGATGTAGCTAGGGCTGCGTCACGTCTTACCAACTCCAGGTTTGCCACTGAAAGTGCGGAGTTACACGTGGAATAAGCTACTGCCCTTGAAAGAAGTCTTAAAGAGGATTGTATATCCTGAAATTCTTTCCCTTGAAGGCGCAGTGATAACGCCTTAGTAAGGTGATCTGCGTAAGATAAGGCATCTAAATTGGCTCTGTTAGACGAAATAGCTGTTTCCAACACCGCGGTTGGAATAGAAGCAGACGACCGTAATGATAGCTCTAAGTCTTCCGCCTCGTCGTCCATACGCAGAGGAACTCTCGGAATACCCTGTCCTGCCGTGTTGAATTTATTCCTTGCATTAATGAAAGGCAGGTTGAGAGTATTGGCGGACAAGAAACTTGCTTTCCCCGTCTTGGAAGCAAGTTTAAATATAGCATCGTTCAATAATTCAAATGTTCTTGCAACATTATTGGACTGCGACGGAAACTCGGGAGCGATGTCCCTGAACCGCTCAAAAAATTCAGAGTCCAATGACGCTATAATCCTCTTGTCCGGAACCGCAGCAGTCTGGCCCGACGGAACAACTTGAGGGAGAAAGTGCCAGATGAAGTCCACGGCAGCTTTATGTTGTTCCGAAAGGGATAGCTCCAAATCATCCGTATCCCTTTCACCATCCGGTCAGACCTCATGATGCTCCCGGTCGTCCGCCCCCGATGCTTCGGCGGAGCGTACCGACCCAGCGCCGTCGGATAATTCCCGATCCGACACCATTTCTGTCGGCTGCTGGGATGCTGCGATAAGCTGTGCTATCTGCACAAGAATGTCCGGCATCGAGACCTGCGGAGGCGCAGTCTTTCGCTGCTTCGCCGAGGGCAGCTCCATCATCAGATGGCTCCCGCATACTTTTTCTATGCGAACGTCCGGAGTCCATCGGCCTCGTGTCCCTGGCTGCCGGATGGTGTGACCTGGTCGCCGAAGAATCCTTGAAGCTGGTAAGATATCGGCGGTCACGCAGCCAAGGTGCAGTCGTGTGCGCTGACGAGAAGAAGAAGCCTTAGCAGTCTCCGCAGACTGCCTATACAACGGAGCGTCCCGAGCGACGGACGTATGCTCCGCTTGCGACACATTTTGTACCACAACATCTGGTCCCAGATGTTGTTGTACGAGAGAGGGGCCTCTCTCGCTCGCGGCCCGGCTGGACCTGGACGAGCTAGGAACCGGACTCAAAGGCTTCCTCCGATCTCGCTTACTATCCGCCGTCACTGGGTGTGCACATTGAATGTTTATAGTGCTCGCATCACCCAACATTTCCTCCTGGACCGCATCGGACAAACCCGGCTGCCGAACCATTCGGTGAATGGACGCTACACCGGGCGAGCTAGCGGACGACATTTGTTTAATCTCCATGAGCACTTTTGCCGCTAGCTCTGAATTCATTTGTGACGACGGAAGTGCACTTGCAGAAGATAACATGGAAACATCACCCTGTTCTTGTTCCTCTGAAATAGAAACAGAGAGTAGAGTGACCTTGCGGAGAAAGAGCCGGCTTAGCCCTTTCTCCAGTAACAACATACCGTGACACACGTTTCCAATGTTTGTCATCCCAATATTGACATATAGAACAGGGATTAGTGCGAGAACACTGACTACAATTAATACAATGATCATGAAAGTCAGAGGAAGATTTCTTCCCATTACAATTTGAACAATATCCTTTCATTGTAAAAAGTCAACAACAAGTCCTAGTTACTCGCACAAACCCCTGACACAAAGATACATAATAACATCATCCATTAATAAATGAAAAAACAATTGCAAATGAAAATAATTTTGAAAAAATATTTTTTCAGCGAAGCCCAAGTTTCTGAAAAGTAACGTTGAGCCCCGATGGATCCGATGGCAAAGTGTGGTCAAAAATTTTAAATTTATATTAAATAATTAATGAGACACTTACGGATAATATAAATGTATCTTATAGTGAGATAAACTACACCAAAGGCAAACAGCCCCCTTCAAAAAAGGCTGTTGCCAATGTAAACAGTGTAAAACACCAGAAAACATGACTCCAGGCACTGAAAAAACTGGCCCGAAATCAGTCATCAAAATTACACTCTATCTGATGCAAGACAGAGACTCCCAGGGGAGAATCTGCAGAACATCAGATGGAAGATGCAGAACACAACGTTTATACACCCATGGGTGAAAACGTAACTATGGGGAAAATAACAGAAAACATTCTGTAACCAAGCAACTCTCCCAAGAAAATTTTAGAAATGAACTTTCTCAAAAATATGCCAAAAGCATGGGAGAATTGCAAGGGGGGACTTAGAAGGCCAGGGGAGAGGAAACACTGAATAAGCAGTGCAACATTTTAGCAAGAATGACAACAAGAGGCCCATGCCTCGAAAATAGGCAACTTAACATAATGTCATAAAAAATTTTAAGTACAGCCCTGATTATTTTTTGTCACTCCTTTTTCCTCTCCTCCTTCTATATCCTCCTTAGAATCAACATTTCTCCAAAAATTACGTGTCTGGCATCCTTTAAACTGAGATTTACAAGCACAAAGATCAGTGAGATGTTGACTGATGAAGGGCCAAACAGAGAATGAAAATTGGCGCCAATTTCGGGACGTCCTTGACACTGTGCATGCGCAGTGGGGGCGTAGTATGGAGGTCCTATAGGACATGATTTCTTTTGGTTTTGGATGCAAATTTTGGGGATTGGGGGGCAAAATTTGTGTTTGGCCCTGGTTTTGTTAGAGTTAGCACCAGCTAAGTCTGGGTCATTGGTACAGTATAAAAATATATAAAAACACACCCCTGTATATCTGAATAATGAAGAAACAGCTATGAATCCACAGAACAGAACAGGAAACATTGTTAACATCGAGTCAAAAGGTATCGCTGTTGAAGAGCGAAACGATCTGCCTCCATGGAGAATAGCGGAAAAAAAATAGAATGACACGATTATATGCCTGCATACTGATTCCGGAAGCTGTGGATTAGTACATGAAGAGTGTCCCCTACTGGGTTTTTGCCGGTCACACTCGACCCAGTTTTGGCTTATTTTTTCTTGGTGCTTTTGCACCACTTTCGCAAATCACTTGGGAAGGAAGAAAATAGCGAGTATTTTTCCGAGTTAGGGACTTCCACTATAGTGCAAGCCTGTTGTAAACATTTGTAAGGTAGGTTGATAAGAAATATGGCATCAAGTCTTAGGAGCTCAACACTATCACTTTCTCGACATGTTATTGGTCAATGAGCATCTATGGCTTCATTGTAGTTGCAATACAACTATAAAATCAAAGTTCTATACACCATCTGTTTTTTAAAGATGTTTGAGCCAATTGGTTCCACCACTGCTGCCCATTTCCAAGAACTGCAATTCACATCACGCAGTGGTGACTGGATCTTAGTTAACTATACCACTAGAACTTACCAGAGTCAACTCTCACTACTATACTTTCAGTGTTCATACAGGGATTATTTATTTATTTATTTAATGGTGTTTAAAGTCACATACTTATGCACAATGGCTAATCGTGACAGTTTTACGGAGAGAATCACCGAGCATCGACGAGCAACTGTCAGCTCAACATTCTAACTCTGTACAAGCTCCTCTCAAGCAGAGTAACAGCGGCTGAAGACATGTGCACCATTGACGTGCAGTAGCCTTAGTACACAGCATCACCGTGCCCTCATGTTGGCAACCGGGATAAAGTGCCTTGCCCAAGGACACAACGCAGGTCATCCCGGACAGGGATCGAACTCGGGACCTCTAGCATTTAAGTCCAACAGTCTACCACTGAGCAACTGTGCTCCGTCACAAACAAAACAAATTCAAGCATTTAAGCACAATAGAGGTTAAAAGAAATTTAAAAGAAATGAAAGGTACGATATTGAAAAATGACTGAACACCAAGCAAACAGATGGAAAAGCCGCCCTGACCACATTTCATATGGGGAAACCTTCTCAGCTTTACTCTGTGCAATATTGCTTTGTTTGACCAAGATTGTCCTGTAAGAAAAATGAATTACGATTAAATATTTGGGGTTTTAAACCTTTTTTGTTGCTCATTGCATACTTTCAACTTCTTATGTACTGTATTCCTATATTTGGGCTGCATGCAGAGATGTGTTCCCTCAGTTAAAATGCTCCACATTCCGTGAATGCTTCAAATTACCTAACTGATCATTTTTTGTTGTTATGGATTTGAATCCTCAGAATTTATTGTTGAGTGCCTGTTACAAGTTAGCAGTTATGCACACATTCAAACAAAATCAATGCTGCACATAGGTTAATGGACAAGTATAATTATGTATTTTATTTATTAGTGTTTAAGTTCATATTTCTGCACAATGACTATAAACATTACTGCAACATGGAACTAAATTTAAATCCAGCCAATCATTTATACCTACGCAGTCCATTTTTGAGGATTTCTTCCCAAAGCAATGGTGACTGGGTCCTATTTGACCTGTAAAACTGCTTGTTTTCCACTGCAAGCAAGCACTTCTTTACAACCAGGGTTTCCACGGGGGACTCCACTAATTTATTTATTTATTTATTTATTGGTGTTTAAGGTCACATACTTCGGCACAATGATAATCGTGACCACAACATGAGATAAAGTCAAGATCAGTCAATCGTTTAAGCCCCATGTTGCCTATTTTAGAGAACTTGCACCCCAAGCATTAGTGACTGGGTCCTATTTTACCAGTAAAATGGTGCTTGTTTACCACAGTAAACAAGCACTGCCTTACTTCTTGGGGTTCCCATTAATTTGAAGGGTAGACTAATCAATATTTTCAACGTGCAAACTTAAGGCTGCACATTGAAAATATTAATTGGTCCGTCTCAGAATAATTTATATGGTCTCTTCCGATTCAACATAAAATGCCATGGATAAAATCGGTTCAAATCATTTTGTCATCAATGCAACATGTAAGTGGATGGTGCAATTTGACAGTGGGGGACGAGGGGAGTGGTTTCACTACTTGATTGACTCCCCTTTTATATTTCGAAAATCAAGAGGTAAATTGACGGGTGGTATTAATTTTATTGTTGTTTCTGCACAATGGCTAATCGTAACAGAAAGTCAGATCCGGAAAATCATTTATAGCCATGCAGCCCATTTTTTGCCCCAGGCGTCAGTGACCAGGTCCAGTAAAACACATTAAACAAGCACTGCCTTACTTCCCAGGTTTCCCACAGGGATCAATATTCATATTTGCAAATATTGCTTGCTGTTGGTGTTAAGTGTAAGGTTATTTACTGGTGTTTAAGGGCACATATTTGTGCACAATAGCTAATCATGGATTTAAAGACAAGTCCAGCAAATGTTTATACTCATTCTGCCCATTTTAGAGGACTTCCACCCCTTGATAACATTGGTGACTGGGTTCTATTTTACCAGTAAATCAGTCTATTTAAACAAGCACTGCTTTATTCTTCCCGGATTTTTACTGGTGGAGTATAAGGCTAACATTTAGCGATGCCAGTGCAGGTTAAATGTATTAGTCCACCTTAAATGAATTGGCATATTCCAACAGCAGGGCACGAAATAAGCGGTATCTCCTCGCATTTTGTGATTAGTTAATGCAGTTGCGGTATGGAAAGTGCGATACAAATTTTTTGGGTAAAGCAGAGTAACTCTAAAGTCGTAACTAAAAACCCGACCAAGTTCAAAGTACCTGTATCCAGAGTCCGTACTCATAAACTTACATTATAAGGGGAGGCCAATCACTTAATCATGTCATTGGTTTTCATACCGTAACCCCTCTAGAAACAATTGCTGATCACGTTCAGGAAAATCCAACATAAACACAACTGTGCATGTGAACGGTGCAAACTGTGCTTTTGAAGTTTCAGACAAAAACGAGTGACAGAGATTGATTTGAGGGAATAAAAAAATCAAGGTAAGCAAACTTACTGCCTTCTTAATGCATCAATGATTCAAATCTATAAACAAGAGGTGGCTGTCCATCCCCATTAGCTCACCAATGCATGGCATGCAATAATCAAAGGCTTATTACAAATCTCCAAAAAATGTCGGTCATGTACATGTATAGCAAAACAGGTCAGAAATTTTCCAAGTCCACACTTACAAAAAAGTCAAACATTGCATAAAAAAAGTACAAAAATCTCCGAAAAATGTCCGGCCAAGGGTTAATGTCACCTTATATTGATGCATTTAACACATCTATGAAACAAAAAAGCCACAGCATACCGGTGGTAGCCTCCACTCATGCATAACAAAACAGATCAGAAATTTTCTAAGACCACACTAACAAAAATGTTTAACATTGCAAAAACACTCTAAAAATCGAAAGAATATCACTAGGTAAGGGTCTGTGGGTAATTGTAAGGCAGAGAAACAGTGTGAGACGCATGGTAAAAGGACGGAAAGTCAAAGTGGACTCTTGCAATAACTTTTACACAAGTTTTGATGCCAAAGCGCCTCAGGTTACGACATAAGCACTTTTCATGCTGTAGTTGGTAACCAGTCTTTTCGGCCCAAAGCACATTCAGCCCAAACCAAAGTAGACTCATCCCAAACCCAAGTCAACTCATCCCAAACTGAAGTCCACTTGTCCCAAACAAAAGTCTGCTCGTCCCACAACAGAAGTCTGCTCGTCCCACAACAGAAGTCTGCTCGTCCCACAACAGAAGTCTGCTCGTCCCACAACAAAATCTGCTTGTCCCACAACAGAAGTCCACTCATCCCACAACAGAAGTCCACTCATCGCACAACAGAAGTCCACTCATCCCACAACAGAAGTCCACTCATCCCACAACAGAAGTCCACTCATCCCACAACAGAAGTCCACTCATCCCACAACAGAAGTCCACTCATCCCACAACAGAGGTCAACTCGTTTCAAGTACAGAATGGCCATCGTGGTGGGTCAAAATCCACATGCTTGATTGATGTAAATTCTGCTAGGTGTCATAGCATATCTCCGAATTGTATGCACTGACAAAAAGCACATATGCAGATTTCGACCTGTCCACAATTCTGTACTGTAGAAGTAATCTTATTTCTTACCTTGCAGGGGTGGGGGCCCTCCTGGACTCATTCATTTCATGGAGGGCGATGAATTGCCCTCCTGTTTTTTTCAAATGGCCAATCCTGGAAATAGCTCACTCAACTGACCAATTAATAATGACCCTTTCCTATTCACAGACTTGGTGGGAAAATAACCCAATGAATCAGTGATGATAGGTTTTAAATTGTAGTACACTTAAACAGCCAAGGTCATATTGTGTCGGCGACAGTTTTACGGGTGGAGGAAGCCGGAGTTCCCAGAGAGAACCACTGAGCAGCTGTCAACTCCCAAACATTGTAATTCCGCACTGCAGCTGACAAGGTTAGATTGGTAGAAGACAGGTGCACCATCGAGGTGCAGTGCGCTTAAGTACACTGCGTCATGATGCCCCCATGTGGACAATCGGGGTTAAGTGACTAGCTAAAAGACATAACGCGGGAGTCCGAATCTATCGCTCAGACGGTCACCCATCCAAGGACTATCCGGGCTCGATGTTGCTTAACTGGTAGAGTGCTGCAAGCCCATATTTGGGCTCTATTCTGAAGTGTTGGTACCACAAATTAAAGGCTTCATATTCAGTGGCTGTTCAACATATCACCTTTGAAGTGAAACTATTTAGTCTGTTAGGATTTGCTTTGTTAGAATTTATGCACTCTCCCATAAATTCTAACAAGGCAAAGATATTTGAACAAATTTTGATCACCAAAAATAATTCAGCACTCTACCAGTTAACTTCGGTGATCTTACAAGAACCGGTTACCACAACGCCGCTGTGCCACCCAAATAAGGTCTTTAGCTACATTAGTTGATAGCACTGGCAAGTTATCAACAAGAGAACAAAGATCATTTTCAATGTTAATTTTAATCAAATTGATAAATAGTTGGTTTCAGATTTAATTCAGCAAAACATCACAGCGAACAGAATCTATTTAATAGAAACAAAAATGCTATTAATTTTTCAATTTATGCTGTACAAGAGTCAATTTAATTTAGCATTTTGCAGAACACTTGTAAAAAGGTATTTCGTGACCTGTCCAACAGGGATGATGCCATTTGTAAAAATTGGATTTAATGAGTTGAATGCAGTTAATTCTTAAAAACTTTGCCTCCACAGTACATGAGGATGTCACTTTTCTGGCCCATGGGCATGATATTTCATAATTTCATGATTTATTTATATACTACTCAAAGTTTGCTAAGCACCAAATATTTGACACATCATTGTGAAATTTGCTTGTGACATATTTGCGATATTTTTGGTGGATATGATTGAGGAATGTATTGAGAAGGTCCCCAGTGTTTACATTAGCTCTCTTGACAGGCCGACTTTTCGTGACAGTCTTGGAAAGCATGTACCCTTTGGTTTTCATTATGTTTTTGTGTACAGTCTACATGTACATGACATGAGTAGGGTATTCAATCTTCATTTCAACACAAACCCTTGTGATTTTATGATTGCAAATGCAAATGTAAGAAGACATTTGTCTGAAGCAGAAATGTGGCGGGCTGTGGGGATGGTGGAGCGAGGGGCTACCCATTGTCAGGTTGGTGAAGCCCTTGGTGTGCACCATTTGGTGATCAACAGAGCCTGGGCAAGATTTCAGCAGTATGGCACACCAGTAACACGGCATGATGGTTGCAGAGACAGGGCAACATCTGAAGCTGAAGACTGGTTTTTGATCATTCAGGCCCAAAGGAACTGCTTTGCCACAGCAACCCAGCTTTGCAGTGACCTTCAGAATAAGGCTTCCACATTTAGACAAAATTGTAAACGTTTAAACGACTGTCTGTAAACGAAACGGAAACGTTTACACATACTAACAATGCAAGTAGTCAATATTTGATATAGAAGTGTGTAATAATACACAGTAAGTTCATCATATCTTTGTGTTCAGGGCATACAATTCATGTTATTGAGACAGCCGATTTACAGATCGTCCAAAAATGACGTAGACGAACGATCACAGCATGCAGATGTCGAAGGCAAAGAAGTTGCTCGGTCTATGGGGAGGGGGGGGGGCTGGGGGATTCTCCTCCCGGTAAATTTTGAAATTTATGGGGGTCTCTGAGCTCATTTTGGTGGGTTCGGGGTGAAATTCCTTGTGTTTTTTCAAACAGTAATGTTGGAGCGAGTTGCCATGGCACACAATAGTGACAATACCGGACTTGAGAGTGGAATGCAATGTCGCAAAAATAAACAAAGTCTACAAACCATGCAGGGGAATCCAAATTTTCAAACACCACAAGTGCCAGTCTGTCTGTCAAACTCCATAAATCGATCCTAAGATCATCCCATGTGTGAATAATAAATTAATAATCCATATCGGGTGAACGAAATCATCGAGAACAATTGTGTATCACTTTGGGAATATACATGTAAATCCGAATAAACTAAAACATCCCACACATGTTTCGAAGGAAACACCAAAGATAAGCACGTGCCATGTGGCTCACGTGACTGTGTCACATAATTATGATATCACATGATTTGAAGATGATTTCGTTCGGTTACTGTGGCGGCGGCGGCGGCGGCGCCAGTCGGAACCAGTACACAGTTTTTCTGAAGCATTACCAAAATATTGCATTGCAAAGTTGGAAATTTTTTTTTTGTTTCTTTGACTTTCTGCATTAATCTGCAGTTTTGAAATTACTCTATTAAAACTTCATTCCGTGTACACGTTTACCAGAACTGTAAATGTTTAATGCCCATAAACAAAACGTTCACGTTTACACGTGTAAACGTGGAAGCCTTACTTCAGAATGCATCAGGGGTAAATGTTTTGATGCAGACTATCCGTGCAAGGTTGCACGAAGGTAGTCTCCGATCGAGAAGACCATGTATTCGTATTCTGCTATCCCAGAACAACTGTCAGGCACGATATGAATGAGCCATGGAAAGCCTTGGATGGACCAGACAAGATTGGCGACCTGTCCTTTTTACAAATGAGTCAAGGTACTGCCCAGACCACACTGATAGGCGTTCTGGGGTATGGAGAAGACCAGGAGAGCCATTCCATGCAGCCAACATTGCTGAGCATGACTGCTATGTCAGAGGGTCAATTATGGTCTGGGGAGGCATCAGCAGGGATGGACGTACAGAGCTCTGTGTTCATGAACATAGTACATTGACTGCACAACAGTATGTTAAGATCCTGGATGTCCATGTCAGATTGTATGCAGATGCAGTGGGTGATAGATTCATTCTGATGGACGATAATTCCCGTCCTCATGTTGCCCATGCTGTCGGGGAGTACTGACAGAGGGAGAGAATTGAGCATATGGACTGGCCAGCAAGATCCCCTGACCTCAATCCAATTGAACATGTCTGGAATGAGTTGCAGCTTACAATTTCGAGCCCGTCCAGTTCAGTCAAGAGGTGTCCAGGAGTTTGGTGCCATGCTGGTCTAAGAATGGAACAACATCCCACAAAGGACCACCAGGAACCTGATTGGGAGAATGAGAAGGCGTGGTCAAGCTGTAATTAACGGTAATGGTCTCATACTCGATATTGAACCCATACCAGTTTGCTCCGTCAACTTTTTGGCTAATTGAAAAATTTCCTCTTTTAACAATAATACCCATTTTTCATGGTTTATCGTATTCAAAAGCCAAAAAATAATGTCAAACAAATAAAATCTTAATTTCTGTACTTAAATCATTAAAGATATAATTAAATAAAATATATATACACTTTTCATTACAATATTTCAACTAAAACGTAAAACAGGTAGTTGGATATACTTGGTGCTTAGCAAAGTGAGTAGTATATTTAATAGTGTTTAAGGTCACATACTTTTGCACAATGGCTAATCGTGACCGCAACATGTATATATAAAGTCAAGTCCAGCCGATCGTTTATAGCCATGTTGCCCATTTTGGAGGACTTCCACCCCAAGCATTGGTGACTGGGTCCTATTTTACCAGTAAAACAGAGCTTGTTTACCACAGTAAACAGTCTCTGCTTCAATTCCCGGGGTTCCCACAAATGGCCCATAAAGTAGGGTGACTAAGTGAATGTGTGAGGAAGACCAATCAATATTTTCAACTGCATTTTCAGGCTACACGTTGAAAATATTGATTGGTCTACTCCCAAGTAATAAATATGGACTCTTCCCAATTGTTACCATTAAACTGACAACTTGGAAGCTGCCACCAGGGTTCAACTATGGGCACTAAACATTACTACCATATTTATTGGGGTTTAATGACTCTTTCGACAGCCAGGGTAACCTCGTGTCTGACAGTTTTACAGGTGGGGAAGCCTGGAGAGAACTGAGCAGCAGTCAGCAACTGCCAGACACCCCAACATCCACACAGGCAGGGTTAGCTTTGGATGAAGACAGGTGTACATCGACGTGCAGTATGGCTTGGTACACAGCACCACCATACCCCCACATGAGCAATCTGGATTAAGTGCCTTGCCCAAGGACAACGCAGTTACCCCTGGCAGGGATCAAGTTGTGGACCTTTCGGTTTGAAGTCCATTGCTGAAGGTTTGTTTTTCCGACCAACTAAAATAGTCTGGGCGATTGAATCCAAATATAGGATCTGCACTATACTACTCACATTTTGCTAAGTATCATTCCTCCCCATCTACATATTCGATATACAGAGGGTCGAATGTTTTTAAGTTTGTTTATTTGTTCATTAGGCTTTAATGACACTTTCAAAAGCTTTGATCACATGTTGGGCAATTTTATGGGTGGGGTAGAGTCCCCAGGGAGAAACACTGAGCAATGGTGAGTAACTTTCGAGCTCTCTAATTTACTATCCTGACAAGCAATTAGCGCTGGTTGAAGGTAAGAGTCATGTTGACATGTTGTACATATTTGGTTGGCACACTGATTGCACACTGTGCACCTGTCTTCAACCAATGCTAACCATGCTTGTGCCAGGATGATAAATTCATAGTGTGACAGTTCAGCTTCCACTACCCATAAATTTGTACAGCTTAATATAACTGAGACTATTAAACGTGTCACTGCTCCCCAATAAATAAACATATGTACAATTTATTTTCATGTACAAATTGTGTAGATGAATAAACATTGATCCTTAGCAAAATGTTAGTATATTTAAGGGTGAGGATGGCTCCATCCAATTCATTTTTTTTTTCATTGGTGTTTAAAAACAATTCAGTGCACTGGCAAATCTCTACCGCCTAGATATCAAGTCAAGTCAAACCAGTCGTTTATACCCATGTTGTCCATTTTAGAGGTACTGTCCGACTCAATCGTCAAATATTTCAATTGGTTGGAAAAGCAAACACAGGCTTCACATTTCCGACCAACTAAAATATCCCAGACAATTGAATGTCTTAACACAGATGGGACAGTTTAAGGGCTAGGCTGGTTCCAGGCCATAACAGCATTCCTTACAGTATTTGGCTGGTGGTTTGAAACCACCAAAAATATGGCATAGAGTCTAGAGTCATAGGGGCTTGACTATCATTTTCTCTAAATGTTATTGGTCAATGAGCATCGGCGACTTCATCGTAGTCACAGTTCAGCTATAAAATCAAAGTTCTACACACAATCTGTTTTTTAAAGAAGTCTGAGCCAACTGGTTCCACCACTGCTGCCCACTTCCAAGAACGGCAATACACCTCACGCAGTGGTGACTGAATGTTATTCAACTACAACACTAGAACTTACCCAAGTCAACACTCACTACTCTACTTTCAGTGTTCACATGAGGATGACAAATTCAAGCATTTAGGCACAACAGAGCAGAGCTGAAACGGTTAAAGGATTTTTTTGATCAATTAATCACATGGATTAACCTCAGTTGTCCCGACAGATCACGGAATAGCTGCGCTGTTAATGATTTATAGTGTTACATTTTCTGGCTATTGATACAGTATAACATTCACGCAACTGAACAAGTACATCAGCATGCAATTTGCATGCTTATTCTATTCTGTATCACACAGGAATTTTTATATGAAAGAGAAACATTGTTCATGGCAAAAAATTTACCCATGTGCAGAACCAAAAGAGCAGTTAATGTGCATATAATCCTAGGTAAGTATATTGCAGCAGACCTTAGATTTTTAGGAGTGCACGATCGTCCTTGCGCCGGGCACTAGGAAACATGCACAGTGCGATGCGCTCTGGAAAATGGAAAGGCTACGGTTAATAAAATTTTACGCGTGTCTGCACTGTCTTGCAGTTCCAGTCTGCCAGCAGCTTTGAAGTTTTGTTCATGTGGGGGACGTGTACGAATGAATAACGATGACTCGCTTGCAGTGTATGCCACGGATCTTGCTCAGTGAGTCTGCCTACGGAATTAGTTTTGGTTGCATCGTTTGACCTTTAACAGCGAAGTTGCAGACTTGCAGCTACTTTGAGAACGTCAAAAACCAAACAACTCAATAATTAATAATTTAAATAGAGGCATAGCACTTAACATTCTCTAAAGTACCCATGTTATAACAGTTGTTTTGTCCCCCCCCCCCCCCCCACCTCCTTACACACACACTTGTATTCTTGTTAGACTCGATTTGATCTGCAGTTGAAATGACACAAATGTCGACCATATATTATATATCTGTCAAACTTATAGTGTATCCACCCCATTCATAGGACATCACACTCATATTTGTTAATGAAATTAAAGGGACGTAGGATACTTAACATTCATCACATTTCAGGCACACTGCCCACACATTCTAAGGATAACAAAGTGAATGTTACAGGAAAGTAACGTTATCAGGATAAAACACATGCTGATTTCACTGATGTTTTGATGTCATAGTGAGTAGTGCATGCATTTAAAACTGACAACTCATCAACGAGTGAGTGTGGTAATGTCTACGTGAGTCAGGGGTGTGTTTGTTAGTGTAACACCTGTAATATGGTAGTTCAAAGGTAATGGTTAATCGATCAAGGACATTTTTGATCGATCACAATGTCGGTTAATCGATTAACCGTTTCAGCCCTAACATAGAGGTGCACATGAAATTTAAAAGAAATGAAAGGTGCGATATTGAAAAATGAACTTACCTTGTGAACACCAATCAATCGGATGGAAAAACCGTCCTCTCTCCATTTCATATGGGAAACCTTTTCAGTTTTACTCAGCACAATATTGCTTTGTAAGACCAAGATTGTCCTGCAAGAAAAATGAACTATGATTAAATATTTTTGGTTTTAAACCTATCTTCTTTCTCCTCACATACTTTCAACTTCTTATGTGCTACATTCCTATATTTGGGCCGTATACCGAGATGTGTTCCCTCGGTTAAAATGCTCCACATTCAGTGAATGCTTCAAATTACCTAACTGATCATTTTCTGTTGCTATGGATTTGATTCGTCACAATTTTTTGTCGAGTGCCTGTTACAAGTTAGCAGTTATGCACAAATTCAGACAAAATTAATGCCGCACATCAGTTAGTGGACAAGTATATTTATGTATTTTATTTACTGATCTGAGTTCATATTTCTGCACAATGAATAATCGTGTTAAATCCAGCCAAACGTTTATATTCATGCAGACCATTTTTGAGGACTTCCACCCCAAGCAATAGTGACTGGGTCCTATTTTACCTGTAAAACAGCTTGTTTTCCACAGAAAATTAAAATTTTTTTAAATAGTAAATTTTGTTTAACATACCTACCACAATTGTTTACAATTGGCTGTAACATAAGTGCAAGCCCTACTTCGGAACTAACTAGAATCTTTTCCAAATGAGTTGGAAAAGTACTAGAGTGCAAAAGCACGAAAAAGATCGAAAAAAGGGTCGAGCGAGACCAGCGCTCAAAATTACAGGTACTCTCTCTGCACACCTCTTGTGTTTACCGAGCGCATGCGCAACAACAGTGACGTCAATTCCGTATTTCCGCCAACAAGAAGTTTGTGATTTAGTGGGGAGGCATCGATATCAAAGATATCCCCAAGGAGGGTGGGGCTCCGGTAAACAATTGTGGTGGGTATGTTAAGAAACAAAATTTACTAAAAAATTTTAATTTCTTTTCAACCTACTCACAATTGTTTACAATTGGCTGAATAAACAATAGGAGGAGGTGAATCACATAACCAGACATGTTAACCTTCCAAAATTTTTTTCAGGGAGATTGAAGAAAATTTTCAGGGAGATGACATGATTTTCAGGGAGATTTTTTTTTGAGCGTAGAAGCCACGTGTGGATCAATTTTAAATACAAATTAATACCAAATACACCCCCCCACCCCCACACACACAGACATAACAGGAAACAGTCCAACAACAATACATCAAAGGAACATACGTCAACGTTCTACTAACCGGTGGTGAGTGACCCAGACCTATTAACCTCTCGAGGTGACTGTCAGTGAGATTTTGATGAGCTCCCAGTGAGACTCGGATGCTTGTCAGTGAGATTTTTGCACGTGGGCAGCACATCAATAATTTCCATGTTACCACCCCCCCCCCCCCCCCCCCCACACACACACACACACATTAAACATTCCACCCTAATGTGTTTTATTTGAACAATATGTCCTTTCAAAAGCCAAAACATAGAAATATAGAGAAAAACATAAATCAAAAATATGGATGTGGTCATGTGCCAATATCTGAGTTGTTCCAATGACATCCATATTTCAATGGTTTTATGTACAAAATGTTTGGAGATATTTTCGACCTTTTCAGCACTATATCAGTTTTGACGCTGTGTTGAAAGTTTTGGATCTATTTGGGAAATTATGGGTACTTGCGGCGACCTGCGGTAACCTGCGGCGATCTGTGGTGTTTAGGCACACCCCGAGCCCAGTTGTTGTGGTAATTCGATCTGCCAAAGCCCAGCGCCCCACCTAACCACACTGGGTACTCACTGGAAGTAGTTGGTCATTTACGAAGGGGGTTTGGAATGGGGTGATCATTTTTCAGTGAAACGTGAACATTATGCCACAGCCAGCCCAGGACGAAACATCTCCGGGATATTTAATTTATTTTGTTGTCCATTTATCACAACGAATTAAAAAACGTCCAAGTGCCGTAAATTAGCAACTTTTTAGAGATTTTTTTCACCAAAAACATAATTTTTTTCACAGCCTGCTTTAGAAAATTGCGAATCGGAAATTTTTCCCAATATATTGAAAATTACGGCAACTCAAATGTTTGAGCCGTTTGTCTGCAAAATTGGCTATTATTATCTGAAGTGAAAGTGAAATCCAAAATGTACAATAATAAATTTGTGCGTATTTTTGCACATGTTCGATTGGACAAAATTTATGCGTATGGAACTTATTTTTCGATTTGACTGCTACCTGTATACAAGCAAAGGTGTGCCTTTAATATATAATCAATTTCAGCAATTATCCTGCATCTCAAATTCATTTAATCCGCCTGTCAAACGTGTTGCAAATAATCACAACACGGCCATTGACAGAAATGAGATTGGTCACCAGTTCTTACGTAAGTGGTGACGTTTCACACAAACTTAATGACCTTGCCATTGAGAGTAGAGCACATGCTTTTGTATTTGTAAACAAAAGCTGGTGGATTCAGTTTTTGTCTGGTGTGTCGACTTTCCGGGAGATTTTGGCCCAAAATGACTCCCGGGCGGGAGGGGATAGCTAATTCCGGGAGAATCCCGGGCATTCCGGGAGAGTTAACATGTCTGCACATAACCAATACCAACAAGAGTAGCAGAACGAAAGCAAGGATGGCAGAGAACAATAACGAAAACCTGTAATGAAGATAGAGAGAAGGCACCTGAAAAGAACAAGGCTGAGCGAAGCACAACCTCGACAAAAACAAATTTAACGAGGGTGCACAACAGCCTGAGCAGCAACAAGAGGGCCTAAAGAATAAAGGTCCTCAGATTGCTGCTGAAGGTGGCGGAGATAAAAGAAGGTAGAAGCATTCCTCCAGTAAGCCGCATTCATAACATCCCAGAGCGAAACAGAATTGGAGAATGCCTAGGATGTAGAAATGGCACGAACCTCATGAGCATTAAGCCGGTTCGAAACAAGATCCGACGCAGACAAGCGAGAATAAGCCAGCTTGATTGCAAGACAGATCCACCTGGAAATAAAATGGGAAGAGATAGACTGCCTCTTAGGAATGAGAGACAGAAAGAATCTCTTCCGACCCCTCCTAATGAACTGAGTGCGAGTAATGTAAGTCTTGATCGCACGAACAGGACAAAGAGGCCTCCGGCCATCTACAGCAGGGAGAGCCCGAATGCAGATGGGAGGAGGTACCGAATCAGGAAGTTGATTCTTAGCCAGAAAAGAGCAATCAGTAGTGAAGGTGACACTGTTAGCCTCATTTCGGAAGAAGGCAGAATCAACAGATAGCACATGAAGCTCACTGACTCGACGAGCAGAAGCAAACACTAGAAGAAAAGCCGTCTTATAGGTGAGAAAACGCATGTCGGTCTCAGATAAAGGCTCAAATGGCGCCCCCTCCAAACAGTGCAACACCCATGCCAAGTTCCACTTGGGTGTAAGACGCAAAACTCGAGGCCTCTTCAAAGAAAAGTGCCGAATAAGTTTGGAGAGAAAAAGATTACGACCGATGCACCGCTTTCCCACATAAGAGAAAGTATCAGACAGCATAGACCGATAGCCCTTAATCGTAATAGGCTGGAGGCCCTTGGAGTCAAAAAGAAAAACCAGAAAATCCGCAATTTGAGCGATTGACGGATCACGGTAATTCACATTGTGATCTGCACACCAGCAGCAGAAAACCTTCCACTTGGCGGCATAAGTCATGCCAGTGGAATGTCGCTGCGATGCAGAAATGCACTCCACTAATCGTCTCGAAAAACCTCTACGTCAGAGACTGGACCTGATAAAAGACAGGCGTGAAGGGACAGGCTCGCCAGGTTGTTGTGATACTTCCTGGGACGACCCTGTGAAAGAAGATCGCGACATAGAGGTAGACGAATCGGTCGATCTGCCAATAGAGGCCGCAGCAGATTGATCCACACCCTCTATGGAGACAGGGGTGTGATCAGAATGATCCTGCAACTGCAAGCACGAATCTAAGCGAATACTTGAGGAAGAATCGGTGCAGGAGGAAAGGCATAGCCGATCCAACCTGTCCAGTCCAGAGACAGAGCGTCTACTGCAAATGCCAGAGGATCTGGACAACGGGAGACAAAGGTCTCTACCTGATGATTCCAGCGAGTAGTGAAAAGGTCGACCTCAGGACGGCCCCACTGCTCGCAAATCGCCTGAAACACCGACCGATGTAGCATCCATTCGGTTGGAAGGACACTGTCGCGTCGGGACAGGGAGTCTGCTAGGATGTTGAGACGCCCGGGAATGTGTCGAATGGACACCCGAGCGTTCACATCCCGCGCCAACAGAAGAAGATCCCGAGACAGCCGATACATGGGAAACGAATGTGTGCCTCCTTGATTCCGTATGTAGGCCACTATTGTCGAATTGTCCGAAAGATGTAGGACAATATGGTCCGACAGATGAGGGATCCAAAGCCGAAAACTCAACAGAAGAGCAAGGAGCTCCTTCTGGTTGATATGAAGGCCCACCTGCTCGCTGTCCCACTCTCCGTGAGTAGACAGATCGAGAGGATCCAACGTCACACCCCAGCCCCGATCACTGGCATCTGCAGTAAGGATGCGATCGGTCAAAGGAAGATCCAACGGAACACCCTGTGTCAGCCAGGGAATATCTGCCCAAGGGTGGAGGTGACAAAGCAGAGACCGAGGAATAGTGAGTTCCAGGTCCAGAGGATCTACATTTGGCCACCAATGATCCAACAGGAAGTGTTGGAGAGGTCGGACAAACAAGCGACCCAGTGGAATGAGATCTGTCACTGAACCGCAAAGGCCCAGCATCCGAAGGAAAGTCCTGGCCGAGACCGAGGAAGATTGAAGCAGGTCCCGAGTCAAGGCAGAAAGAATCGTCGCCCGAGCCTGGGGGACCGACACTACATTGTGAAAGGTGTCGAAATCCATGCCCAAATGACGGAATCGCTGAGAAGGAAGAAGATCCGACTTCTCACGATTGACTCTGAAACCCAGCAACGTTGGCAGGCAAAGAAACTGCCGGACATCGAACTCCAGAACAGTAGCATCGTGGTGCCATTGGAGGATGTCGTCTAGGTAGGCTGATGAAGTCACTGCCGACTGAGTGCGGTGGAAAGCAAGCACATGTGACATCAGTCGGGTGAAGGCCCAAGGAGCCAGGTTCAAACCGAACGGGAGAGCTCTGAATTGAAAAACTCGATCCCAAAACGAGAACCGAAGGTATTTCCGTGATGCCAGATGAATGGGTACATGGAAGTAGGCATCCTTCAGGTTGATACTGGCCGCAAAATCGCCCTGATGAACTGAACGTCGAACCGACCAGAAAGTCTCCATACTGAAACGAGGAGCTATAATGTACTTGTTCAGGGAACTCAGATCGATGACAGGACGATATTGGCCGTTTTTCTTCGGCACCAAGAAAAGTTTCGAGTAAAACCCCGGTGAAAGGGTGTTCCTGACCACCTCGATCGCCCATTTGGAGAGGAGATTGTCAATCTCCTGCACCAGAAGGTCCCGATGCAGAGAATCGGAAGGGACCTGAGTCGGAAGGGGCACCCGAGATAAACTGGGGTGCCGATGAAAGGACAGTCGCAGACCGGAATGAATGACGTCGGGGACCCAAGAGTCCGACGTTATCTCTGTCCAACGGTCGTAAAACAGCGACAGCCTTCCCCCAACTGGAGGCAAATCGAGGTGAGAACCTTCACTTGCGGCCTCGACGAGGCCCCCGAGAGGAGAAACCACCTCGGGAAGTGACAGAGTCCTGAGACTTTCCAGCCTGAGGCTGCCAGCGAGCCTGGCCACGTAGGCGCTTCTTATGAGCAGAAGGAGCAGACGGAGCCGAAGGCATAGCCGACATCGCCGACGAGGCAGACGCAGCAGCATGCTTGGCGGGCCTGGAACGACCCCCACCCGCAGCAGCAGGTTGGTCAAGCTGTCGCAGCAAAAGCTGGTCCTTCGAATGACGAAGAACTTTGCCACGAACAGCTTCCACAGAACCATGGAACAACTAAGGTCCCACCAAAGAGGCAGACCTCAGAACAGCACGTTGCTCAGAAGGAAGGGATGGTAAAGAATCCAACACTGCATCCCGGCATGCCAGCTCCAAATTAGCCGTGTTACAGGCGTGAGCGTGTGTCAAGTTCATAAGAGCCTGTGACAAAACGCGAAAAGGTGCCTGAGCATCATCAAACTCCCCTGGTGGAAAATATTCAGCCAGAGCAGCGACGACATGGTCCGCGAGAGATAACATACCCAGCATCTCTCGGGACAGGCCCACCATAGACTCAACTACCGACATCGGGAGAACTGCCGACTTAGGCTTAGTCAACCCGAGGGAAGAAGAATCCTCATCCACACGAAACCACGATGGAGGCAGAAAGGCATCAGCTCTAGAAAAGAAGGAACCCTTGAGGGCCTTAGAACGCATTTTGGCGTCTAAGCCCTGGAAGGACTCAACAACCTGAGCCGATTGCAGAGGACGCAAAGCCCCGGAGCTAGAAGGCTCAACAGGGTTACGGTGCTCCACAGTGGACCGCGGCCGGACGGTCACAGAAGGCTGGTCGGAAGGTTGAACGTCCGGCAATAAGCCAAAGACGAAATCCAAAGCCTGCCCCAAGACTGACGAGGGGGGGGCCATCACCTTCAAGATACTCATCATCCTCCGTAGCAGAGGAGACGTAGCCCAACTCGGGCTGACCAGCAGAAACCTCCTGTGAATACTGTGCAGTATCCAAGGGGCCAGGAGAGACATCTCGGCGACCGACCAAAGGAGGTTGTGCCTCAGGAGGCACAGGGAGGCCAACTTGAGGGTTGCCAGAAAGCAACCGGGTGAGCGCCAAAACGGCCTGGCGCAGGTCACCCTGAGAATCCGTCGCAGCAGTACCGCCCGACGGAGTGTCCTCCCAATGAACCCTTCTGGTAGAAGAACCCAAATCCTCAGAAGAGACCGACGTCGAACGTCGATCGGCAGACAGAATAGGGACACGGTGAGAAGACACCGGAGGATAGTCCCGATTGTGACACCCAGGGGCCATCACTGCCCTCTGCGAAACAGAAGTACTGCCTGCAAATCCTCTAAAGAGACCGACGGCGCACGTCGATCGGTAGCTGGACCTAGGACACGGTGAGAAGACACCGGAGGATTGTCCCAAGAATGACAGGAACCTGTTATTGGCCTCTGCGCAGCAGACGGACCCAACTGCCTATCCTCTGAGACCGACGGCCTGCATCGATCGACATCCAGACTCGGAACACAGTGAGGAATCACCGGAGGAAGGTTCCGAGAGTGACAGCTAACAGGGGCTGTCACTGACCGCTGCTGAACAGCAGGCCCTGGATGCCAACGTCCCAACACCATCCCGCTAGGCGGCACACTAGCAGGGGAAGGTGGAACAATAAATGATTCACTCGAGGGACGAGGAATTGCTGCTGTAGCGACCGGCCGGCTCAACCGACTAGGAGCAAACCTAGCCAGATGAGACGGAGCAGACAGCAAACCCGCACAGCCCCGCCGCGAGGCTGGGGGAGGCTGAGAACACACAGACACACCAGCAGATACAGCCTCGGTCCCCCGAGACTGTAGACCATCCCCAGAGGAGATGGAAGAGCCACCATCAGACAGAATAGGATCTGGAGTAGCAACTTCCTCAACAACAGTCGACGGTGTAGGAGGCAGATCGGAGAGGGTCACCGAGCTGACCTCGGAAAAGCTCTCAACGAAAACAGATGCCTCAATAGTGACATCAGAAGACAAAGAGACCACGGTCTCCTCGTCAGGTATCACTGAACTAACACCGTCAACAGTTGCAGAGGAACTCGCCACAGAAGGCAGATCAGAATCCTGTGTGACAGAGTCACCACGTGCACCAGCAGAAAGGTCTGCTACGGCACGGCTACCCTTACCCCGAGAACGAGGGGTTCTAGCTCTGGACAGAACCACTTTGTTAACAGAAGCCCAGAATTTAGAGGACCAAACCCCACAAATACCACATGATTAGGCCTGAGTGCAATTGTTGCAAGTGACACATGTGGAATGAGAGTCGTCCACATGCTTCACTTGCAAGCAAGAGGTACAAGGAATAGTCTTTGGCATTATATCAAAGTAATCAAGCTTCCCGCCGACGGAAAACAGCACGAAGGTCGTGTTCACACGTGGGGGAAAAACAAGATAAAGTGTGAAGAAACAAGCAATAATAATACAAATTAACATTAAATAACAATAATTTGGTAGCTTGAGAAAAGGATACAATCCACTTGCACACTAAGAATGTAGAATAAGTTGTTCACGAAGAATAAACAGCATAATTAGCACGAGTCACAAAAATTTCCGACCATGTACAATGGCAGAAATAAAAGGAATTGACGTCACGGTTGTTGCGCATGCACTCGGTAAACGCAAGAGGTGTGCAGAGAGAGTACCTGTAATTTCGAGCGCTGGTCTCGCTCGACCCTTTTTTCGATCTTTTTCGTGCTTTTGCACTCTAGTACTTTTCCAACTCGTTTGGAAAAGATTCTAAAAGCTTGAGTTAGTTCCGAAGTAGGGCTTGCACTTATGTTACAGCCAATTGTAAACAATTGTGAGTAGGTTGAAAAGAAACAAGCACTGTTTTAAATTCCATGGTTCCCACTGGGGGGGACCCCCGTAAATTTGAACGGTAGACTAATCAATATTTTCAACGTGCAAACTTAAGGCTGCACGTTTAAAATATTAATTGGTCCATCTAAGAACAATTCTTTGAGCTCTTCTGATTGATGAAATTTAACATGGATATTTATTTAGGCGACTTAATCTTAATATAGGATCTGTACTATACTACTCACATTTTGCTATGGATCACTCCTCCCCATCTCCAAATTTGACATTACGTGTACGCTCCCTGTAAAACACTGCCAATCGACTCCCCACTAACTGCTCTATGAGGTGGGGTTTCAAAACCCAACCACGTGACTTCAATAAGACGTACTATCGGTTATAATTATCACGAAGTGTTTCCCAGTGTTGTGACAAGGTTATGCTTCTGACCCAAAATAGGACCTCCAAACATCATTTCTCTGAAAAACGGCCGTTGATAATTGGGGAAAAAAGCGCATCGCTCCCAAACTAAACAAATGAAAATAAAATCGCTAAAATTTATTTCGAAATATCATACAAAATGACTTTTGAGGGCAGTTTCGATCTCGCATGAATATTTGTGAAGACCTTCTAGTTACTTTTTGTCGATGTCGGTGTTTCTTTGATCTCGTAATTTTTGGATACCAATTAGCACATTTTTCCAACCAGTCGACAAATACTATTTTAAATATCAAAGCGAAATTTTAAAAACGCGTTTCATTTCGAATATATTGAGTAAAAAGCAGTGCGATTTCGTCCTTGAATTTTTACAATCCGACTATTATTAGCGAAGTTACGCCAAAAATGGAAATAATTAAAAAAATCTCATTTGTAACAGGTTGAAGAACCTTTCAAAAAGAGTCATTCAAATACACACCTTTTTTATTCTGCAGTGGTAGACACATTTCGGGCAATGAAAAAGAAGCTGAGAGCATATTTTGTGAGCGAAAACCTGACTCCTCAAGTGTTTTAGCAGAGACCCTTCCTTGTGTGGCGAGATGGGACGCGATGTGTCTGAATGTATCTGAGATCAGTTAAAAATGATAAAATGGCAGAATTTGGGAGAGTTTTCAGTTTCCCGTCTGAACTCAGCAAAATTAGAAGAACCATATACATATATTTTATATTTCGTTAAAAAACGCTGCATATAGCTTGAGGTTTGTTGCTTTGGACCACTGAGAAAAGTAGACCCAGGCTGTTGTAATATAACTGAATATAACACTTAACATGATCAATTATTTGCATTCTCGTGGCAGAAATAAAATTTGGTAGCAATAACATTTCCTAATCCGAACTAATTCTTTAATTACCCTTCCAAAGATGTAAAACAAAAGCCGACAATAGCTACTGATTGTTTCTGAAACAGCCTCTGATCACAATGAAAACATTGACTGGTGACAATAGATAAAGCATAAATTACTCCTATGAAGTTTATTCTTTTGAGATTTCCAACATCAAAAACTGGTTAAATTGAATTACAATTATGTATATCTATATACTTTTATATTTGCACTGCGACTTGTAAAGAAAATTTTGTTTCTAACATTCGACCTGCCATTTAACAATTTTATTAGCACTACGACAAATATTAAAATTATTTTGAATCTATTTATAGGAAAAGACAGTGCTCGTGTGGTGTTTTCCAACACATAGTTGCAACACAATGAGAAAAAATTCAATTTCTAACATTCGGCCTGTCACTTAAGTTAACCGTGCACATGTATATTAGCACAACGAAAAGGCCCTGGGCCGACTTAATCCGTGGAACGACTTAGGGGCATACTTCAGTTGCTGACTTTATTTTTGGCCGACTTCTCCCACGGCGACTTCATTTGGGGGCGACTTCCCACCATTTAACTCTTTGTAGACTTTATACCACGACAACAAATTTTTTTTTTTTGCGACAATTTATTGGAAAACATCCAGCGGTGTTTTGAATAGATAGTTGCAAAAAATGAGAGAAAAAAAACAATTTCTACAGCCCCGTGTCTTGCAGCACACTGAGAGACCATGTGTTCGAGTGTTGTTTTCTTAATACTGGATAGCTGTCTTTTCCACCTAAGATCGCCGTATGCACATGTGCTGAGTCGACGTCCAGTAAGAGCAGACTTCGACACCCTTATAGTGTAAAGCCCTCCCCCCCCCCCCCCCATAAATAACAGATGTACACCCCCCCCCCCCCCACCACATGTCGGGGATCACATGTCGCCTATCGAAGAGATAGGCCTACTGACACCACCTCTAGTTCCACAGAAAGTTAAAAGTTATTTTTCGGCATAATTATGTTGTTGCCGGAACGCAATTTAATTTGAGTGCATTCAAAAACGGAAACCGGACATTGCAAATAAAATCATTAAAATTATTTTCAGCAGTAGTAATATGGGCAGATCATAAGCGGTCATAACTGAAATAGAAGGCGATCAATTGCATCTCGATTTGTTGTCAGTCTTTTTTGTGTTGATGATGTAAATATGTGTTGAATATTTTTAGTTGATAACTTGAAATAAATCCAAAAAATGAATTTCTTTATACATTATTACATTAACCCATCGGAACATCCTGTGGCCGAAGAGCGCCAGACCCGGCGAGGCCGAAAAGCGCGAGGTCGAAAAGCGCAAAACTTACAGCGGGGGCCAAATTGGCCAAAAAGCGTCGATCCGGACAGTACTTTTTACATGATTCTGTTTCAAAATATAGTTTATGACTCCTAACTGAAACTAGCCCAGACCCTCAGACTAGTTGTAAAGGAGGGAGCATAAGCTAAATTTCAGAATCAAAGGTGTAGGCTTTTGTGCAATAATTTGGACTGTACTGCTGACCTGTTGGGTAAAGGGTTGACCGATAAACCGTTTATCTAACCTTAGTTAAAGTAGAAGACAGCAGTTGTCAAAATATTTTTGGCTTCCAAAACACAGCTTATGACCCCTGACTGAAACGGACGCTACGTGCTCGTTTCAATCAGAAGTCCTAAGATATGCTTTGGAAGTAAAAAATTAAGATAAAATCCTAAAAAAATGGGAATGACGAATTTCGTGTATAGCGCTGGCCGATTTTTACAGTTATGTCACGTGAAGTGTTAAATGCAAAAATGAATATTACACACTAATTAGACTTGAATATTTCTCCATTTGAACTTTATATGCCAAGATTATTTTAATGTGGTTTTTTTGTTTTTGTTTCAAATTACAGTTAATTGAATATATTGATATATATGCATTCTCAATAAATTGTAACAAAATACAGAATAAATTTCAAAAAGATATTTAACAACATTTGATAAATAAAAGTTGTCAGAAAGGTTACAAACAACATCTCAAAAAGTGTTATGCTTTATCAGACCAGTGCTGGAAAACCCCATTAATTAGCTCCGCCCACTCATAAAAAGTTCCTCTATAAATAGACACAGAGATCTTAATTGAACCGGATTAACAGTGACTGCATTATGCAATCATATGTAACAACTGGGGTAATTTAGAAGACAACTTTTACAGGGACTGTACACGTAATGATATACAGAGGATCGAATGTAATTTATTTATTTATTGGTGTTTAAGGTCACATACTTATGCACAATGGCTAATCGTGACCATGAGAGTTTTACGGGTTAAGGATGCCCAAGTTCCCAGAGAGAACCACCGAGCAGCAACAAGCAACTGTCAGGTCCTCAACATTCTAACTCTGTTCAAGCTCCACTCAAGCAGGGTTACAGCAGTTGAAGACATGTGCACCATTGATGTGCAGTACACCTTAGTACACAGAGTCATCGTGCCCCCATGTAGGCAACCGGGATAAAGTGCCTTGCCCAAGAACACAACATGGGTCGTCCCAGACGGGGATCAAACTCAGGACCACCAGCACAGAAGTTCAACAGTCTACCACTGAGCCACTGCGCTCCCCAATTTAACATAGTTTCAATCATTTGTCCTCAATGAATCGCCTGAGTGGATGGTGCAATTTGACAGTGGGGGAAGTTGGGAGGGGTTTTGCTGTCCATTTATATTTCGAAAATCAAGAGGTTATTTATTTATTTATTGGTGTTTAAGGTCACATATTTTTGCACAATGGCTAATCATGACCACAACATGAGTATCAACTCAAGACCAGGGAGGAGCGTTAAGCCATGTTGCCCATTTAGAGAGTGTTTGCACTTCCCAAGCATTGGTGACTGGGACCTATTTTACCAGAAAATCAGAGCCTGTTTCCTGCAGTGAACAGGCACGGCTTCACTTCCCGGGGTTCCCACAGGGAAATAAAAGGTAAATTGACAGGAGTTGTGGGTGTGGTATTAAATTTATTGTCATTTAATATCAGTTCATTGCTGCACTATGGCTAATTGTGACCACAACATGAACAGAAAGTCAGGTCCGGCAAATCTTGAAAGCCATGCCACCCATTTTAGAGGACATCCACCCCAGGCGTCAGTGACCAGATCCTATTTTATCAGTAAAACAGCTTTAACGCAGTGAACAAGAATTGCCTCACTTCCCAGGTTTCCCACAGGGATCAATATTTGTATTTGGAAATATCGCTTGCTGTTAGTGTTGAGAGTAAGGTTATTTATTTGTGTTTAAGGGCACATATTTGTGCTCAATATCTAATAATGGATTTAATGTCAAGTCCACTTCCACCCCTTGCTAACATTGATGACTGGGTTCTATTTTACAAGTAAATCAATTTAAACAAGCACTGTTTACAAGCACTGTTTTACACTTCCCAGGGTTTCCACTGTTAAGAGCATTTAGGCTATTAGGCTAAACTTTAGAGATGCTACTGCATGTTAAATATATTAGTCCACCTTAAATGAATCAGCATATTCCAACAGGGACGATGTCATTTGTAAAAAACAGGATTTAAAGAGTTGAATGCATTCATTCTGAAAAACTGGAAAAACATTGCTCCACGGTAGATGAGCCCATACTTTTCAGATGATTAAAGCTTTGAACCTGGGATGTCGCTTTTCCATCCATGGCCATGAAATTCCATAATTTCATTCCATGAAGTTGGATCACTGCTAAGTTTATGTAATGTGTGAGGTAGACCAATCAATATTTGCAACTGCATTTTCAGGCTGCACATTGAAAATATTGACTGGTCTACTGCCAAACAATGAATACGGACTCTACCCAATTGTTACCATTAAACTGACTTGGAAGCTACCATCAGGGTTCAAAGGGTTAAACTACGGGCACTAAACGTTACTACCATGTTTATTTATTGGGGTTTAACGACACCTTTGACAGACAGGGTAACCTCATATGAGACAGTTTTAACTGGTAGAGTGCTGGAAGCCCATATTTGGGCTTTACTCTGAAGTGTAGGTACTGTAACTTGAAGGCTACATATTCAGTCGAAGTGCTCCATATTATCTTTTAAGAGAAATTATTTTATATGTATGGATTTCCCCTGTTATAATTTATGGGAGAGTGCCCACAGGCACTCTCCCATAAATTATAACAAGGCAAAGACATGTGAATGAATTTTAGTGATAAAAAATAATTCAGCACTCCATCAGTTAAGGGTGGAGGAAGCGTGGAGAGAACAACTGAGCAGCGGTCAGCAACTGCCCGAAACCCCCAACGTACTAACTACACACAAGCAGGGTTAGCATTGGTTTAAGACAAGTGCAGATCGATGTGCAGTACTCCTTGGTACACAGCAACAACATGCCCCCATATGGACAATCAGGATAAAATGCCTTACCCAAGGACAATACAGTTACCCTTGGTGGGAATCAAACTATGGACCTTTCGGTTTGAAGTCCATTATGCTGTAACCAGGGAGCCATTGCGTGCTTCAAAAAAGAAACATGTCTGTGGTACTATAAGTCCTTCAAGATTTGGTTGAATCTCACCTCCAGTGATAACTATTTCTTGCCTTGATTCAAAGAATATACATGTCGATATTTTTTACATATCATTCCGAATATTTCAGGTGGTCGGAAAAGGGGACCGAAGGTTCGTTTTTCTGACCAACTGAAATAGTCTAGGCGATTGAATCTAAATATAGGATCTGTACTATACTATTCGCATTTTACAACGGATCACTTCTCCCCATCTACATATTTGATATGCAGAGGTTTGAATGTTATTTATTTATTGGTGTTTAAAATCACATACTTATGGCATAATGCACAATGGCTAATCGTGATCGTGAGTGTTTTACAGGTGGAGGTAGCCAGAGTACCCAGAGAGAACCACCAAGCATCGACGAGCAATGCCAGCTCCTCAACATTATAATTTACCACTGAGCCACCGTGTTCCCAGGGTCAAATGTGCTTTGTTTTAAGTTTGGTTATTTGTCCATTAAGGTTTAGTGGCACTTTCAAAAGCTTTCATGACATGTCAGGCAATTTTACAAGGTTGGGAGGGGGGGGGGGATGGTGGGGTGAGGTGGAGTCCCCAGAGAGAAATGAGCAATAGTAAAATTCAGGCTTACTAATTTACCACCCTGACAAGCAATTAGAACTGGCTGAAGGCAAGTGTTATGTTGACATGAACGTATTTGGTCAGCACCCTGGTGCCCACAATTCACCTGCATTCAACATATGCTAACCCTGCTGTGCTAAGATGATAAATCAGAGTGCGACAGTTACTCAGCATTGCGGAGAGCTTCTTTTTGGTACTCCAGCTTCCACTATCTATAAATTTGTAAAGCTTGATAAGAACCTGACTTTTAAACATGTGACTGCTCCCCAATAAATAAATAATGTACACTTTACTTTCATGTACAAATTGTGGCGATGAAAAAGCATTGATCCTCAGCAAAATGTGAGTAGTATATTTAAGGGCGAGGGTGGCTCCATTCAATTCATTTTTTTTTATTGGTGTTTATGGACATTTCTGCACGCTGGAAAATTGTGATCGCCTAGATATTAAGTCAAGTCCAACAAGTCGTTTATACCCATGTTGCCCATTTTAGAGGAATACCACACTAAGCATTGGTGACCGGGCCTTATTTTACTAATAAAATTGCTTGCATCTGACGGGCAAGCATTATTCCACTTCCTGGGGATACCAGGCTCCAGCGTCGAACCTAGAAGATAGCGAGGAAGAGGAATGTAAAATGAACTGCCTTTAGTAGAAAGTTCAGTGGAGTAAATAGCGATAGTGCAGAAACACGAAAAACATTGAGAGCAAATGGGGATCGCTTTTCTGATCAATTGAAATATTTCAGACGATTGAATCTGAAATAGAATTGAATTGAACAGAATCGAATTGAATTTAACAGAATTGAATCTGAAACAGTCTACTCTCTGACAACAGTTTGGTCAAAAATCAACTTTAATCAACTGCGTTGAGTGAGCATGAACCCAAATGAATTTATATTCACTCAACCCAGTTGATTTTAGTTATTTTTAAGCCAACTGATTTTAGTACCACTGTCTCGACATTTATTGGTGTTAAAGGTCACCTGGGATCTTTGACATTAACGTGGTCAAAATACAAGTAAAAATCAAGCACCATGCATCATCGCCTGTTTCTTTTTTTTAAAGTGTAATTTAGCCTATTCTTTCTACCTCTGCTGCCCACTTCCAAGAACTTTTATCAACTTGCTGCTGTGGTTAACAGGTCTTATTTTACCAGAACACCAGAACTTGCTAACCAGGGCTGATACGGGGTGGGGGGGGGTGGGGGGTCAGTATTAGGGCACAATTGATGTACACAATTTACCCATAAAATTCTCCGACATGAGGCGACCCTGGCTGTTGAAAGTGTCATTAAACCACAATTTTATATTTTCAATTTTGCCTCAATTTCCCCATGGGAATAGGGTCAACAATCTCATTACAATGAGGTGGTGAAGGTTATAATGCAAAAAAGAATGTAAGATTTGTATTTGTAAATATCGTCTGTTTTTAGTGTTGGGTTTAAGATCCCTTCTTATACCTTCAGCTATGAGACTGCGAGTTCAATATTTTAATTTACCTGAAATGACTGCTTATTTAACCCTTTACAAAACGTAACTGCCAAAACAAACCGGCAAGCGCTGTTCACAAAAATGACCATTCAATTTTTTTTTTTTATTTTGACAAAAATAATGAGCTCGTCCAATGAGAGGGTCATAAGCGATGATCTGGACTAAAAAAAAATAGCTATTCAAGAATGTAATTTGCAAGTGTCGTCTACATTTCATGTTAGGTAAAGGCTTAAACAGGGACTGATATAAGCTTCATACACCGTAACCTTAAAATAGGTTACGGTGTACCTAGCACAACCTGTAGGTTTCCGTAGTGTAGATATAAGGTAAATTATTAAGGTAATCAGTTTCCTCTCGTAACCTAAAAATAGGTCTCGAGTTTATAGAAACACGTAACCTCTCCCATAACCTAACCTATAGGTTACGGCTTAGGCTGGACTCTGCTTAAACATGGACAATGCCATTTTATGACAAACAGTTTGACAGAATTTCATCCTTTTCTGTGTAACTGGAGAAAAAGTTTGCTCCACTGTACATGAGCTCATAGTTTTCATGGTTATCTATTTATTGGTGTTTAAGGTCACATATCTGTGCAATGGCCAATCGTGACCCCAACATGGATATAAAGTAAAAACTAGCCAACTGTTTCTACCTATGTTATCCATTTTAGAGTAGTTCCACCCCAAAATAGGGTGGCTAGGTCCTATTTTACCAGTAAAACAGCTTGTTTACCACAGTAACATTGGGCACCAACAGTCATTTATTTATTGGGAGTTTGACGACACTTTTCACAGCCAAGGTTATCTCGTGTCGGACAGTTTTGCGTGTGGAGGAAGCTGGAGTACCTGGAAAGAATCACAGAGAGAAACTGTCAGACTCCCGAACGTACTAACTCCACACAGGCAGGGTTAGCATTGGTTGAAGACCATCGATGCACAGTACGCCTCAGTATGCAGAGACGCTGAGCCCACATGTGGGTAATCAGGATTAAGTGCCTTGTCCAACCAACCGTCACTACTGCAAAATGTGCACTGAAAGTACAGGCAGCTGGTTGCATGTACTTCAACATATTTTTGTTGCTAATTACTTAGTGCTCTCAAATTAAAGAATTTTGCATCTTTCAGAAACATTTTAGATTTTAGAAGTTAACTGTTTTAGAATGGGAGACCCAATCAATACAGGGTTAGAAACAGGGGAAGTCGGAGTGGGGGTTGGGGAGTGGAGTGGAGTGGAGTGGAGTTGGGCAGACCCCAGAAAACATCGTTTTTTTTTAACTGAAAGAACGCTGTGTTTTAAAGTTTGAGCGACCAATGGCAGTCCACATAGAGGGCATTTCGATGGCATTTTTTCTGCATCATTTCCGTCGCTCATTCGGCTTAAATGGTTGCAACAAAGGGGCCCCGGATCCATTGGGCCAACTATAGTCCAGATCAAAGGGAGATTTTAATTGTTTGAGCTGTTGTCTTGTATCTGAGCTATCAATGGCAGATTAGATGGTTGGTTTATCTAAATGCTCTCCATGTGGACTGCCAATGCCAGGCCACAGAGGGCATATAGATATATAGGTGTCTTTGCAATTAGATCCATTTTGCCTATTGGTTATTTTTGCGAAAGTTCATGTACCAGTAGGTATTGGACTGGATATATTTTGGAGACCAAATGGGGCCCGCTGGGAAATTTCCCAAGCTGTTGGGAAATAATCAAGCTGTTGGGTCACCAATCTAATTCCATGAGAAATCTGAGCAGTTATGTTTTACCTACTTTATGTGCAGACTACAGTTGATTTAATGTGATGTCCCGTCACTCACCAAAACATGGTTATTATTCCGTGCTCCAGTTATAAATATTCAAGTCAATATTTACTTCACATTGGGCTTCAAACTAAAAGGTTCTCCACCAGGGATAACTGTGTTGTGTCCTTGGGCAAGGTACTTAATCCAGATTGCTCACATTGAGGCACGTTGGTGTTGCGTATATACTGCATATCGATGGTGCACTTGTATTCAACCAATGCCAACCCTGCTTGAGTGGAGTTAGTACCTTGGGGAGTCTGGTAGTTGCTTGATGCCACTTGCTGGTTCTCTCCAGGTACTCCGGCTTCCTCCACCCATAAAATTGTCTGACATGAGGTGATCCTGGCTGTCGCGAGTGTCGTTAAACCCCCCCAAATTTTATATTTTCAATTTTGCCTCAGTTCCATCATCAGAACGGGGTCAACAATCTCGTTTCAATGTGGGGGGGGGGGGGGGGCAGGGGTGGGAAGGCAGGAGGGGGGAGGTCATATTGCAAAAATGAATGTTTTTAATTATTCAAGATTTGTATTTGTAAATATCGTCCGTTTCAGTGTTGGGAAAAAGATTAACATTCAGCCATGTGACTGCAGGTTCAAAAGTTAAGTTTAACTTAAATGACTGCTTGTTTAATACTTTACAAAACGTAACTGCCAAAACTGGCCAGCGCTATTCATAAAAATCACCATTCAAGTTATTTATTTTGTCTCAAAAACATAGCTTATGACCCCTCATTGGAATGAGCTCATTCCAATGAGGAGGTCATAAGCTATGGGTACATTTCCATGGGCCATTCAGTATAGATTCAGAAATGACTCGACTAGTGTGTCATGCACAGTGCAATTTGAGAATTTTATTCTGAAGGAAACGTTCATTTGACGCCACAAGTTATTCAGAATAATCAATGTTGTTCTTTCAGAGGAATTACGCGACGACACAAAAAAGTTGGATGCATTATCAGCAGCTAACATGAATTATTTTGTGCAATATTTGCATTTTAGGTGAAATTATTAAACAGTACAATAATAAACTGGTGTCATAATGTCAAAGTTTCTTTCATCTAATTCCATGATAATTTGATGGTTGATATTGAAAGTAAATTCGGCACTTAATTGAAGGCCTATACTGCAATGTGCAAAACATTTGGAAGCTTTAAACCTTGCAATAACCTTCAGCAGTGTTTTATTTTATGGTAGAATGAAATGTGGCTGATACAAATTGATCTTAACACCAACATGGAATTATAAAGAAGGTCTCAATTTATTTTTTATATGAAATTAGAGAGCAAAGTATAGGCCTTGGTACCAGGATAAGGCGTCGCCTCACAGAAACTTAGACCGTGTATATATGTGGGCTCAACAGGAGCCATAGGTTATAGCTTACTTCTAAAGAGGTCAGTGGCGCTATGTATGTTCATTTGGGTGCAAGGGGGGGGGGGGGGTCCATTCAAAATCACAAGTGGCATAATTTATTCACCTACTGGATGAAAATTTTATGCATGTGACTGGGTTGTGCAGAAGAACAGGAGAATTTAAGAGTGTGAACGATTTCCCGTATGTGACAGCAGTAAAAGTTGTAACAAGAAACTGAGCGAGGGGCGTGTGTTGAACACCAGTCGCAAAAAGACAGTCTCGTCTGAAAGACCAGGTGGCTGTCAGATATTTGGGCTCGGTGTGTAAAGTCGATAGAGCTGCATGGGATTTGCCCAGAGTCCTCGCATATGAAAGCGAATAGGCAGTAGCAGTACAGTGTTACATGAGGTAAAGCATGATAAGGCCAATTTGGGTGGTGCCCAATCCTATCATCACGGGTGAGTCGAAGAGGCTCTATACTAGAATGAGGTAGCAAAAGAACCATGAGAGGAGCGACCGGATAACTGTGCATTGAGAATTTCCAGTCATTGGGAGAAGGAATGGCATGTGTGTGTGTGGAAGGGGTTGGAGACAAAGTGTTATATAAAACAGGCTACGAAAAAAAAAGGCGTTGTGATATTGCCTCAGCCCTGAGCGATGTTAAGGCTGCACTGACCGATATACAAAATTCTGGAAAATCCAACAGATATCTTGCCGTAAATGTTTGTTTGTTTGTTTGTTGGTGGTTAACGTCACATATTTATGCACCATGGCTAATCGTGACACAACATGGAGATGAAGTCAAGTTTAGTCAATCGTTGATCAAGACGTTGCCCATTTTAGAGGACTTTCACCCCAAGCATTGGTGACTGGGTCCTATTTTACTAGTAAAGCAGAACTGGTTTACCACAGTAAACAAGTGCTGCTTACTTCCCGGGGTTCCCACGGGGAATCTTGCCGTAAATAAAACTTTTCCAGTGGTCATGGGCCTTCTTCAGAAAGACTTACCATAGGCAAAGGGATATACGTGGGCTTCTAGCCCTGTACTGTACCAACACATACCGCTCTACTACTATACAAGATCTGTAATGCCTAGTCACATGTATAAGATTTGACATCTCATTCTAATACCATATCTGATAGTTGTGAAACCCTGCCGGTTTTATTTTTTTTTTGGGGGGGGGGGGGGCATTTTGACTTGTACTGCATGACCACGAAAACACCATTCTGAAAATTTCTGCTGTAGCATTTTCAGATAAGAGCTCTTTGACAAGGTCCCCCACCCATTCCCCAATTAGATAACTTCTGCAATAGCAATTCCGTATAAGAAGAGATCTTTTGGTCTCACTTCTTTCCTACAAAAAATCAATCAATCAGATTACTAAACTGTTAAACAGATCATTAATTTGTTTCTTAAGGGTTATCACACATTTGAAGGCCAGGATCATATCGTGCCGAGTAGTTTTACAGCTGAAGGAAGCCGGAGTGCCCAGAGAGAACCATCATGCAACAACAAGTAACTGCTAGACTCTCAAACTTACTAACCTGACACAAGCCAGACATGCATTGGTTGAGTGCACGCGTGCCATCAACATGCCATACGCCTAAGCACACTTTGCAGCTGTGCCCCTATGTGAGCAGTTAGGACTAAGTGACTTGTTCAGGGTCACAAAGCAAGTGGCGTGGGCCACTTTCAAGCCATCGACCCCTCAGTCACACGTCCAATGCACTTAACAATAAGTCACCACACTCTCCATCAGTTGGTTTTAAAAGATTACTATAACAAATCTTTAATTGGTTAAAACATATTACTTGATCTGTTATAACAGATTATTAGTTAGTAAAAACTGATTAAATACTGTTAAAACAGATTATTAATTGGTAATGACACATTACAAGCCGATTAAATCAAATTATGAATCTGTTATACAAATTTATTAATCTGTTTTAACAGATAAATAACTGGTGACGGAAAAAATAGGCTGATGTCGAAAACAAATTTCGACCTCTTCATTTATGGTGTGCAAACTTTATAATGCAGAGCGCATGTGCAGAATAACATTTATTCCTCCTCATGAGATGGATTAACAGAATGCATTCTGAATAGTATTCCAGAAAACCTCAGCTTGAACAAAACGACACGAATGGCATTCTGCCTTATCTACGCATGCCCAGAATAACACTAGTATTCTCGAATGGCCCACGGAAACCTACCCTATATTTTTGACTCAAAAAAGAATTTTATTTGCAAGTGTCGTCTACATTTTGTGTTAGGTAAAGGGATAAACAGGGACAATGTAATTTTGTGAAAAACAGTTTGAACAAGTTTAATCCTTTTCCTTATAACTGGAGAAAAAGACTGCTCCACTGTACATGAGCTCGTAGTTTTCATGTTTATTTTTTTATTGGTGTTTGAAGTCACATATATATGGAATGGCCAATCATGGATATAAAGTAAAGACCAGCCAATCGTTTCTGTCTATGTTGCCCATTTTAGAGTACTTCTACCCCAAGCATTGGTAGCTGGGTCCTATTTTACCAATAAAACAGTGTGACTGTTTCGCTTCTCTGGGTTCCCTCGAGGAGTAGTTTTGATGTGATTAAACTTTGGGCACCGACCGTCACTTATAGCCAGGGTCACCTCGTGCCAGACAGTTTTATGGGTGGAGGAAGTCGGAGTACCCAGAGAGAACCACTGAGCTGTAGCAAGCTACAGTCAGGCTCCCCAATGAACTCCACACAAGCAGGGTTAGTATTGGTTGAAGACAGGTGCACCATCAACGCACAGTACGCCTCAGTACACAGTGCCACTGTGCCCACACGTGGGCAATCGGGATTAAGTGCCTTGTGCGACCAACTGTCACTACCGTAAAATGTGTGGTGAAAATACATGAAGCTGCCTGCATGTACTTAAACATATTTTTGTTGCTAACTACTTGGTACTCTCAAATTCAAGAATTTTGCAACTTTCAGAAACATTTTAGATTTTAGAAGTTTACCGTTTTAGGATAGGAGAAATGCACCAAGGGTGGTGGGCGGGGGTGGTTGTTGGATGGGATGCAGAGAATATTTTTATTTTTCGAAACTGAAAGGATGCTGCCTTCTAACGTTTGAACAATCAATGGCAGTCCATACAGAGGGCATCTCAATGGCATTTTTGCATCAATTTCATCGCTCATAAGGCTTAAATAGTTGCAACAAAGGGGCCCCAGGTCCATCGGGCAACTAGTTCGGATCAAAGGGAGTACATTTTTTTTTTCGAGCTGCTGCCTTGTATCTGAGCTATCAATGGCAGATTAAATGGTTGGTGTATCCAAAATGCCCTCCATGTGAACTGCCAGTGGCAGTCCACAGAGACTGGCAGTTCACAGAGTGAATTTAGATACACCAGTAGTATTTCGAATCAGATCCATTTTGCCTTTTGGTCATTTTTACGAATTTCATGTACCAATAGGTATTGGACTGCATCGATTTTGGAGGCCACATGGGCCTCAAATAAGGGGGGGGGGGGGGGGGGGTGTCCACCGGACAGGTTCCTGGTGGACCATATGGCCAGTCAGCTCCAGGTTAGAAATCATAAAATTTCCTGTAAGATTAATAATGTTATTTGTTACCAAGCTTCTGTTACATGAAAGTCCAGGTGTAACACCAATAATCAAGGTCTCTGGTCACCAAAGGAACCTGAGCAGTTATGGGCGTTTCTTTACCAACTTTATGGGCAGACTACCTTTGATTTAATGTGATGTCCCACCACTCACAAAAGTGTAGTTATTATTCTGTGCCCCAGTTATAAATATTCCAGTCAATATTTATTTTGCTTTTAAAAACATCTGGATATCAATTGCTGGAACGTAATCATAAAAGGAGAGCTGTGTTGGGTCGTCATTCATAAGTATTTAGTTTACAAACATGTCTTAACTGGTTGAGGGCTATATTATTTTTTGGTTTTCTGTATTTGTTCCTCAAAATTTGTTTTATTACAAATTATTGAAGAGTGCCCACAGGCTCTCTTCAATAATTTGTGATTAAACAAATTTATATAAACAAACATATTTGTGTTTGAATATGAAACACGGGCAAGGAAAATGTTTACTTTTGCTCTGGTACCCTCATTTATTCTGAAAGCCTTGATAGTATTGTAATGTCATTATTCATTTATTTATTGGTGTTTAAGGTCACATACTTATGCACAATGGCTAATCATGACCGTGATAGTTTTACGGGTGGAGGAAGCCGGAGTACCCGGAGAGAACCACAGAGCATCAACGAGCGTCAGCTCCTCAACATTCTTTGTTCAAGCTCCGCTCAAGCAGGGTTACAGCAGTTGAAGACATGTGCACCATCAACGTGCAGTATGCCCAAGTAGAGTGTCATCGTGCTCCCATGTAGGAAACTGGGATAAAGTGCCTTGCCCGAGGACACAACACGGGTTGTCCCGGACGGGGTTCGAACTCGGGACCTCTAGCACAGAAGTCCAACAGTCTACCACTGAGCACACCGTGCACCCTTGTAATGTCGCTGAAGATTACGTCAAAACAATGTTAGATTGATTGGCAAACGTATCTTGCATGAATTCAGTGAAAATGAATGTCCATGGTACAGTCAGACTCAATCGTCGAATATTTCAGTTGGTCAGAAAAGCAAACCCAGGGTTCGCCTTTCCAATCAACTGAAATATCTCAGACGATTGAATCTAAAACATGCGAGATTTACTATTTAAGGGCGAGACTGGTTCCAGCCTCCAGGCCATATCGACATTCCTTACAGAATTTGACTGGTGGCTTGAGACCTTGAGCAAGAACATGACATCGGGTCTTAGGGGCTCAACACTATCACTTTCTCTACATATATTGGTCACAGAGCATCTTTGACTTCATTGTGTTCCCAATACAACTATAAAATCAAGTTCTGTGCACTGTCTGTTTTTTTTCAAGTCAAATTTAAACAATTATTGGTTCTACCTCTGCTGCCCTGTTCCTAGAATATCAAGTCACCTCACACTGGTGACTAGATCTTATTTTCTAATACACTAGAACTTACCAGAGTATACGCAGTGCAATTGCACAGTGGTTATGGCATTGCACTTCTAACCGAATGGTCCGGGGTTCAAACCCCACCAGAGGAAATTGAGTTAAGTCCTAGGGCAAGACTCAATCCCAATTGCCCATGTGGGAGCACGGTGGCACTTTCTAAGGAGAACTGAAAGTTGACGGTGCACTTTTCTTGCCTGACAATTGCTTGTTGCTGCTCGGTGGTTCTCCATGGGTACTCCGGCTCCCTCCACCTGTAAAACAGGCAGACACAAGGTGAAGTGTTGTTAAACCCCCCAAAACTAAACTGAGGATTCACATGGAGATAAGTTCAAGCATTCAGCACGACAGAGGTGTATAAGTAATTTAGAACAAATGAAAGGTTAAACTTACCTTGTGAAAACCAATCAATCAGATGAAAAAGCTGTCCTCACCCATTTCATGTGAGAAAATTTTTCATTTTCACTAGGTGCAATATTGCATCGCAAGACCAAGATTTTCCTGCGAGAAAAAGGAATTACAATTCAACATTTCCATTTTTCACAACTTATTTCGTTACTTGCTTTCAATTAGGTACTAGTTTTCAATATTTAGACTGTACAGTGGAACCCACTTACTTGGATATCTCTTAACTGAATAATCCTATTAATTGAATATAATTTCCCAACACAAAACCATTTACCATTCCTCCAGTACAAATTTGACCTGTTAACTGAATATAGGTTATAGAGTAAAGTTCTGTTAATGGATTAAAAATCTTGTAACCTGCAAGGAAATTACCCTGACTCACTCCCGTTTTCCTTTGTTTATAGACCTATTTGGCCTCAGGGCATCCAATATAGATATTTAATCTATCATGGAGCTCTGTCAAACAAGATATAATAGAATAAATGCTAAGTGTATCTCTAGAATACAGGAAAGTGACACAATCCCTGTTAATTGAATACTCCTGTTAATTGATAATTTTCACTGGCAAAGTGGCTATTCAGTTAACAGGATTCCACTGTACCAAGATGTGTCGCCTCAGCTAAATTGCTTCACATTACGTGAATGCTTGAAATTATTTAAGTGAAATTTTTGTTATGAATTTGCCTCATCACAATTTATTGTAGAGTGCTTGGGCATTAAATTGTTAAAAATTGAACATTATGAACCAATTCAGACAAAAAAATCTACCAGTTGATGGACAAGTATATTTACGGTATTTCATTTATTATTTGGTGTTTCAATGACTAATTGTGACTGCAACGGATATGTCAAATCCAGCCAATCGTTCCTACCTATGCTGCTCATTCAGAGGACTTCCACCCCAAGCATTGGTGACCGAGTACTATTTTACGGTTACCTGTGAAACAGCTTGCTTACCACAGTAAACAAGCACTGCTTCACTTTCTGGGGTTTCCATTTGGTGGTGGGGGACTCCATGAATTTGAAGGGTAGACTAAATCAATATTTTCGATGCGAAGCCTTACAACTGCATGTTAAAATATTAATTTGTTCAGCATTTAATTCCTGTAGGCTGTTCAAATTGATGCCCTTGAACAGCCAAGGATACAATCAGTTCCAGTCACTTTTGGTGTCAATGTATCGTGTATTTATTGGGAGTTTTATGACTTGACAGCCAGCATCACCTTGTGTTGGACAGTTTTATGAGTGGAGGATGCCCAAGAGCGGCCACGCTGCCAGACTCCCCACTAACTCCACACAAGCAGCGTTAGCATTGGTTTGTAACTGTACCATCAACGTGCAAATTACGGCTTTGTACACAGCACCATCGTGCCCCCATGGGCACTCAAGATTAAGTGCCTCTGCCGGATATCATTGAACCATGGCCCTCTCTGTTTGACCAAGTGAGCCACCATGCTCCCCAATGCATCGTGTAAGTGAATTGTGCAATTCAACAGTGGAGAAGAGGGGAGGTGTAGATTTGTTTTATTTCTTGTATTTATTTATGGGTGTTTTTTAAGGTCACATACTTATTCACAATGGCTAATCGTGACAGTTTTATGGGTGGAGGAGGCCGGAGTACCCAGAGAACCACTGAGCAGCGATGAGCAACTGTCAGCTCATCACCATTCTAACTGTTCAAGCTCCGCTCAAGCAGGGTTACAGCAGTTGAAGATATGTGCACAATCGACGTGCAGTAAGGCTTAGTGCATGACGTCAACGTGCCCCATGTAAGAAACTGGGATAAAGTGCCTTGCTGAAGGACAATGAGGGTTGTCCCGGACGGGGATCGAACTCGGGACCTCTAGCATATTAGTCCAACAGTCTACCACTGAGCCACCAAATTTATTTTATTATTGGTGTTTAAGGTCACACTTTTTTTGCACAATGGCTAATCATGACCACAACATGAATATCATCTGAAGACCAGGTGTAAGTGTTTATAAGCCATGCTGCCCATTTTAGAGGGGGTTTTCACCTCCTAAGCATTGGTGGCTGGGTCCTATTTTACCAGTAAAACAAGAGCCTGTTTACCGCAGTGAACAGGCACTGCTTCACTTCCCGGGATTCCTGTGGGAAACAACAATGAGATAAAGTCAAGTTTAGTAAATCGTTTGTACCCATGTTGACCATTGTAGAGGACTTCCACCCCAAGCATTGGTGACTGAGTCCAATTTTACCATTAAAACTTGCTTACCACAGCAAACAAGCATAGCTTCACTTTCTATGGGGAGGGAGGGAAGGGGTCTATATCCGCTCTTATTTTGAAACCAAAGGGAAAATTGGCAGAAGTCAAGGTCACGGTATCAAATTTATTTGTGTATTGATGTTTAGGGTCACTTTTCTGCACAATGGCTAATGCTGACCGCAACATTGATAGATAGCTAGGTCCAACAAATCGTTTATAGCCATGCTGCCCATTTTAGAGGAATTCCAACCCAGGCATTGGTGACCAGGTTCTATTTTACCAGTAAAACAGCTTTACCACAGTAAACAATCACTGCATCACTTCCCAGTGTTCCCACGCATCTCAAAATTTGGTGTAAGTGTTGGGTGTAACATTATTTATTCATGTTTAAGGGCACATATTTCAAGGCTAATCATGGATTTAAAGTAAAGTCCAGCCAGTCATTAATATACTCATGCAGCCCATTTTAGAGGACTTCCACTCCAAGCAAACATTGGTGACTGGGTCCAATTTTAACAGTAAATCAACCTATTTACCACAGTCAACAAGCACTGCTTCACACTTCCGAGGGTTCTCACAGAGGATAAGGCCAACTTTAGAGATGCTACTGTAGGTTAAATATATTAGTCCACCTTAAAGGAATTGGCATATTCAAACAGGGACGATGCCATTTGTAAAAACAGGATTTAAAGAGTTGAATGCGTTCAGTCTGAAAAACTGGAAAAACTTTGCTCAGCGGTACATGTTTATGATCTCGTAGTTTTGTATACTTGAACCAGAGAAGTCACTTTTCCGGCCCATGGGCATGGTATTTCATAATTTCATCAAGTAGGTCGGCTGCTAAGTGAATGTGTTAGGTAGACCAATCAATATTTTCAACGTGCAGCCCCAAACGTTGAAAATATTTATTGTTCTACTCACAGATAATGAATATATAGAATAGTTACTGAGGCTGATAATCAGATTTAAACCACAAGTAGGATAAGGGTTTTAACCACAAGGCTCTACCGAGTGGTTAAAACCCTTATTCTATGATTGGTTTAAATCTGATTACCCCTAGTATCTATTTGTTTTAATTATACCATGCTCTTAACTCTTAACCCGCTGAGTATTTTAAAGAGATTTTTATTCAAATCTTGTCATGGCTGTTCTAAATTTAACTCAAGAAACCATTGGGGAAAATCCATTCAATTTACAGCGAGAAAATGGACTAAATGTGCCCAAACAATACTTATTCAGTGGCAAGAGAAATCCTGTCCTGGACAATATCTACCAGCAGTGTGTAAACAGTTAATAATGTACCTGGTCACTTAAAATGGGTTAAAAACAATACTTTCTTTGTAATTTTTGATTAGCAGGCGAGCGAACAGGTGGGTTTGTCTTGTTTTGTTTACATCTGCGTCAGTGGACAATACTTCCGCTACACGTCAATGCTGGATTGACTGCTAGACACATCAAAGTTGATTGAATTTACCTTTGCTTTTTCAGTCAAATTATTATTAACAATTCTTAAATTTTATTTTAAATATTTAATTGTAGGTATTTTAAACTAAATAAAGTCATCGCACGTAATAGGCAGTACCACAATACGGCATACGCTTGAATGAAACATCGCGAAGTGTGAATGTATCGAAGTCAGCAAATCCTACTGCAAGTGTAAATTTTTGTAATGGAATTCCCATTAAGGTAGTGGAGTTAAAAGCTAAAATCTAACATATGGGCTTTTCACACGTAGTTACATAGGTGAGCATGGTATAAATGGACTCTTCCCAATTGTTACTGTTAAACTTGAAAGCTGCCACCAGGGTTCATAGGTTAAACTATGAGCACAAACTGTCACTACCATAATGGTGTATGTTAGAAGTAACGGCAGCTGGTTATCCATTAAAGATTGTGAGTTTTTCAAAAACAAAAAAGATGCGACCTCTCAATACGTGGTTGGCCAGAGTAAGAATGTTGAAGAGTTGACAGTTGCTTGCTATTGCCCTGTGGTTCTCTTTGGTTACTCTGGCTTCCTCCACCTGTCACGATTAGCCATTGTGCATAAGTATGTGACCTTAAACACCAAAAAATAAATAAATATGTGGTTGGAGGCCAGGATATTCTCCAAGATATCATTATAATTCGTTGCCGTGCTTCTGTTGCATGAAAATCAGCCGACACCCAGGTTCAAGGCTTCAAACTCTGAACACCAATCTAATTGCATGAGGAATGAGATGCTATTATGGGCTTTTTATAAATTTCTTGTTCAGTTTGTGCGTCTTTAACTTTTGATGTAAATTTCCCTTTATTTACAAAAAAAAAAACATTTTTTCATACTCCAGTTATTGATATTCCAATCAATATTTATTTCACTTTGAAAAGATATTAATGTAATTGGCAGAACTACTCAAAGTAATTATAAAACTACAGCCATGGTGAGTTTTCATTCTTGAGTGCTTATCTTACAAACATGCGTAACAGTATTTTAATGGTATTAATGATTAGGTCAAATCAATCCTCGACAGAGAAACATTTGTTGTGTAAAGTTTATGGTAGTTTTGGATTCAATCATCCAGAGTATTTAAGTTGGTAGGAATATAATGTAATTCATTGCTGCGCTTTTTATTGGGGTTTAACGACACTTTCGACATCCAGGGTTAACTCGTGTCGGACAGTTTTATGGGTGGAGTTAGCCAATTACCCGAAGAGAACCACAAAGCAGCAGCTAGCAACTGTCATGATTCCTCAATATAGTAACTCCACAAAAAAAGAGGTTAGCATTGGCTGAAGACATGTGCACCAATGACGTTCAGTATACCTTAGTCCACAGCGCCATTGTGCCTCCACATGGTCAATCGGGATTAAGTGCCTTGCCCAGGACATGACACAGATACTTCTGACAGGGATCAAACCATAGACCTTTCGGTTTGAAGTCCAATAATGTAACCATGGAGCCACCGAATCCACAGAGCCTTCACACAGGCTGGTCATTTTGAAAATTGCAGGAGGGCTTTTATGGTTCGCATCAAATCACCCCAAGAGGGCCATTCTCGGTTTGCCTAAAATGACCTCAGGAGGGCCATTTGATTTGCAGGGGCCCTTTTGTTTCAGCCTGCTGAGTAGACAACTAATATCATTTTAAGGTACATGGTTTGTGTAATTATGTGTGTCATCACATAATGTATAGATGCAGGCTTGAATATTTGGATGTAAGATACCAGGTTACCCATGACACTCACAAACAGTGAGTGTTATAGTTATCTTGCCTCCAAATAATGAAGCCCAATGCTACAATCCAGTACATTGTCTACAATCCAATGCACACATTGCGTACTTTCCCACAATAACTTAGTTGGGGGTCAGACTGGTCCCAGGTCAAAACAGCGAATTCCTAACGTAATTTGACTGGTGGCTTGAGACTTTGACCAAAAATATGACAAAGAATCTAAGGGGTTCTGCACTAAAATCAGTTGGATAAATAAAAATTAACTAGCAGAACGGGCACAAATCCATGTTGTAGTCAGGCAAACATGGACCACTCTAAAATCAGTTGGGTTAAAAATAAACCCAAATCAACTGGTTGAGTGAATATAAACCCAATTGGGTTCATATTCACTCAACCCAGTTGATTTTGGTTGATGTTTTATCCCAACACATTTTAGAGAGCACTACCATATATCAATAAGCTCTGTCAAATGAGATATAATTGGTTAGATTAGTATTTACATAAGAGAACAGTGAATGGAGAAAATTCTGTTGCACTGCCAGAGTGCTAGGAGTTGAACAATCTTGGATGTCTTGTGGTTAGAGTCCAATACCCCATTTTGCGTACGCGTGGGTGCAGCGTTCTGGCTTGGAATGCAGCATTCTTGCACAGATCCTGTGGTAGACGTCTGATTTTAAATCAACTTATTGTGACTAACCGGGGGGGATTGTGCACTCGAGACAGCGATATGGATTTACTTTATCTATACCGCATATTTATATATTTTTTGGTGTTTAAGGTCACATACTTATGCACAATGGATAATCGTGACCATGACAGTTTTATGGGTGGAGGTAGCCGGAGTACCCAGAGAGAACCACTGAGCATCAACGAATAACTGTCAGCTCTTCAACATTCTAACTCTGTTCAAGCTCCGCTCAAGCAGGGTTACAGCGGCTGAAGACCTGTGCACCATCAACGTGCAGTATGCCTCAGTCCACAGCGTCACCATGCCCCCATGTAGGCAACCGAGATAAAGTATCTTGCCCAAGGACACAACATGGGTTGTCCTGGACATCTACACCACATAAATAAGCTAATTCATACAGGCATGCGCAAGACTTATGCAAGCTAAAAGATTTGTCAAATCCCTCCTTTCCCTAACAATTTGACCATTGTTGCACTTGTTATACTGCTGTACTTTGATTCAATATTTTTTTCCCTTTGTGACATTTTATGTATTGCATACATAAAGCAACTTTCAAATAAATAGTTTAAAGTAACTGTGACTGCAACACGGATGGAAAGTCAACTCCAGCCAATCGTTGATACCCTTATTTCCCATTTTAGAGGACTTCTTCGTCAAACACAGATGTCCTATTTTATCAATAAAACAGAGCTTCTTTACCAAAGTAGACCAGCACTACTTCACTTCCCAGGGTTCCCCCACAAGATATTCGGATTCCTGCCCAGACACTCCCCAATAAATTGTTACAAGAGACACATCACGAAACAACAATCAAGCTCTACCAGTTTATAATGCACAAGTATATTTCAATTCCTGTGCGTTAAGCCAAAAAACTTAAACTTGATAAGAGCAAATTGAATTGATATTCCTGAACATCAAACTTTCTGGACTTTACATAATCAGGAGTTCGATATCTTGAAAAATTTGTTGCAGTCACATCATAATTATTCCTCCCATTTTTTCAGTATGGGCAGACCATTCTAAATTTTGACCAAACGCCAAGACCTTCCAAAACAAATTTATTTATTTATTGGTGTTTAAGGTCACATACTTATGCACAACGACTAATCATGACCCTGAGTTTTACGGGTGGAGGAAGCCAGAGTACCCAGAGAGAACCATCGAACATCGATGAGCAACTGTTAGCTCCTCAACATTCTAGCTCTGTTCAAGCTCGCGCAAGCAGGTTTACAGTAGTTGAAGACACATGCACCATCAAGATGCAGTACGCCTTAGTACACGGCGTCATCGTGCCCGCATGTAGGCAACCGGGATAAAGTGCCTTACCAAGGACACAATGCAGGTTGTCATGGACAGGGATCGAACTTGTGACCTCTAGCACAGAAGTCCAACAGTCTACCACTGAGCCACCACGCTCCCGTCACAAACAAATTTACTTAATGAAAATCCCTAGTCTCAAATTACATAAAATTCATTGATTCAAATACAAATTGGCAAATTATACACCAAAATAAAGGTGTGTTGTACAAAACATGAAAAAAATGATTAAACTCGGATTATGGTTGGCATAAATTTTCCAAAAGGTCTTTTACTGCATTCGTATCAGAACAGGCAAAAAATATTTCATGGGAACTTGTGATCAAATGTGCTTCAGATATCCCAAAACACAGCTAGGAATTCAAAACACTTCAAGATGCCAGACGGTTGATGGTGCAGTGTTGGCAATTTCCCTGCTTCAGGCCATGTCAGTTCATCTCGGGAAGTGTTTTGAATTCCTAGCTTCATTCATTGATATCTGAATTCCCGAGTTCTGATGAAATATTTCATTACTTGTGGTATGAATGTGGTAGCAGACTTACATGAACCCTTCATTCGGTAAAGATGAAGATAGGGGACTCTGCAATTTATGTTTAAAATACCTTTTCTTCTATTTCTGTGTTTATTTCCAATTCATATCATTTTCCCAGCAAGTAACTGTTTAAGGCCCAGCTATCATTTATTAGTTATTTTAATCCCTTTCATTCTTTAAACTTAACACACTGAGAAAGAAAATCTAAAAGTGAACTAAAATGGGAATCATCCATAATGGTGGTTTAAGGTCAGTATCTTAAGGGTGAAGGGTTGGCAGAAGCCTGTTATTTATGTCTATTTATTGGGCTTTAAGAACACTTTTGACATCCAGGGTCACCTTGTGTCATACAATTTTTATGAGTGGTGGAAGCCAGAGAACCCAGAGAGAACTACCGAGCAACGGCGAGCAGCTGTCAGATTAACATAGTAACTCCACACAAGCAGGCTTAGCATTGGATGATGACAAGTGCACTAAATTGTTACGAATATGATGGAAAGTAGTGAAAAATAGAAAGTTCTGGAGATTTGTTGTTTTTAAAATTGCAGAGTCCTCTATTCTTCAGCTTTACTTTTCATTTCCACCAACTATACGAGTCAAAAACGTATATTGCGCATTCTGTACCAGTGTGCAAAATTTCAAAAATGACTCCAACCGACTGACCATTCACATGGTTTGGAGATTGCTAACCAAATGCTCATCTATGTAAAAATTCTTGGGAAACTGCTTTTTATCATTAACAAGTATTCAGATATTGGGTGGAAATGATATATATATATATATATATATATATATATATGTATATAGCCTCTAAAAATCTATCAAGACACAAGAAAGGCTGGCTAACTGGTAGAGTGTAAGAAGTCCATATTGGTGTTTTATATTGAACAGCAGGTACCCAAAATTGAAGACTTCATATTCTGTGGATGTCCTTATTATCTTGGAAGAAAAATTACTTCATCTCCACCGATTTGCATTGTTACAAGTTATGAGACAGTGCAGGCACTCTCCCGTAAATTGTAGCAAGACAAAAATGTGTGAACAAATCTTGAGGCTGAGAAAAAAATTAAACCAATCAACTTACTCAGCCTTTACTTTACCATTCAAGATGCAGCTTTTGGCTAACCGATCATCCATTTGCATACATTCACATCTGCGTAACCACCACAAGAACGAAAACTAGCGTTCTTGCCAAATTTTGCATACTGCTGTACCCACAATGTTAATTTGTATATAATTTGAATTTTGTGAATGTTTGAAGTCAGGACTTGGGCTGCCCAGAGTAAATTAGTTTGTCATTACACCTAAAACTAACACCAATCATAAACTACAGAAAAAAGGTTCTTCCTGCTAACTCAAATGTTTTTGAAGATAGTCTTGCTGGAATAACTGCAATCCGACATTAGCATTGAACAATGGTGCAAGGAAATTTCTGCTCAAACCATTACACTACCCCTGCCGAGACGGTAGCATTCCCGCATGCAAGCAGCAGAAAACCATTCTCCTCGTCGACGATACACTCTTGCCCTACCAAAAGCGTGCTGCAGACATCATCAATTTGGCCACAAGTTCTTCTCATAAAACATTATTCTATCAGTTCTGGTATGAATACGGTAGCAGACCTCCAAGAACCAGTGGTGCCTGCTGTCAACTCTTGCGTTGATTTCATAAATTTTTCATGTTTCATACCTCCAAACTTCATTTTTATATATAGTTTGTGTATATTTAATTTGAATATAAGGAATATCAGGCATGGGAATGATTTATATCTATTTATTGGTGTTTAACGTCACATTTCTGCACAATGGCTAATCATGACCACAACAGTATTACGGGTTGAGGAAGCCTAAGTACCCAGAGAGAACTACCAAGAAACAGCAAGCAACTGTCAGCTCCCCAACATACTAACTCCACACAAGCAGGGTTAGCATTGGCTGAAGACAAAGTACACTATCCACATGCAGTATGCCTAGTACACAATGCCACCGTGCCGAGAGCTGAAACGGTTAAAGGTTTTTCTTGATTGATTAATCACATAGATTAACCGATTAATCACTTGACTTGCCCTAACAGGTAGATGAATAATTTCTGTACCGTTGGTGATTTACAGCATTAACTCTTTATTCAATGCAAAAGGTAGAACCCTTCGGCGCTATACACAAAAATTTCCATTCCAATTTTATTATGATTTCAATTTCCTGTCTCAAAAATATAGCTTATGATCCCTCATTGGAACGAGCTCTTTGAGCTCGTTCCAAAGAGGGGTCATAAGCTATGTTTCCGAGACAAACTGAAAATTTTAACTATAATAGTTCAAGAATTTATTTTACAAGTATCGTTTGCAACCCTCATTGGATAAAGGGTTAAGAATGATCATTTCCAGCTACTGATACAGTATAATGATCATCAAAGTCAAGTATATGTCAGAACATAACTTGCGTGCTTTACTCTGTCACCTGTAAATGATGTTTGTCAGTGTGACAATGTTTACCTGTTTTGGAGCAAGTTTGTTCCTTTGTTAGCCCAAATAATACAGCAGTTCAACGGTTAATCGATCAATTACTTTTCTGGTCAATCAAGATGTTGATCATTGGTTAATTGATTGATCGATTAACTGTTTCAGCTCTACCATGCCCCCCTCATGGGCAATGGGGTGAAGTGTCTTCCCCAATGATGCAACGCAGTTGCCGAAGGTGGGGTTCGAACAAAGGACTTAGAACTCGAGGTGGGAATTTCAAAATAAACAAAATTCCATTACTTATATAGCACCTTAAAAACACTTTCGACAGCCAGGGTCACCTTGTATTGGACAGTTTTATGGGTGGAGGAAGCCGCAGTACTCAGAGAAAACCACTGTCCAACGGCAAGCAACTGCCAGACTTCCCAACATACTAACTCTGCACAAGCAGGGTTAGCATTGGTTGAAGACAAGTGCACCATCGACCTGCAGAACGCCTTAGTGCACAGGCCACCGTGACCCCCACCCCCCTCCACACCTGGGCAATCGGGGTGAAGTGCCTTTCCCAAGGACACAATGCTGTGTAATCCCTAGCGGGGATTCATCTGTCGACCTTTCGGTTTAAATTCCACACGGTAACCACTGAGCCACCGTGCTCCCGTTATTTTCCGTGTTCTATAATCTCAACCTTGTCTTTTTTGTCTTCCGCCGCGCTCGCACCGTAACCCTTTACCCAATGTAATGTTTCAAACCGGCCAGCATTCATTTTTATTTTTTCATTTTTTGTCCAAAAAGACATAGCTTATAATTCCCTCATAGAAACGAACTTGTTGTGCTCGTTCCAAAGAGAGTCATAAGCGACGTTTTCGACGCAACAAATGAAAAAAAAAAATAGTTATTCAAGACTTTTTTATTTGCAAGTGTTGTCTGCCTTTCGTATTTCGTAAAGGGTTACGTTCAAATAATTAAATACATTGATACATACCATCGACCAATGTTTTAACGGAGTAAAATATTTGTAATGGAATATGTGAACATCAGATTTTATAGCAAACACAGGCAGGTCTGCAAGATGTTCACATCAAAACGCAAACATCAGAAAGAAAAAAAATTCTCCACTTCAACTGGAAGATTTTTATGAGTGAATGCGAGGCGCAGAGTTTTTGTCCGGAGATGACAACTACTCAACACGAGATAACTATGACGATGGCAGTGATATTTCTCTCAACTGTTTGTAACGAAAATACTCGTACCGAAATAGGACAAACCGTTTCCTGACACAACCAGCTTTATAATACATGAAAGCAGGCCTGAATTAGCCCGGTGCTCCAAATGCCTCTTATCCCCAAACCTCGCTTCACCCATGCGCGTAGCCAGTATATCGCAGCTACGGGGCAGTAATATCTAGTGTGTGTACGGTGTGTGTGTGTGCGGGGGGTGGGGGGGGGGTGGGGGGGGGGGGGGTAGTTCAGCGATCTGAACGTAGCCGCTAGGTTCAGATCGCTGGACTACTGAGGGGGGTGGGGAGGGGCATACAGAATAGGATGCACAGCATCATCCGAGCCACGTAGCGACGAGACGAGAGATGGCTAGCACAAGAGGGGGATACTCCCTCTCGCTGGAGGAGGGGGGCATCTCCTGGAAAAAAAATTGAAATTCGAGACAAAAAAAAAACACCGCAATTTCATTGACACCGTTTGTGCCCATAATTTTTAAGTTGTAAGAGGCATCAATAATTAGGCCAATTACATCACCTGGGAGGGCATGACTGAATTTTTTTTTTTTTTTTTTGGGGGGGGGGGGGGGTGGTGGGTCGGGGTTCTGGGTGGGATGGGGGCATGTGGCCTCCTGGCTACGCCACTGGTCTCACCACTCAACACCCTGAAATGAATTGTTTGACGACACCCCGTACCCCATTCTTTCCAATCTCTCCGATCAGCATGCTAACCTTCTCCGTTGTGTCACCGTCACTTACCACATATCCCTCATTCTCGCACCCCCTTCTTCATTAGGCGTTTACTCTCAGTGAATCTTATTCTGTTAGACTGGTATTTTAGACATTCTAATAGAAAGTGCTCCCGAGTCTCCACTGCTCATAAATTACATATTTGACACTCCATTCTACTGTCCTTCCCAATTTTTCATCTAAGCCCAGTAATCTCGACTACAGCTAATACAACAGTGCCCCCCCACCCCCACGCTGTCATCAAGGTAGTCTTCAAAATCTGTTTTCTCTTTTTCATCCAGGCCACCCAGAGACCTCTTTGCTTTGACCCTATCCCGCCAATTATGGTCACAGTACTCCACGACTGTTTCTCTGACGATTTTTTTACCCTGGGTTGTCCCCACTCCTAAGTCTATTCCATAGACAAATTATCATATCTACATGTAATTTAACAATTTGCACACCGATGTCAAAATATCAAAATTTCAAGCAGACATTTCCCCATAATGCAACTCGAAATTTACCTCAATCCGAGCTCAATGAGCTACGTGAAACGAGAAAATTGGTTAAATCCTAGATACATTGTGGGAACAATTTGCATCTTCCATTTTTGAAATTTGGGCAGTGCAGTGGGTGAAACTTAATAATATCAATTCCCTGTTAACCCATTACCTAACGAATTGCCGCACCGCCCGCCTAATATGCAAATTCAGCAGTTAAAAAAAAAAAAAACAAATTCTAAATCTCAGCAAAACCATATCATGTGACCCCTGATTGGAACGAGCTCGTCGAGCCCATTTTATGAGGGGTCACACGATATGGTTTTGTTGATATGTTTAGAAAAATGTGAAAGAATAATATTCAAAAAAATAAATTTTGATATCGTCTGCGGTGGGTAAAGGGTTGAAACAGAGATTCCCTGTCAATAAATTTTCGACATACACAAAGCTAAAGCCCCCCCCCCCCCCCCCCCCGGTTCCGCCGCCCCTGGAAACAGTACCTACAAGTGTATTTTAATTGAGTACTCAGCCATTAAGTTGTATTTATCTTGATAGTGTTTTCTATATCATTGTTGGCTGCCTATACAGACACGTAGCCAACAATGATCTAGAAACACTATTAAGTCACCTTCAACGGTCTATATGTATATACGATAGTTATTTATTTATTTATTGGGATTTAACGACATTTTCAACAGCCAGGATCACCTCGTGTCGAAAAATTATACGAGTGGAGGAAAACAGAGTAGGAGAGAACCACCGAGCAACGGCGTGTAGCGGCGTGCAACTGCCAGACTCCCCAACTACACAAACGTACTACATAAACTTACTACACAGACAGGGTTAACAGTGGTTGAAAACAACTGTTCCATCATCGTGCAAAACATCGTACCACACGGCGCCAGCGTGCCCCCCCCCCCCCCCCCCAACCCGTAGTATCAAATTTCGACTGTTCACGCTAAAAACTAAAGTGTTAAAAACTACACTTGAAGTGCTGTATTTAACACTTACTAAGTGCTGAGCTAGCACTTTGTTCAAGTGTAGATATCCCAGAACTTGACAGGTGTTGACAATAATACCACTTGACAAGTGTAATGTCGCGACACTTAAAAGGAAACAACGCAGATGACGCGGATCAGACTCGAACTTTCGAGCCTGATCCGCGTCATCTGCGTTGTGTCCTTTTAATTATGTACCCACCAAACGCAAATCAAATTATGGACGATTCTGGGAGAACCACCAATGCTAGACACATGAGAAGTGCCATCCATTCAAGTTTCAGATGTCTGACGAAAGTTTCAGATGTCTGACGATTGTAATGTCTAAGAGCTTAAAGCATTGCACTTTGAGTGTTAAAATCAAACCCTAAGAGTTAGAATGGGTTTAACACCTTGAAAGTGTAAATTTTAACACTTTAGTTTTTAGTGTGTTGAGTGTCCTGCATTACCATGTTGGAGAATCGGTGTGGTACGTGTTAATAAAGTATGAAGTTGCGTCATAACTGCTACATGTATATATATTATATTTGCCCACTAATGAATTTCCAATAAGTCTTGATTTTCGCTTAACCCTTTGAACATGGTGGTATCTTCCAAGTCAGTTCAATGGCAGCAATTGGAAGAGTCCATATTCAGTAATTGGGGATAGACCAATTAATATTTTCAACGTGCAGCCTGTTGAAAATATTGATCGGTCTACACCCCACTTAATTAAATTATGAAGTATCATGTTCCTGGGCCGGAAAAGCGGCCTCTGGTGTTCAAAGGGTTTTAAGGCATGCTTCAACGAATGACGATGTGGGAATATTAGTCAGTCGGGACTTGAGCCATTACAGTCAGGATAAATCAGGTTTACACGCCTAATCTTGGCGAATTCCTTAACTGCATTGATTACAAAGTGGTTATTTGATATGCAATGTTTTTTTTTATGGATTATCTATTTTCACTGATGGTTTAGCAAGTAGGGTATCAGTGGTGGATCCAGGTTTTGGATTGGTGGCAGAGAATGCTACATTCCAGCTATGGGTCTTGATGCGAACTATCATCCGACACGCGTCGTGACGCGTTTTGTCGAGCAGAGGGTAGGAGGGATTCTCCGTCAATCCCCTTCAGTTGGTGAGGTCTTGGGGCTACATTTAAATTCTAATGTACAATTTCAAACGCACTGAAGCTGTAAGATACGATGATTGAATTACAGGGGCATGCAGGCTTTGGACAAATGTTCAAACACATCTATGACTATGTGGACATTCACTCGAGCCCCGAAACCATCCACCTACCTTCCAGATGTATCGACGTGTAAAAAACATCGCATACTCAAGAAATAAAGTAACCACAACTCTATCGCATGAAAGAGAAAAACGGAGATTTTCAATTTCACAAACATCAATCGAGACAAGGATGTGGACTAGAGCCCCCCCCCCCCGCCTCACCACACCACACTCCATACCCCCCCCCCCCCACCCCCCACCCCCCTTTATGGAGAAGGCAGTCCATTGCCGTTTTGGAAGGAAATAATAACAACCTTCCTGAATAAGAAAACAAATTATTTCTCGACATCAGACCTTGGTCTGTGGAGAAGCAAATAAAGTAGGCTTACTCGGACCTAGTCTAAACATGGCCTGAAAGTCAGTAATATAATTTTGGGGTTTGGTACGTCCTTTCAAAGGACGTACCAAACCCCCAAAATATATTACGGACTTTCAGACCATGGTTGGACAAACTCGGACCAGAACCCATCAATATCCTGTCGTGATATCCACATGCCTCTGACTGCTCCCACTACCCATTTGTCTATTTCTCTTCCAAAGGCGTAAGTAAGGGGTCTATGAGGAGGGACACATTACTCACCAATATATTTCCGGTCTGGACATTTTGCTCTACATTAGAGTCTCACTTATTGCCGAAGAAAAGTAATCATGTGATAACGAGACCAGATTTGAAACTTGGATATCAGACTTACGTCACACATACAGTCTGTCATACTGGCGGGTTACATGACATCCTATTCGTGTTGTTGGGGCCCAGGATGGCCAATTTGGTGTACGGTACTTGCTAATGAAATAAGAAGTTGAAAAGATCAATCGTCAAGAATATTCATTCGAAAGTTAAAATTCTGTCGGTACTTTTTTTTTCGTTTAATATTGTTTATAAAAAAATGTTAATATTGTCTATAAAGAAATGTCAATGGTCAGTTCGAAAAAAGTACCAACAGAACTTTAATTTTCGAATGAATATCCGTTACGATTGATCTTTTCAACTTCTTATTTCATTAGCACGAAGCGTACAAGTCCAGCATCGAATTTTAGTGTGCTTTAGTAACATTGCAATCGTGCCACCCTCCCCCAGTACCCGATTTATGTCATTATGCATGCGGACCACTTTATAAACCTATAATATTTTTTCAATAACAACCCGAAACTCAATGGAAGGCGAATCAATTTCTTTTCAAAGATGACCCTGGTGATCCCTGGTGCTATCTGCGGAAGTCTATGACCACTCACCCGGAGGGCCATGGCATTTTTTGAAAGAGACGCCACCTCCCGTTTCTTTCGAACTGGTTCAGTTTCGATGAATTCGGATAATTTTTTGTAGTAAGTGGCAGCAAACGCTAAAATGTATACAATCTGTTAAAAAAATCAATTAACTGAAGTAGATCGTAACCTTACAGACATACAAGTACCAAATCCACCCCAGACAAGATAATCCACAGACAGTATAATTGCTGTAAACGTCTGCATGGTAAAGCATACAGGTGAGGTCTATTTATCAGCTTTGGTCGTTCCGACCAAAGCTGATAAATAGACCTCACCTGTATGTTTTACCAACGTTTTTTAAAGTGTGAAATCTTTCAAATACATCTTCGGAAAAATCTCAAAATATCCTCTCAGATGCATGGAAATGGGGGTTGTTGGAACCTTGGAATTTAAAATGTTCTTGCCGAAGACCATCCATCGCCCGATCCAGCACCCCCCCCCCCCTCCCCACACACACTTTGAAACTCGTTCCGCCGCCCCTGCACATGGACCATTTAAATCGCAAACTTCACTCAATGTCAAACAAATAGATACTGGTATATTACCTGCTTGATCATTTGTGTAAAAATTAACTTTTATAGTAAGTATCATTTGTAATATTATTAACAATATGGTAATTCTCCGTTGAGAGCAAAATTTCAGGTTAAGAACACATTGAAATGTGGCTGCGTACACGATACAGTCTGAATCAAGTTGCATATCATCTTTGCTTTGCAAAGTGAAACTGAACTACCATTTCGAAAGTTCAACATTCGAAATGTATTGGTTTTAAGTGCTGTCAATACATGTGCCACGGGAGCTTGCATTGTTGAGTTAAACACTCTAAAATCAGAAATTAATCCAAATCAACTGGTTTGAGTGAATATGAACCCATCTGATTTGGGTTATTTATTATTTATTGGTGTTTAAGGTCACATACTTATGCACAACGGCTAATCATGACCGTGACAGTTTTACGGGTGGAGGAAGCCGGAGTACCTGGAGAGAACCACCGAGCAACGACGAGCAGCTGCCAGCTCCCCAACATCGTAACTCCGCACTGCAGCACAGGCAGGGTTAGATTGGTTGAAGACATGCGCACCATCGACGTGCAGTACGCCTTAGAACACGGCGTCACCGTGCCCCCATGTGGACAATCGGGGTTAAGTGCCTTGCCCAAGGACACAACGCGGGAGTCCGAATCGATCGCTCAGACGGTCACCCATCCGAGGACTAACCGGGCTCGACGTTGTTTAACTTCGGTGATCTGACGAGAACCGGTTACCGCAACGCAACCGCGACCACCCCCCCCCCCCCACGCAACCGCTCCCCACGCAACAGCGCCCCCCCCCCCACACACACACAACCGCCCCTCCCCCGATTTGGATTAATTTTTAACCCAACAGATTTTAGAGTGTACGAAAGGAAATGAATGGCATAATTATGAACTGATTGACGGAAACCGCCATCGTTGGCTCACCTTATCGTGTTTATTGTTTGAAAACAAATGTGACTTTTGGCCACCCTTATGGGGAATGCTGACTGTGGCTCAGTGATAGACTGTTGGACTTCTATGCTGGAGGTCCCGAGTTCGATCCCCGTCCGGGGAGACCCGCGTTGTGTCCTTGGGCAAGGCACTTTATCAAGGTTGCCTACATGGAGGCACGATGACGCCGTGTACTAAGGCGTACTTCACGTCGATGGTGCACATGTTCTCAAACGCTGTAAACCTGCGTGAGTGGAGCTTGGACAGAGTTAGAATGATGAGGAGCTGACAGTTGCTCGTCGATGCTCGATGGTTCTCTCCGGGTACAATGGGTTCCCCCACCCGTAAAACTGTCACGGTCATGATTAGCCACTGTGCATAAGTATGTGATCTTAAACACCAATAAATAATAAATAAATATGGGGAATGCTGATAAAATCTAACACAAAAGAACATAACATATGTTCTAACATTTATCAGCATAAAACAGGACAGTTTGCGAGAATATACACGTAACATGAACAATAATATTACTCAAAACACTTCAAATGTATCCACCAATTTTCTCCTGATCAAAGTACTATATTTTATTAGACTGTTGGAAAAACATGTTTTTAACCCTTTTACTGCCACGCCCACTTTAGCCATATATGGAGAGCCTCTATGTACGCCTGTATGCGAGGAAGTTTTTATAAGATTTATGACATACTTGAAACTCTATCATCTGATTAATTTTTGGAAAGGGCTCTCTGAGCCCTTTCCAACAAGTAATCAGATGGTAGGTTTGATCTGCTCTGCGCATACCAGAACGTACAGATAATCATCACAAAATAGTTGACAATAGTCGCTTTCGGCAGCGAACGTGTTAAACATGCTTTAACACAAATGACCAGGCATGTAATATACCAATATCTATTAACTTGACGTTGAGTCGAGTTCACTTCCGCCATTTTCTGACCAGGGTTGAGCCGTTTAAAACGTCCACGTTTGATTTGTTTTAGAAATACAAGTTTCAGGTGACTTCATTTGAGTGGTGAGGGACCCCAACCCCAACTACCATTCTTTGTTGGTGGTACCGTGCGAGTTAATAACACCTGTCCTGAGATTGGAAGGAAACATATCTTATCATTTAGACACGAACACATGTTCAGTCGGAAACGGATTTCCGTTTGGGATCGTGAAATAGGAATATTCCAAATACATGTACAAAATGCTTTGTTGTCTTTATGGTATTTTCAGTCACTTCTAGTTTAACCCTTTACCTAACATGAAAACCAGACGACAGCTGCAAAACAAATTCTTGAATAACTAATTTTTTTCATTTTTTGTCTCAAAACATAGGTTATGACCCCTCTTTGGAACGAGCTCGTTCCAACGATGGGTCATAACCTATGTTTTTGAGACAAAAAATGAAAAAAATAATGAAAATTAATTGGCGCTTTTTGAGAATAGCATGGACCGGTGTTGGTCGTTACGTTGGGAAAAGGGTTAACCATTTACCTAACGGTAGTGGTAGCAACGCGACTCATAAAAAAATCGCCATTTAAATTTCATCACTTTTTTCATTTTACGGCTTGGAAATATACCTTATGAACCATCAACGAATTCGTTTCAATTATGGGCCATAATCTTCTATTCGTGTTAGGTAAAGGGTTAAAAAAATATTTGGAGCAAATCAGTATCAGATAAAATAAAAAAATTAAGAGGGGGTAATAGAAATGCCTATCCTATTCCTTGGGGTGGGTGGGAACAATATATTAAGAAAATGAGATATTGTTTGTGAAGAGAGCAGCGGGGAGTTCCCTTTCTGGTCTGGTCTCAGATAAGAAAATGTGATTGAACGTTTTTTGTTGGTTATTTTGTATACACAAAATCATCTTTTTGTACGACAAGAGAAGGCAGGTGCGCCGACACAAAACCCGCAAGCGTCTACACCCACAAAACTGAAAAAAATGAAAGAAAACTATAAGAACGAGTCAAAGTAATTTAAGGACACATGAGGAGGTCCCCTCCTCGATATTTCTTTTTATGGACAGCTCAATTGAAGTTATATATTCGATCAAATATCATCATGTTTTTGGTATATTATCTTCATTCACTTTAGAACTTAGAACATCTTCAGATCAATTGCGTAGAGACGTGTGTGTGTGTGTGTGTGGGGGGGGGGGGGGATCTGACCCCTTAGAATTTTCGCCCTCCCCCCCCCCCCCTTTGGTCCAATGCAACTTTCACATAACATAGAACCTATAACATAGGGCTACACGCACCCTTGCGACACTGAATTTTGTAAAATGTCTGTCTGTTTGTTTTTTTTTTCTTTGGGGGGTGGGGGGGGGGGGATGCTAGTCCTAACTAGGATCCCTGCAACGGGCTTCTAAATATCATGTTCGACCCCCGCCCCCTAAAAACTCTGCTACGGCTCCCCTATTATAGAATTCTGGCTTTTCGCGTGATTCAAATCAAGAAATACTATTCGTCACTATCCCAAAAAAGAACACCAGGAAGGCCACTACCGACGGATTTGACTCTATAAAAAAAGGCAAAGTACCATTGCACATTATGATATTTGCCCCTGTATTGGCCACAAACGCCATGGTTTACCACCATGTTTTGAACTTTGGATTGTCAAGATACTTTTTTTTATAATAAAGACATGGTGTCTAAGCATGTACTATTCTTCAATGACCTTATATAAGAGCGAGGAGTAGTAAGAGACACCAACACATTCTCGACTTGTTGTAGGCCATTGGGTCCCAAGATGACGGCCTTCAGTAAACAAAATGGACGACGGAAACACGTGTCACCCTAACATCACGCGCTGCGCATACGTACTGACATCACATACCCCTATTGGGATGAGGTCACATGACAACCAAAAATGACAGAACTGGGTAACGTGACTATGACGTCACCTCCCGGGTCCCCCAATGAGCCCCTTTTCATCCCTCCCCTACTACTGCGAGGTGACACTGATATATAGACTTAGTAGGTATAGTAGAGGAGTAAGGAATATTAAATTGAATGCTCCTCGACTGAAATTCCACGCCAATGCAGTTTTCTCTACACTGTAAAAAATGGTAGTTCATTTATACGCGTTGTGTGTTTTCTTAAAATCGGCGGCGTCAAATATTATGCGTTTGGTGTGATTATTGTTGAGACTGAGATGCAGTGAAAAACGCCGGGGTTTATTTCATAAATCACTCGACACGTTTATACTGTGTGGACATTGACAGAGTTTTGAAAACTCGTTCGTCGAAGCTGATAACATTATTCCAAGAATGTTTAAAATATTGGAAGTTGGATTTTTTTTACGAAGACGAAGTTGACACATCTACGGCCAAATGACGCATAATTGTTATATATGATAATAAAAGTTTAAAATAATAATAGTAATAACTATTTTTTAAAATCCCGAAAGCTGTCTATAAGCAATTTGTGGAGTATAAAATACTGATTTAGTTCTGGTGAACCGTCAATATGGTCCTTAAAGATTAAATCTTAAAGATAATAAATGCCCTGAAGCCAAGTAAATTAAGATATTTACATATCATAAACGCCTCCGATTTTCCAGCCGGCTTCGTAAAAACGCCAGGGCGTTTATGATACATGGCCAATTAGTCGCTCATCGAACAGTTATTATCGCTTGAGGTAAGAAATCGGATATCTCTACCAGGCGGATAGACAGGATATGAAAGTTGATCGCCAAGCTGTTTTAAACGAATGAGGTCCTGATAAGTTTCAGAATGCAGTCTTTCTGACCACTTCGCTCTTACTGACAAGTCAACTTTGCGAAATTTGTAAAAATTGTGTTCAGATTCTGTCTGTTTTTCGAAAAGGATCCGGAAGGTTTGTGTAGTTTCAGCAGTGAGCATACATTTTTAACAGATTTTCTCCCAACAATTTAATCGAAAGCCGCGACCTTTTGTATCTTATTTATTTTCGAGATTTAACTATTAGTTTCCCAATTTCGTGGTAAATACAATCGCCGGAATGTTCGGACTGGTGAGTTAGTGTTAGATTTTGTTGGGTTATTTTTTCAGTTCTGTTTATTGCATTGATTTGTTTTAGTGATTTCTGCCTTTGGGAATATTGGGTTTTGACTGTATATTTTATTTTATTTATATTCTTCAGTATACGGGTACTGCTTTCCTCAATAATTCAACATGTCTTATGAAACAGCCAAATTTGGGTTAGTAAATTTTTTCAATGTAAATGCCACCAAGATAAGGGTCTATTCTAATGTAATTATTGTCACTGTACATGTATGCTTACTGCTGAACTGTCAAAAAACCTCCCTGTTTTTTATTTTAATTTTGGTATTTTCCAACAGTAAGTTAGACTATACTGCATTTATCAGGAGTTTTGGAAAATGTTGATTAAAATATGCGATGCTTCTGGAAATAACAGAAAATTTATTAAAGCTGAGACGATAGAGGAACTCAAGTCTAAAGGTGAGTAATGTTAGTTTTTCTTGTACAGTTTTAATATTTAGATCCTTGTCATATTAACACTTTGAAGCCGGGAACCTCTCGGTTAGTTTTCTGAAAACCAAAATTATCAATACTTGCAGGCCTGCAGCTGTTTCTGGTGAAGTGTCGTCTACCTCTCCTGGCAGACGACACTTGACTAGAAATGGCTGCCCAGGTCAACCATATCTTCCTTGTCAGGCTAGAACTTCTCCACAGCATCGTGGTGAGTGTACTCGTCCGTCGGCTTCAAAGTGTTAATTAATATTTGTGTTAAATAAGCTTTTTTCGATAATTATCATTGCCAACATGTGCGAATGTGAGGGTAATTACTTTTGTTGGGGCCCGGGCTGGGGGTGTTTCCCGTGGAATACACCCAGACTTTGAAAAAAAAGTGTGACATATAAAATATTTTGGGGGGTTGGGACTATATATAGAGTGTGGAATGCTGTGCTAAACTGAATATAATTGTGATCCTGAAATGTTTTTGAATGCAATATTATGCAAATGTTTATCCTAGTCTTGTGCTATACCCATTGTGGTAATGCCATAAAATGTATCTTATCTTATGCTGAGAAGTAAGCTTCTTCGACTTGCAAATGTTTTGATTTTGTGTTAAGAAAGTATCCTCAAAACTATTTTCAGCGTCAGTAACACTATCCAAGGATATTAAAAAACTTGTCACTGAAAAGGATGGCATAGAGGTTGAGGATGATGAAGTTTTAACAGAGTTGAGAGGGGAGGTTTTGATGCTACTGGCAGAAGGAGATGTCTGGGGAGTTAAAACGCAGGCTGCTGAACAACCATATCTTGCCTCCGAGGGTGATCAGAATCCAAAGCAGCCATCTTTGACAGACACAGTACCAGTTGATGAACAGAATATATTCAAAATGACAAAAAGTATGACCATTGATTTGTTTGATGAAAAAATATAAATGAAACGGAAATGAAGTAAATAAAAAAAAAACCCATAACAAAACAGGTTTATGTTATATGCAGGCCTGCAACCACACGGTGGGGTGGGGGAGGGGGGGCTATTGACTCAGATCAGTCAATTCACACCCGTAATTACATTATATAATAATAATAATAATAATAATAATAATAACAATAATAATAATTAATAATAATTATAATTCTTTTCCGCTTAGTCGCTGGTTTGTCGCGCTTCCAGCATTCAGATATAAACTGTTTAAAATAACGGCCAAAAACCGGCCATTGCTATATACGGAAATCGTCATTCAGTTTTTTTTTTAGATTTTAATTTTTTGCTTTCAAGCCATAGTTTAGGACCCCTCGTTGGGACGAGCTCGTTCCAATGAGGAGTCATCAGTTATGTTTTGGAAGCCAAAAATGAAAAAAATGGATATAAGAGAAATTTTTTAAAGAGTGTTTTCTTCTACTAGCGTTGGGTAAAGTGTTTATAGTGTCCCTCACTTTTTAACTAATTAACATAAGTGATTATTTTCACTAGAGAGTTATACTTCAAGTGATGAGTGACAATTGAACAGTTTACCGAAATAAGCTATAATTCTTGAATAAACACATTAATCCTAATTGTTTACTTTGGCAATTCTGGACAGTTGAGAATACTATAGTTATAAATGTTGGACAGTTGAGAATTCATCGCCAAAATTCGCTTAATCTAGAGGCCTGGGGGTGTAATAAAGCTTGTTTGGGGGTATAATAAATAACAAGTGATGCTATTCAGTTGCTAATGATATATTAGTTTTGTATTTGTTAAATAGATGAGTGGAGTATTTCCACCTCAGAAATTGAGATGAGGGGATTATGTTCATGTCAGAGAAGTGCCCCCACCCTACATGGCCCACTACCCCCGAAGAAAAATCCTGCTTTGCAAGCCAGGGAATATGGTATCAGTAGTAGTATAGCAATCGAAGGGTCGCGTGGAGCACATTCTTATTGAAGTACTATAGAAGGGCCCCGTCGGGCCCGGTTTACCAGATTGTTGTTTGAGCCGCATGTTACATTCGTACAGATCGCTGCTCCGTAGAAAAAGATGACACATTGTGGTATCAAACCGAAGTTGATTTTAGTTGTTGTTTTTCATTTCAGAACAGTTTTCAGTGCCATTACCAACATTTTCCAGTGGCCTGGAAGAAAACCTCAGAAAGGGACAAATTCTTCAGTGTTTCAATCATTTGTTGGCCGAGTGTGCTCACTTTTATATGAAGGTGCATCCAATAAAAGAATCTTCACAGTACAGAGAAGTAGGAGAACAACTGTACATCAAACATCCCTGCATAAGATTTCCAACTGGACTGGAACCATGGGTGAGTCTAAATAATCTTTTAGTTTTGTTGAGGCTTTTTTAACGACATTGAATGAGTGTTCAACGTATTTGGCTTTGCTGCCGTTAATCTGTTCCCTGAATGATGAATTTACAGAGTTTAATCTTCTACTTAACGTAATGGCCAACACCGATCAGCATAAAACACAAAAATCACTATTCATATTTTGTTATTTTTTCGATTTTGCTTCAGAAACATAGCTTATGACCATTCATCGGAACAATTTCGAGTGGAGAATATGTTTTATAATGCAATTGGGAATTTAACCAATGTACTCGTGTTTGACAGAACTCGATGCGATCTGTCAAACAGGATGGATTGGTTAAATTTCCTGTTACATTCAAACATATCTTTCAAACGCTGGCGAAAGTCTAACAAAAACAAGCTCTGAAATAGGTAAAATTTGGTGAGTCGGGTTAAACTCCGATAATTTATCACACGGTTTTTAATAATCTACAAGTAAAGTTTTTCCCTATTTGTTTTTTCCAGGGCATAGAGATTCATGATATACATGCCGCATGCAAGACGAAAGAAAAGACACCACCTCATCTAATGGTCTTTCTGAGTGAAGAGAGTGAACTGCGGGATGCAGTTATTGTGGGAGATGGTATCTCCGTGTTTTGCAGAACTAAACTTTTACTCGAAGCACTGTTGTATCTTCTGTTTTTTTATTATGCAACAGAGTTAGAATATCCGAGAAGTTATTCTCAAATTATGGGGGTTTTGCAGCACTACGTCATTGGTGAACCATTTGATGGAAAGGTTTCCACCAAATTTTCAAAATTTTCAACTTACTTGAATCAAAACTGGAAACACTGACGTCATTATTTTCAGGTATACAGACAATGTAATGCAAAATATAAGCTAGTGTCTTCAATGTTTGCAATTAAGATATGTTCTGACTGCAGTGAAAGTATAACGACTCACACGATAAACGGAAATCTTACTGTTTTCGTTAATCAGAATTATTCATTATCCGATTAAGATAATCTGCATGGTTAGAGTGATGCACCTCCATTAGTACCCCCCCCCCCCCCCCCCCACACACACACATACATTTATATTTTACTTCCGATTCTAACGACAGAGTATATAATTCTAGCCCCTTTTAACAAACATATCCATACAAATTGATATAGAATTATGGCCCCACAATGTTCTTTTTTTTATATAAAATCAAGGCATGGCTGTGTTAAAGCAGCCATGCCTTGATTTTATATACAAAATAGAAACGCCGTGGCGCATGAAAGCTTTAAAGCAGTCAAAGCCTGGTGTTATGTTGTTGTTTATAGCACCATAAAACCAGCTTCAATTCCTTTAAAGCTCTTATATTAGTTAGCTCTTATATTTCAAACAGAGCTAACTTACAACAATACATTGTGGAAAGTTGGCTGTGTTTGATATGTAAGACGACCTGCTCATAAATATCACTAAAGTCGGTAACATAAATATAAAGGACTGGTCAACTGTGATTTCATATTTTTGATGGGGCCACAATATAACAATGGAAACTGGGAGTGTTCGTAACCCAATTTATCACATATAATCACACCATTCTATGGTGTATTAAAGACATGTAAAAAAATTCATATTACACCCGTGTAATAAAGGTAAAAATACCACAAGTGGAATGTCACCAGGTGAGTGAATTTACGGGGTGTAGTGAGTTCAATGGGTACTATTGTAGCGAGCTTGTATTGAGTTTATTGGGGAGTATTTTCTGCAGCGCACAAAAATTGTGAACACAGCGTCACAGGCAGGCTCGTAATGAGAGACTGAACACAGTTATTTGTTTTTTTTTAACCCTTTACCTAGCGTAACGGCCAAAAACTGACCAGGGCTATGTACGAAAATCTCCTTAATTTTTTTTTATATTTTGATTTGCTTCCAAAAGATAGCTTATGAACCCTCGTTGGAACGAGTGCATTGCGCTCGTTCCAATGAGGGTTCATAAGCTATCTTTTGCAAGCATAAAAATCGAAATTTTTAGTTATACGAGAATTTGTTTTCCAGTGTCGTCTGCTCCTAGCGTCGTCAAAGGGTTAAAAGTTGGCAACGGCAAAAAATGACAATATCGGGTTATGTGATGAATAGAATCTCGAACTCGTTCCGTTTAATATCGAAATTTAGGAAACTATATAGTCAAGTGGATTTCTTTTGCAACTCGCAAAAGCTCGTTGTAAATGAACCTGCTTGACTCGTTTCCTAAATGGCAATATTAAACGGGAACTCATTTTAGATCCTCTCTATAAATCATTGAAATTCCTTTGATGAGGGCATGGTGACCCAATTACCTTTTTAGAAAGCATGCAATATATGAAAATTATTTGTACATACAGAAGTTGTTTGGATCAAACGGAATGCCACATGGTGCTTCGTTGATAAAATCCGATAATTTGGAGAAACGAAAAAAGGAAACAAAATGGTACCAATGCATTCCCGTATTGTTAAGTAATGGCAGTGGCGGCTTACCCATGGGGGAAGAGTTGGGTAAGTCCAGGTGTTCGGGCTCCAAGACGCATCAAAGTTTCGAAATTAGAAAAACAAATATTCCAATCCTGTATTATTCAGAATCTGATCTAGTCCGAACGTGGACCCAAAGTGCGCAATGTAATTTTTGGTGCAGTACGTCCGACAAGATGCAGGACGTACCACAAAAAATTATATCACGTACTTTGGGTACAAGTTTGGACTAAATGGTAACCATGCAGTGCAGATGAGTTAAGTGTCTGTCGTTTGCCAAATTCAAGTGTAATATGGCTACTTCCACCATCCACCCACCCACCAACCATCAACCCCTAATCACTTTTGATGAATTTAAAATTTCGCATGGACATTTAAATTATTACTAAACTTTTGCCTCAAAATCATTGCTTATGTCCGAATGAGGTGTCATAAGCCATGTTTTTGAGGAAAGGGTGAAGAAATAGATAATAATATTCTTCTAAGATGATCTGCATGGCTCGAAAGTTGTAGCCCCATCCGACCCCATCCACCCCCCTCCTCCAGCACACACATTTATAGTTTAGTTCCGCTTCAACTGATAGAGATATAATTCCAGCTCTTTTTTAACAAACATATCATTACAAATTGAGATAGAACTATCACTAATGGTTTTGTGGTGCCACAATGGTTCTATTTTTTTTTTCGTAAAATCAAAGCATGACTGCTTTACAGCAGCCATGCCTTGATTTTATAACAAAAAAAAACCATAGAAACGTTGTGTCGTCAAAAAGATTTAAAACAACCAAAGCCTAGTTTTATTCTGTCATTTATAACAGCATAAAACCAGGCTTCTATTGCTTTAAAGCTCTTGCATCAATTAGCTCTTATATTTCAAACATAGCTTACTTATCCCAACATATTGCGGTAACTTTATTGCGATTTTTACGGCAAATTATCAAAATTTTGTCCTATGTCGAGTCGAGCCACGGTCGTCCCGGTAGGTCAGCAGCCCCAAGCTACCAGAGGTCCTGGGTCCCAACGCCCCTCAATCGCCACTGTGTAATGTGTTTATAAAGCAAAATGGATAATGTTCGAGCTATGTGTTACCAGAATGTTTTGTATAAAAAGATTAGCGTGCCTGAATATATTTTTTGTCAAAAAATCAAATGAACCGTTAAATTATTCAATAAAATAAATCAAATTCATAAACGTGTTTAGTGCTTTTTCTCTCCCGGATAAACACGTAATGTGTTTGAAAAGTGTGTCTGCTGATAAACGGACAATCCGATTTTAATTATGCACATTACACGTTTTTGAATAATCGTCCGCGATTTTACATAAACGTGTAATGTGAATATCCTATTAAACGGCGCCGTTTTTATAAAATCACATTACATGTGTGAAAAGTGTGTCTCCCAGGCGTTTTTATTTACACGTGTTTTAAGGGTTTTATTTTTTACAGTGTAGATTCTCTAGAGTGCAGAGTTATAAAAACAGAAGTGAAAAAGTTTAATTTGATTGCAGATATATACAGAACGACACACGCGTGTGAATGGGTTAATCGATATGGTAACCCCTCTCCATCAAAAAAATACCCATTCACACGCGTGTGTCGTTCTGTGTTTATTACACGCCTTCACGTCTATAAAAACAATTAGAAGGACACTCAGAAATTCATTTGACAGCTCTCAACAAAAAGAACACATTGTATCGCCAGCCAAATTTGCGACGGGAACCCGTGTTACTATTTCGTCCCCTGAGTTCCAATGTGTTCTATGTGCCTACTGGCAGCCTACTGGCACATAGAACACATTGGAACACAAGGAACGATTTGAGCTATCGTTAGCGATTCAAAGTGTAATTGCGGTGCACGATTTGTAGAAAATTCCAGTGAAATTTCACTTCCTCAAAAAAAAAAAAAATAATCCGTCAACGATTTCCGTTCCGCACATATGTGTGGAACAGATTTTTATTTTCCGCATGGTTTAGTGTTAATGTGGGTGAGGAATTCAAAGGACAGGCGTGTAATAAACTGCTTTGACTCCTTACATGCTGCTGGCGGATATTCCTGCCCAGGATTGGATTTCTCTTGCCACTGAAATAAGTATAAGTTGTGCACTTTTAATCAAATATTCCTTCTGTGAGCTGTGTGATTTTTGTCACTATTGATTTCTGGGGTTAAATTTAGATGAATTTTGAATTTTTCATCAAATCTAGTCATGGCTGCTTCACAGCAGCCATGACTTGATATGATGAAAAATATCCAGAAAATACTCAGCGGGTTAAGAGTTAAAGCATGTTTTTCCAACGGTATGCCACATAATTAAGGATAGGATAATTTATCTGCGAGCTACTGGTTAAAGTTGCCAACACAGACAAATTACTATCTTCAATAGTAGATAAGATACGGTCACACAACACTTCGAGATACACGACACGAAGGAAATTGGTTTGCGTACGAAAATGGTAGGTGTTAGCATGTGATTTTTATTTACAGCGACGTTACACGTTTGTGGAGATATTTCCATATTTTGACTCTCCAACATGCAGAATTTCCAGTAAATCCCGGGACGTTGGAAGCAATTCGAACGTGCAGTGGGGTGGGGTGGGGTGGGGCGGTGTACATGGTTATTATACAAGGACACCCACGCACAGATAAATATTAGTGGTAGCGCTTGTGTCTCAGTGACATACTAGGAATACAAAATACATAGGTATGCTTGGGACTCGTGCACCTCTACATTGTGAAAAATGCACATTGTTTCGGCCCGATAGGGAAATTTGTTGCTCAATATGGAGCCAAAAACGTGCATTTTTCTTGACTCTAAAAGCCGTAGTCGAGACAAATCAAATGAGGGAGGGGTGGGGATGGGGGCTCTTCGTTCACATCTTAAGAGTAAAGTCTGTGTGCCCCCGTTGGTGAAGCTAATGTCGGGTGTAATCTCTCTCTCAACCTCTCCTCCACCCTCAACCCCCTCTCGCTCAACTACTTCTGAGAAGAGGAAGTGTGTCTGATGCCCCCCTCCCTACCGCCTGGCTCCTACGTCCCGAAGTTCATTTACACGTTATACTGAAGTTCAGTGATAAATGTTTGCTAATTCAATTCCCATCACAGCAATAGTTTCTTTTAAATTTTGACCCAGAAGTGGAGCAGTTCGTATTAACTGTGGCGAACAAGTTCTGCTTTACTGGTAAAATAGCCCTGGACTCGGTAGCCAACGCAGAGGGAGCGGAAGCTCGATAAAAGTGGAGGGGCACAACTGTTCAAGACACCCATAGTTCGTCCCAATGGGAGAAAAGTTGCAATCGTATATCGGTAAATCTACAAAGACACACTATAGGCTCTCGTTTAGATGTGCATGCACTGTCCTGTCCATTTGTTCTACTTCTATCATCTTCCAACCGAATGCTAGCGCTAGCCTTCGGGTTAGAAGGTGATTGAAGTAGAAAAAACGGACCGAAGCGACCGAAGGTGGGATTCCTTTGCCAAGTCTTGCTTGGATTTGCAAATAATATATTACAGCAATACCTGTAAACCGACACGTTTGCGTGCGCTCATTTTAAATCTTTGTGTAAACACGCAACATGCTTGTGGTAAAAAGTGGAGGGGCACGCGTCCCCTGTGCCCCCAGTCCCGCCGCCTCTAAGCCAACGCCTGTGGTGGACGTCACCTCAGTAAAGTTGGCAGCATAGGTATAATCAGTTGGCTAAACGCAACGTTATAGTTGTGGAGCGGCCGTGATATAACCGTATGGATACTGAAAGTGACTTTAAGTACCAGCAAATGAACATATTGTTAGATAACGAAAGCAATATTAAAATCTGAACATCACGCTTAATAACCCCTGATTTCATCTGCACAAATTTATGTGAATATAGTGGTTCTGGGGACATTTTCCAATACTGGACTTACGTCACATCGTGTCGGACATGTTACGTTTGCTGCAACCTCGACATTCGTACCTGTATACAATACTATCATTTTTAAATGGGCACCTAAATTTTGCGTGTAATGCAGTCTCTATTTATTTATTTATTTATTGGTGTTGAGGTCACATTTCTGTACAATGGCAAATCGTGACCGCAACATGGAGATAAAGTCAAGTTTAGTCAATCGTTTATACTCAGGTTGCCCATTTTAGAGGACTTCCACCCCAAGGATTGATGACTGGATCCAATTTTACCAGTAAAACAGAGCTGGGTTACCACAGTAAACAAGCAATGCTTTACTTTTCGGGGTTCCCACGGGATATGCAATCTCTAGATCCGCTCCTGTTTTCAGTATTATCAACAATAAATGGGCCCCTCTAGGGGGCGTGTAGTGCAGCCTCTAGGTCCGCACCTGTATATAACACCATCAACTACAAATGTGCGCCTCTATTTTGCGTGTAGTGCAACCTCTGGGCACGCTAATGCAGACAATACTATCAGCTGCAAATGGACGAGCCAATTTTGCGCTTAAACACACAGGACCACAGAATAAATATTACCGACCCTCCTTAATAATTTGTTGTTAATTTTGTCATCTACCTTTTACATACTCTTTGCTGATGGTTTATCAGTCCACAAGACAACCGACCCTTCAGAAAATTTCCGGACCTCCCGACCAATCCGGCCACACCCACAGTATCTGTAAAATATAACTACCTCAGTGCCATCGGCAATAATGCATATTATTGGTAATACCTTTATACACCCTTTATACTTAACCATCTACCAACCATAACGTTCATATCATAATAGTGCCATTTACAAAAATCGTCCTTCAAATTTTACTATTTTTTGCCCCCGAAACATACAGCACGCACATCACCTTCCGATGATGGGCCATAAGCTATTTACAAAAAAAAAAAAAAAAAAAAAAAAAAAAAAATTAAAATTTTCAACTACTCATATTGCTTGCTATAGTTTTGTCTTCTACACACGGTTTGTAAAGTGTTCTAAGAAGTGGAACACGTTTCAGTAAGCTAGATATTAACCCTTTTACTGCCACGCCTACTTTAGCCATATATGGAGGACCTCTATGTATGTCTGTATGCGAGGAAGTTTAATAAGATTTATTACATACTTGAAACTCTATCATCTGATTAATTGCTGGAAAGGGCTCTCTGAGCCCTTTCCACCAATTAAGCAGATGGTAGGTTTGAACTGCGCATACCAGAACGTACAGATAATCATCATAAAATAGGTGACAATAGTCGCTTTCGGCAGCGCAAGTGTTAAAGGCTTACGGTTCGGGTTTGAAACTCTCAGTATAGATTAGGAGTAGAGACGGGCAATATACCGAAAAACCGAACCGATACCGAAATCATGGGGATACCGAAAAACCGAACCGATACCGAAATCATGGGAATACCGACAAACCGAATAGATACCGAAATCATGGGGATACCGAAAAACCGAACCGATACCGAAATCATGGGGATACCGAAAACCCGAATCGATACCGAAATCATGGGATACCGAAAAACCGGACCGAACACATCATTGAATACCGAAACTGTTTGACTTTTCATTTTTCCTACATTCGCTACTTATAAGGCCTTGTTGAGACTTGATAGCAATTGAAAGGTTCATTTTCATGAAAGAAGTTATTGATTTTCTTTCCAGTTTTGTTAACCGTTAAGCGCCTGGGAAATTGTCCTGAATTCCCACTGTGCTACAAACTGTACATGTCCCCTTGCTTAGCAGTGGTTTATCTATTGTCAGCAGGACCTCCGCCGACAGAACCTCCTCGTGATGGAATATTGATTGCACATTTTCTGAGATCGCAAAAGCCTGAAAGAGGCCTTTGAAGGTTAATGTGTGTTTGCAACAAGCCACAAAATTACTGTAGATATGATTTATGTTGGCAAAAGAATGCCACTGTTGAGCTCATTGGCAGTGGTATTTGTGGCGCTGTGGTAGAATGATACTAGAACAACTTATTCTGTATTGTCCCGGTGTGAATTTCCTTTTGGTACTATCAGCAAACGTCAGTCAAGTTAGATACCGAATACCGAATCGATATCGCGGTATACCCTCCTAAAAATACCGAAACCGATACCGAACTCAAAATTCCAATACCGCCCATCATCATGCGGGGTGTGAGTTTTTCGACTATCAGAGGGATTGTGCTTATAATAATATAAGGTCCGTAAAGTGTTAGAATATCTAGTGGGTTATAACAATTACAATCAAACCATTTCGAGAATACCTCCCCCCACCCCCCTCTCTCTCTCTCTCTCTCCCAACTTCAGTCTCATTGAGCTAGATTGTATTTATTGACACAGTTAAGATTTCTATCCTTCTTTCAGTTGACGTTGTTAGTATCAGTTGTTGCGTTGGTGGGACTGACAAACTGCCAAGTTCCGTAAGTATTTGTGTATATTTATTGGTGTATAAGCTCACTTCATCATCTTAGACTACAGCAAGACCACAGCACGAGCAAAGTAAAGTTTAGCCAATCGTTTATACTTTTGCTGTACACCTCAGCGAACTTTAAGTCCAGATGTTGGTTACCGGTTCCAACTAGAGGGAACTGTTTTAGTGAACTAAAACACATGTCTCCCCTTCGATTAGTTCCATGCTTCCAACTTACGACAAACAAAGATCAAACTGAAGGTCAAATGTCAAGATCATGGACGTTCAAGATAGAATGTGACACACCAGCCTGGCTGTTGCATTCATATGCCAAATATCATAAACCTAACTGGACAATTCAATAATTTGATCTTGACGTAAAAGGTCAAGGTCATATGTAGGTCATGATGGTACGTAACACATCGTCTTTTGGTGACATTTTTCACATGCCAAAAGTCATATGCCTAGGTCAAAAGATTAAAAGTCAATAATGTGACCTTGAGGTCAAAGGTCAAGGTCATATGTGGATCATGATGGTACGTAAAACATCGTCTCATGGTGATACACCCACATGCCTAATATCAAAATCGAGGTGAAAAGGTAGGTAAAAAGTTCTGACCCGGACAAGCTTACTTGCCAAAAAATCAGTAATTTGACCTTAAGGTTAAAGGTCAGTGTCATATATACGTCGAGAAGGTATGCGACACATCGTCTTATGGTAATAGACTCGCATGTCAAATATCATAAGCCAAAGTGAAAAGGTAAATGAGTTCTTTCCCCGACAAGCTTACTTGCCAAAACATCAGTAATTTGACCTTGAGGTCAAAAGTCAATGTCATATGTGGGTCATGATGGTACATCGACTCTTGGTGATACACCCACATGCCAAATATTGTAAGACTAGGTCAAAAGATAAAACAAATCAATAATCTGACCTTGAAGTCAAAGGTCAAGGTCAAAGGTGGTCATGATAGTACGCCACACATCGTCTCATGGTGATACATCCACACGCCTAATATCATAAGCCAAGGTGAAAAGGTAAATGAGTTCTTGCCCGGTCAAGCTTACTTGCCAGAAAATCAGTAATTTGACCTTGAGGTCAAAGGTCAATGCCACCTGTGGGTCATGATAGTACGCACATTGTCTCATGGTGATACACCCACATGCCAAATATCATAACACAAAAATCATATGCCTTGGTAAAAGATTAAAAAAGTCAATAATGCGACCTTGAGGTCAAAGGTCAAGGTCATATGTGGATCATGATGGTACGTGACACATCATCTCGTGATGATACACCCACATGTCTAATATCATAAACCGAGGTGAAAAGGTAAACAAAAAGTTCTGGCCCAGACAAGCTTACTTGCCAAAAAATAAGTAATTTAACCTTGAGGTCAAAGATCACTGTCATATATGAGTCATGAAGGTACACGACACATCGGCTTATGGTGATACACTCGCATGTCAAATATCATAAGCCAAGGTGAAAAGGTAAATAATTTCTTGCCTGGACAAGCTTACTTGCCAAAAAATCAGTAATTTTGAACTTGAGGTCAAAGGTCAATGTCATATGTGGGTCATGATGGTACATCGTCTCATTGTGTTACCCCCACATGCCTAATATCATAAGCCTAGACCAAAAGATAAAAAACCCAATAATTTGACTTTGTGGTCAAAGGTTAATGTCATATATGGGTCATGCTAGTACACGGCACATCGTCTCATGGTGACACGCTCACATGCCTAATACCATAAGCCAAGGTGACAAGGTAAATAATTTTTTGCTCGGACAAGCTTACTTGCCAAAAAATCAGTAATTTGACATTGAGGCCAAAGGTCAATCTCATATGTGGGTCATGAAGATATGCGACACATTGTCTCATGGTGATACACCCACATGCCAAATATCATAAGCCGAGGTGAAAAGGTAAATATGTTCTTGCCCAGACAAGCTTACTTGTAAAAAAAAATCAGTAATTTGACCTGGAGGTCAAAGGTCAAGGTCATATGTGGGTCATGATGGGACGCAACACATCGTCTGACGGTGATACACCCACAAGCCAAATATCATAAGCCTAGGTCAAAAGATAAAAAAAAAATCAAAAATTGACCTTGAGGTCCAAGGTGAAGGTCATATGTGGTCCATTATAGTTCGCGTCACATCGTCGCATGGTGATACACCCACAAGACAAATATCATAAGCCTAGGCCAAAAGATAAAAAAAAATCAATAATTTGACCTTGAGATTAAAGGTCAAGGTCATATGTGGTAATGATAATACGTGACACATCGTCTCAAGGTGACACACCTACATGACAAATATCATAAGCCGAGGTGAAAAGGTAAATAATTTCTGACCCGGACAAGCTTACTTACCAAAAAATTAATAATTTGACCTTGAGGTCAAAGGTCAAGTGCAAGACCGTCGCGAAGATGACCGATTGAGGGGAGGGTGTAAACCTGATTTGTCCCGACTTTAACCCTTTTACTGTCACGCCTACTTTAGCCATATATGGAGGACCTCTATGTACGCCTGTATGCGAGGGAGTTTATTAAGATTTATGACATACTTGAAACTCCATCTTCTGATTAATTGTTTAGCCCTTTCCAACAAGTAATCAGATGGTAGGTTTGATCTGCGCAAGTTTAAGCAACGACGAGCCCGGTTAGTCCTTGGGTGGGCGATCGATTCGGACTCTCGCGTTGTGCCCTTGGGCAAGGCACCTCTCCCTGATTGTCCACATGGGGGGCACGATAACGCCGGGTACTAAGGCGTACTGCTCGTCGATGGTACGCATGGCTTCTACCAATCTAACCCTTCCTGTGCTGCAGTGCGGAGTTACGATGTTGGGGAGATCGCAGCTGCTCGTTGTTGCTCGGTAGTTCTCTCCGCGTACTCCGGCTTCCTCCACCCATAAAACTGTCGTCGACACGATATGACCTTGGCTGTTAACGTGTCGTTAAACCCTAATAAAACAAATATAATAAGATCTGCGCATACCAGGACGCGACTGACTAATATCCCAACTGCGTCGTCAAGGTATGCCTTCGTCGTAGACGTGCCTTGGTGATGTAGTTGGAATATCAGTCAGCCGGTATTACAGTTAACCCTTCACCCAACGTAACGACCAAAACCGGCCAACGCAATTTTCAAAAATCGCCAGTTAATTTTCATTATTTTTTCATTTTTTTGTCTTAAAAACATAGGTTATGACCCCTCATTGGAACGAGCTCTTCGAGCTCATTTCAATGAGGTACCATACCCTATGTTTTTGAGACAAAAAATGAAAAGAATTAGTTATTCAAGAATTATTTTTGCAAGTGTCGTCTGCTTTTCATGTTAAGTAAAGGGTTAAAAATACTCAAGACATCTTGTATATTTGTAAATAAATAAAATATACATGCAGTAGTCGTGACGCAACTACTTATTCAATCAACACGTACTGTACGGCGCTCCAAATTGGTCATGTCGGGCACCCAGCAGCTCAAATTGTGTATACTGCAACTTGTCTTTTAACCCTTTACCCAACGTAACGACAAAAACCGTCCAGCGCTATTCACAAAAATTGCCATTCAATTTTCATTATTTTTTTTCTCCATTTTTTGCGTCATAAACATAGTTTATGACACCTCATTGGATGGATCTCGTTGAGCTCGTTCCAATGAGGGGTCATAAGTTATGTTTTTGAAGCAAAAATGAAAAAAAAATTACTTATTCGATAGTTTGCAAGTGTCGTCTACTTTTCATGTTAGGTAAAGGGTTAAAGTCCATGATTACTAGTAAGAGAGAATTGATATCTTTGATTCCAGTCCTTACGAAAATGTTCCAACTGAAACATTATTGAAAGGGCGGGGGGGGGGGGGGGTGCTCTGTAATAACTCATGTACATCCGTTTCAAGTTCGCTGCCAATGAAGTGACAACATCAATGTTTTCTAAAACTTTTTACGTTAGGGGACAGAACAAGACCACTTCCTACAGAAATTAGCTATGCGCAACATTCTCACCTGTCACTTGTGACACACATCGAAGCCTTGTATCACCAATTTCTGTTAGAAATTCCCTGGTCTCGACCCCCTCAAGCAAAAGATTTGTTACCAAATTAAAGGTGTTGACTTTTTGTGCATTCTCTGTAACTTCTTTGCATTCTTGATTCGCTCCCACAGTTTACCACCAGTTTCAAAACTGTTCCGCACTCTTTGGAAATCCCGGATTCGTCCTGCACAGAAAGGTACTGAGATACAGGTGTCTTGATCGTCTTTTTCAGTGGCCTGGATGCTTTTGGGTTGATTAATATGTTGTATCTGAAGTCGGATATGAATGGAGACGGGACGATCACACAAGCAGAGCTCGATGATATCTTCGAGGGATTCGATCACAACAGTACGTGCTCATTGGGGCTTATATGCTCTGAATCATTTTTGAAAATTGACATATATTATCCCTTTATCTCAAACGTCTTAATCACAGGTACTCGGCACAAACTGTGAAATCGAAAGAAAAATGATATTTGATAACATTTTTGAATCGATGTTGACATGCCCCCATAATGGTATATAAATATTAACAAGGTACACAACTCGCTTTTCGAAAACGATTGCACTCATCTTCGTTACCCCCCCCCCCCCCCCCCCCCCCAATGTGATTGCCAGAAATGAATAAATGTGGATCCGAGGTTAGCAATTGATAAAGGTATACGGTTAATGTTTGGATCTGCCCTCCATAGACAGTAGGGCCTCGAATTATTTATAATAAATCGGATAATTGTGGCTCGTAACCTACTTTCCACTATCTTGTCCGACTGAATGTTTTTGGCCTTTTCTGCGACTTCTCCCAGTTATTATGAACAACCCAAGAACACCCAACGGTCATGTAATACACCACTGTAAAGCTTATTGATTCCTCTTTCCACTGACACTGGGTACTGCTGGATACGTTATGTGAACCAAATTTATTTGAGGGGGGTATAACGAAGATGAGTGCTATCGTTTTCGAAAAGCCAGAGGCGGCTGGTCAATAGGGCCTGGGTGGCCAATGGCCAGGGGCCCCGGGCTCCAATGGCCCCCAAGGGCTCAAAGGAAAAAGAAATTTGTAGTTTTTTGGGCCCCCCCCCCCCCCCCACTTCTTTAAAAAATTGGGCCGTAGCAGAGAAGTTAATAATTTACAGGCTCATGCACATGTGCATAAATGAAATTTCTCCGCGCGCTGGAACAGAGTTTTTCATCAACACGCCGATCCGTAGTCACCGCTTACAGAAAACCGAAAGTAATACACGATGACAGCTAGTCCAACTCATGTACAGAGCTCGATATTACAAGTGAAATGTGGGATTCTTCCATTAATAGACAACTGAATTCTCCTTACTAGAGTGAAGGATTTGGCGTTTTTCATCCATAATTTTCAAAATTTTCTCACACCGGTCCGAACAATGGTCGGTCCGGTGCGTCCTGTTTCCGAGGGCCCCATCATAATTATGACCAGGGGCCCCCAAGGGACTTCCCCCCTACCCCCACCCCCTTCAATGCGAAAAGCGAGTTGTGTACCTTGTTAATATTTATATACCATTATGGGGGCACGTCAGCGTCGATTCAAAAATGCTATCAAATATCATTTTTCTTTCGCTTTCACAGCTTGTGCCGAGTACCTTTGGTCTCAATGGTTAGATTTAAAAACGCGTTATACATCGAATGTGCAGATTCTCTATCCATTTGAAGAGAGGCTCTGTGATAATTTAATTCTACAATCGGGATGTATATGACTAATTCTTTACTGCGCCGATATATTGTTCACTGTGTCGTCTCAGTCCTGCACACATTGGGCAGACGGTCGCTTAGTTCGCTTCGAAAGAAAAGGGTTATCGATTTTTTGCCGAGTACATCAGAGGCCCCCAGACAAATATCGAGAAAGGCCACACGAAATAACCATGGTATTTATAGTTTATCAGTGTGTTAACCCTTTCAGATCAGCAGGTACTTTATAAGAGCCACGGAATGGAACACCGGGTAAATGGAAGGAGCACAGTTGGAGAGGGGGTAAAATTGTAGGGGACTTAATCATAGGTAATAGAACATCGTTGGAGGTGCAAAATTGCGAGGGAAGAGTACGTCACCACCGCAGGGTGGCGCATCTCAAAACTTGTTGAACACTTGGAGTGAGCAAATTCCCGACTTCAAACAAAAGAATATAGAAGTCAGCTTGTAAGAGGCTCCTACCAACGTTTAGCACATGAACCACCAGATTCAACCCGGATGTTCGTTGACCTGAAAGTGAGATAGTATTTTTTTAATGACATTAATCAGAAGTTTATATTCCTCATAGCCATATCAGCAAGTTTCCCAGCAAGTCCCCCAAGAGTAAACTGAAGAAAAGGTCCCTATCATTTATTTACAAGTTGGGTTTCAACAACATTCTCAGAAGCATATGTGATGTCATGATGTCGAACGGTTTTACGGGAGAAGGAAGCCGGAGTACCCAAAGAAATACCAAGTAGTGGCAAATAAAGTTTCCTATCACCCGCAAGCAGGTGCAAACTTGACTGACACCTCATATATTCAGTTCTTGTCTTAACCCTTTACCTAACATGAAAAGCAGACGACACTTGCAAAAAAAATTCTTGAATAACTAAATTTTTTCATTTTTTGTCTCAAAAACATAGGTTATGACCCCTCGTTGGAACGAGCTCGACGAGCTCGTTCCAACGAGGGGTCATAACCTATGTTTTTGAGACAAAAAATGAAAATATTTTGAAAATTAATTGGCGATTTTTGAGAATAGCGCTGGCCGGTTTTGGCCGTTACGTTGGGTAAAGGGTTAAATCAAAACCATCACAATAAACCATACAAATATAAATGCCAATCGAACTAACTCTTGTTATCGCTTACTCTACACAAGTATGAATTTCATGTATACACCAATTTTTCAGATGACAGTCAGGTGACAGAGACAGAATTTGTTACGGCATGGCAAGGTCTAACACAACAATCGCAAGAAATGGCTAAAGCTTTCTTCTACCTAGCAGATCTCACCGACGATAGCATTATCAATCAATCTGATCTTCGTCCATTGTATCAAGTTTTCGATCTGAATGGTATGTATTCAGTCAGCCCCACCCCCCTCTCCAAGTGTAAGGAGCGTGTAGGAAGACAACAATTATTCTTTCTCAGGATATTACCACTTTTAACCGCGTGTTTTTGAATGGTATCGGTGTCTTCAATACCACTAAGGACAAGATTGAAACGTTTATTGTGTACATGGGGGAAAGCCCATAAATGCTCGAGTCCAACATTATTCTATTATGAATTTCTCTCGAGGGAACTGTTCTCATCCAGTGTTGTCTGGAAAGGTTTAGTGCCCTTTTCCAGACAACTTTGTCTGAGAAAGTTTTCAAGGGAGAGTTACTTTACCCTTTTCCCAACGTAACTGTCAAAACTGTCCAGCGCTATTCACAAAAATCACCATTCAATTTTCATTATTTTTTCATTTTTTGTCTTAAAAACATAGCTTATGACCCCTCTTTGGAACGAGCTCGCTGAGCTCGTTCCAATGAGGAGTCAAAAGCTATGTTTTTTTACGTAAAAAATGGAAAACAGTGTTATTCAAGAATTTTATTTGCAAGTGCCGTCTTCCTTTCGTGTTAGATAAAGAATTAACAGATTGAGTATATTACATGTGTTTTCCCCCAAGAATATCATGTTTTAAGCTTATTTGTTTTACAGTGATTGGCGAGAAGGTATACAACTAACATTAACGCCTTCTATTGGCCAGCAGGGTTCATACAAAAATTTGCTCACAAAGTTCAAGGGTTTTTCAAGGGCTTCTTTTTTTTCAAGGGCTACATATACTATTCAGCTTGTTGTATGAGCTCTAAAAATCTAAGATTCATATGGCACGGATCTGACTTTGGAAGTCAGGAAGTACTGGTACCCAAAGTGTGATCTGTGTTACAGTAATCTTGGTAAAACGTTCCATACTTTTTTATGTTTTTTTTTAACTGAGCGACACGAGCGCAACAAACAAGTAAAAGGCGAGTACACATATTTACAATGCCCAGGAAATAGCTTGGTATTCAATGGTTTTTCAAGAGATTTCTGAAAGTTCAAGGGTTTCTCAAGGGCTAATTTCAAATTCCAGGGTTTTTCAAGAAAAAACTCATTTTCAAGGGTTTTCAAGAGCTGTATGAACCCTGGCCAGCTGGCGCAGATACCTGAGATGATCTCTGTGACGGCAACTCCGAGGCCTTGCTCTTCTCGAATACTACAGAAAGATCTTTAGCCTGCACGGAATGTGTCTCTCTTCACACGGGGAACAATCATTTTACAATTGCATTGCATATCAAGGAAGATAATCAAAGCTTGAATTTCTAGCTGAACTTATCACCGAATTTCACACTGTGTCTGAATTTGTATCTGAATGGGATAAGATGGGGGTCAAAAATCAAGTGTGTTTTATGGTAGCAGTCAATCGTAAAACATATTACACCTACTTGGGAGACTTCAGGAAGACAGCCAATTTGGCTATATTGTCTTCCTTCAACATGTGCATGCACCATTATCCTCACATAAATTTTATGTTTCTGTATCACCTGCTTGAACTTTACTTGTACTGTGCATAATTATGTTGCTAAATAAAACATTCCATTTTGTTCAACTTCCGTTCGCCTAAAAGAAATAAAGTGACCGCCTACCACAGCCTAAAATATCTTACAAATGTCTTGAAAAAACCATACAACTCTGGATATCATTAGTACCAGCTCGTCGATCCGATTCTAATGATATCCATATTTGCATGGTTTTATTAAACAATTGGGAGAATTTTCTTCGAAAAATGTGAAATTTAATTTATTTTCTAAAAAAAGCTGTTACGTAAAGGGTTAATAAATTATATCTTGTTTGACATTCTGCGTGGACAATATGGAGTTGATGATAGAAATTTTGTAATACTCTAAGGGTTCAAGAAGTTAGAATAGTACCCCGGGACAGAAGTTTGACATTTTTTCATTTTTTGTCTCAAAAACATAGGTTATGACCCCTCGTTGGAACGAGCTCGTCGAGCTCGTTCCAATGAGGGGTCATCACCTATGTTTTTGAGACAAAAAATGAAAAAAATTAGTTATTCAAGAATTTTTTTTTGCAAGTGTCGTCTGCTTTTCATGTTAGGTAAAGGGTTAAAAGCTTCTTTTGATTCACATGTATACTTCATTTTGTAACAGGCGACGGTCAGGTTTCTGCTCAAGAATTTGCCAAGAAGTGGATGGATGTAAGTAATTACATAAAGCCGTTATTGACAGTTATGTTCAATGGCGGGCAGGTCAGTTAGGAAGAACTCAAAAGACAATTTTTAAAAGTCAAAAGTTTGCAACTGGAATAAAAAGTTTAGTATATTTATCATATAAAGCGGTTATTGTATGGATACAAAGCCTGAGATTAAGTCCACCTTTATTCCGGTACTAGTGTAACATGTCACCCACTCACCCTTATCCCTGGAGGTCTAACACTGACAATATTTACACGTTTAGTAGCTGCATATAACGCCCCTGATATCACGCAACTTTTCTAAAAGTTAAATGCATCATTGTTCGATTCTTGACATATTTTTCTGGTTATTGTTGATTTTCTTTTACCCACCGAATAACAAAGACATTATGGGATAAATAAAAATGTATATAAGCTATAGTTCAAGTAAAATTTTATCCCACTCACAGTGTTAATTATTCAACTAACTCGCAAAGGCTTGTGGGATGTCTATTTAATCGTACCGGTGGTATTAAAATTATTTTTGGCACGGGATATTATTAGTTACACAGTTTGTTGGTGGCCTAATATGGTATATATGGTGTCAGTTAATTTCATATTGGACTTCGCTCTCGTCCAATATGAAATTAACTGACACTATATATACCATATTAGGCCACGAACAAACTGTGTAACGAATATATCTTACCGACTGCTGCATCGATGCACAGAACGAATAACAGAGATCAAAATTAAATGAGAGAATTCTCACAATGTGTTCACGTGTCTTTGCCTTGTTACAACTTATGGGAGAGTACAGGCACTCTCCCATAAATTGTTACAAGGCAAACTCATACACACCAAACAGTTTCATTTCAAAGGTAACATGACACACATCCACTGAATATGAAGCCTTTTAAGTTGCCTAACCTGCACTTCAGACCAAATATGGGCTTCCAACACTCAATCTTTCAACTTGAAGCGTTTATCGGCTGCCGCCATTTTGAATAATCATTGAACAAAGGGGAGATTACCCATAGCTGTCAGCGTATATTGTTATTGACAGGCAGTACATGGTTTTATATGCAGTCTGCATGTGACGCCTTTGAACCAATGAAATTCCCAGATACTTGTAGGAGGTAAGATATATTTAAATAGGACAAAGTCCCGCGCGCACGTCGGAAGAGAGCCCACTGCAGATCAAGGGATTTAATCAAACCTGGAATTTCTAGCCGAACCGAATTACAGACTTCAGTTTGTATAATAGATATACCTATTGTTATCGAGTTTGTTTGTTCATTGGGATTTAATGACACTTTCATCAGCCAGGGTCACACTGTGTAGAACAATCTTACGATGGAGGAAGCCGGAATACGCAGAGAACCCCACCGAGCAGTAGCGGTAGCGGGCAAATGTTAGACTTTCCAGCTTACTAATTCTGCCCAAGCCCGGTTTACAGTAGTGAGAAAGAAGCGTGTCATCGATGTTCAGTACGCCTTGGTATACGCGGGCAATTGGGATTAAGTGTCCTGCCCAAGGACACAGCGAATTTACCGCCGGTCAAGACTGAACATTGATTGACCTTTCTGTTTAAATTCCAATGCTCTAACCACCGAACCTCTACGTCCCAACGGTTCTTGAGTATATATCTATCAGAATTATATCATGAGTGACTACACGAAAATGCAAGTCTGAAATGTGAAAAATTAAATTTCCTTGCAGTCACGAATGGCCCTTCATGTGAATGGAGTTATGACTTTTTATTGTTTCTTCATAAAAATGACTTTGGGTAGCATTTAGTGGCTTTTATCACATAGCTAAAGTATACTTTTCAACTGGTAGAGAGCTGAATTGTTTTTCAAAGGTGATTTGTAAGTTGTAACATGAATATTTTCAAAGATACAATGCTGGCATGATGAGGAAACACAGTTAAGCCGATTTTGCTCATCAATAATTGTTTTGTTCCTATTTATTGGAGAGTGCCTACTGGCACTCTCCAATATTTTGTAACAAAACAAATATATATGAACATTTGTTTATCTACTACTGCGCCAACAACATGCTAATGCACAGTGTGCACAGTCGAGCACGTTTCAAAGAAAGGTCATAACCTGTGTTTTTGAGACAAAAAATGAAAAAAAATTTGTTATTCAAGAATTTTGTTTGCTAGTGTCGTCTGCTTTTCATGTTAGGTAAAGGTTAAGGTCACATATTTCTGCACAATGACTACGTCAAGTCCAGCCAATCGTTTATATCCCTGTTGCCCATTTTAGAGGGCTTCCACCCAGGCATTGGTGACTAGGTCCTATTTTACCAGTAAAACAGAGCTTCTTTACCACAGTCAACAAGCGCTACTTCACTTTTCGGGATTCCCAAAGGAGAGGGTGGGGTATAAAAGGGGCACAAGTCCCAGGTGGAAAGGGCGGACAGCACAGCTTGATATGTATCTGGAATGGCACATCATGCTGAACATCCCATTAAGATCTGAAGACGATCGGCTGAGTACTTGCGGGGGGGGGGGGGGGGGGGGGGGTGTTGGATATACGTACGGACGGCAGATTCCATCCAATATACCCCGTTTTAAAAAAGGGGATTATAATTAACGAATAACTTCAAGCTGCTTTTGTTTCAGATCATCGACGAGTCATCGTTTGCCGTGTTATTCATTCGATCGGACACCAACCGTGATAACACCTTGTCTCACCAAGAATTCCTGCAGTACTACTCAACATTTGATACGGACAGTAAGTTGTTTATCCATGAATAATCATCCGCTAAATTGATAGCATCACCTGGGATTAATTGTTCCTCCACTCACCTTCTGGGTTGATAAACTGACCGCATTTTGCCGAGTAGGTTCACCTCTGAAAGAACTTTTATTATACGCCTGCTCTATATAATCCCCATGTACAGCAACACTAAACCGTGCGGAAAATGAAAACCTGTTCCGCACATAAGTGCAGAACGGAAGTCGTTGACGGACAACTGTTAAATAGAAGCGAAATTTCACTGGAATTTTCTACAAATCGTGCAACGCAATTATAATTTGAATCGCTAGCGATAGCTGACAAGCGTTCCCGAGTTAATGTGCTCTTTGTGTCATTAGGCACATAGAACACATTGAATCCCAGGGGACGAAATAGTAACACAGGTTCCCCTCGCAAATTTGGTTGGCGATGCAATGTGTTCTTGTTGTTGATAGTTGTCCAATGGATTGCTGAGTGAACTTCTAATAAATGTTATGGACGTTAAGGCGCATAATTAACACAGAACGACACGTGTGTGTGAATCGGTTAATCGATATGGCACTTGCACCATCGCGAAAGGATAAAACCCGACGCCTGCGGCCTATCGTTCTATCCTTCCGCGCTGTCACTCGTGTCATATCGATTAACCCATTCACACGCGCGTGTCGCTCTGTGTATGTCACAATACGATGCTTACCCTCTATTGAAAAACAATAAACCTCAATTTTACATTGCAAATGTTGATTTTTTTACCAGGAGGCACAGAGGGGGGGGGGGGCACCAAAAATTTGCAAGACGTGACGTGGGGGTGGGTGGGTCTCTTGAGTGCGCCAAAAATGTGCATTTCCAACTTGAGCAATTTTTTGAATTTTTGAATAATATATCAATATATCAGCTAATATATACCATCATCTGTGTTTCAAACCTTAAAGATGATGTTGTACATTACACTCTTAACATAAATACAACATCGGGAGGCTTTATATGTGCGAATATTGGGCTTAATCTGGGAAAATGTCACACGTTAGTAGGGGGTGGGTGTCTTTTTCGAAATGTAGAAAATGTGCAGACAATATTTGGGGAAAATTCTCTCTGATGCACAAAATTCAACCCAAGTTATTTATTTATTAATAGAATTTGTATGGATAGAAGAGGAAAGGAGCAAACACCTGAGAATACTGACAGAACAATTCAAATGAAAATTTTCATGATGGGAGGGGGGAGGGGGTGGGGGTCTCGTGGAAAAATATTGGACCATGGAAGGTCAGTGTGGCCCTCCGCTGGCTTCTTTGCATATGGCCGCATTGTTTCCAACCAAAATATTCCAACATTCGAATTTTGAAGAAAAGAAGCCAATTTATAAGGACTCACATGAGACCCGCGTAGGAGCTAGGCTTACAGCTGTATGCATGACTTGTGGTATTATCGGCAATGAAACAAGGGCATTCTTTACCAAAAGTGTTATCGCCGATAATATCGTGTCTCCTTGTTTATAGACCCATTTTGCCTCCGTGCATACAATACAGGTCTTCAGTGTATTACATCTTATTTGGGAGATCTCCATGAGCTCTGTCGAACAAGATATAAAAGAATAGATGGCCAGTTTATCTGTAAAATACAGGAAAGAATCAAATCTCTGTTAATTGAATACTCCTGTTAACCCTTTACCTAACGTAACCGCCAAAACCGGTCAGCGCTATTCTCAAAAATCGCCAATTAATTTTCAAAATATTTTCATTTTTTGTCTCAAAAACATAGGTTATGACCCCTCGTTGGAACGAGCTCGTTGAGCTCGTTCCAACGAGGGGTCATAACCTATGTTTTTGAGACAAAAAATGAAAAAAATTAGTTATTCAAGAATTTTTTTTGCAAGTGTCGTCTGCTTTTCATGTTAGGTAAAGGGTTAAGTGAATAATTTTCACTGGCAAGGTGGCTATCTTTATTACTTCCTATCAACTTTTTCTCCTGACAGCAAAAACTGAATATTTTCTTTTCTTTTTCAGAAAACCACCACATTTCACAAACAGAATTTCGCAATGGATGGACATCCAATCATTTCGGAACAGCAGACCAAGGTCAGCTTGTGTTCAGTGAATGTGATACTAACAATGATCACACCATCAACTCAAGAGACTTGGGACACCTTTTCACGCAGTTTGATGTCAGTAGTAAGTAGAAACGATTACCATATGGGAGGGGTAGATTAGACCATGAAGCATGTATTTTGTCTGTATTAACTCCGCAACTGTCGTGTATCCGACCCCCTGATACAGATATTTGTATCAGGGGGTCGGATACAAGCACATTCCCTTCGCGTGAGTTCCCCATATTTTTCTTTTTGTTCATCCGTACGAATAAATAGTTCCTTATATAATATATTCGTCTACATTCTTGACTTATCCCCAATATATTGTAAGATAAAATGATTATTACATTAAGTGGATGTACGAAATATGTATCCGAGTCGAGCTCCGGGTTCTAAGGGCAGATCACGACGAGTCGAGCTCCGGGTTCTAAGGGCAGATCACGACGAGTCTTGGACTCGTCGTGATCTGCCATTAGAACCCGGAGCTCGACTCGGATACATATTTTGTACATCCACATAATGGTAATAATCTCTATGTATTTTCTACTCGTGACTGTAAATAAATAAGGCGCCATTAGTATTTGGTGGCAATTTATGCTATGTATTACTTTTAACGGTCAACGTCATATTGTGTCCAACAGTTTTAAGTATGGAGGAAGCCAGATTACCGAGAGAGAACCACTGAGCAAGGGCCAGTAACTGTCGGAATAAGAGGCCATCCAACTTACTAACCCGGTACGAATAAAGCTAGCAGCGGTTGAAACCATACAGTACGTGGAGAGTGTATTATCACTAAATCACCCGTAGAGTGGAGATTCCACCCAAGTAATAATTGCAAATTTGTTGCAAGGCATAACAAACACAAGCAAGGTTCCAGCCAAAGCACCTCCGGGTTAAACCCGTTAGACCCGAAGGTCCATTGGCTGAAACATTGCTTGTGTTTTTTGTCCATATGTACAGAATTCAAGTGAGACTTTAGGTGATAATTCCACTCCATTGGTGATTTAGTTACAATCCACTCTCCACATACTGTATATAGCATTGACAAACGGGACGCTTTGGTCGCATTGCACCACCATGCCACCACCTGGGCAACTGGGGTGTCTTGCCAAGGACACAACACATATGACGTGGATCAGGATTGAACATACGATCTTTCAATCGGAAGTCCAATGCGCTAACCCACAAGTCTGTACATTCCTATTTGTGGTAGTTAAATTGCCAGGTTTCTTGATTTGTTTTATTGGGGTTTAACGACACTTTCGACAGCCAGTGTAACCTCGTGGCAGACAGTTTCAAGGGTGGAAGAAGCCGGAGTACCCAGAGAGAACCACCGAGCAACTGTCAAACACTCCAACGTACTAACTCTGCACAAGCAGGATTAACATTGGTTGGAGACAAGTGTGCCAGTAGCGTGCATCTTGAAATGCTAATGTTGCATTCCATTCCATTCCATGAGATAGAGAGAGAGAGTGTTGGCCCCGTGTTTATGCGAGACACTGTATGGCATTGTGTCACAAAGCAGAACGATACCAGCTTTATGAAAAAGGCTCTGTGATGTGCAATTGACAAGACTTGCCAAACGGCACACTTGTTTTATTTTGATTCAGGTAGAAAAATATTTTACTCCCTCGACTTCATTCAACTCGTGCTGAGTGAAGATTTTATATTTTCCATAAGTGAAGGTCCAGAGTCTTCCGCGAAGAAAAAATAACTTCTCATGTCAACTGGAGCAGCCTGGGTACTTTTTGAACCCATTAAGTAATATCAAGGTGAGAGAGCATGGACTGGTTTTATGGATTTGAAACTTATATATAGGGTTGGCATTTTTTCAAGAAAGGTTTGTGTGTGCGAGGTGGGTGGGTGAGTGGGTCACCAGCACTCCACAAATCCTCAGCCCCCGCGAGTACGCTATTGTGAAAATGATTAACATACGAAACTAACATTACCTTTATCAATGTACTTTTTCACCATTTACTTCTTTACCGATATACTTGTATAACCACAATACCACCATTAGGAAATCATGGCGTGTGCATGTTTTTTTTTGGTTGGGGGGGGGGGGGGGGGGACTCAAATATAGTCACCTTAAACTTGTATAGTCTCTTTCAGGTTCCCTCATTGCAGTCTTCTTATTGGGGCTTAGCAGAACGGGCATGCACAGATACGTTACTCTTAAAATATGTCCGAATATTACCTCGTATGATTTGTCTCTTCACCAGCCCTAAAAGTGCACATTTTTGCTCCATATTCAATATTGTTTCCGCCTGGTGGGGAAATAAGTTAAATATGGGTTATAGGACCAAAAATGTGCATTTTATCAATGCATAACTTCACCGGTTACTCCCAAACATGTACTACTCAAAGTTTGCTAAGCACCAAGTACACCCAACTACCTATTTTACGTTTTAGTTGAAATATTGTAATGAAAAGTGGATATATTTTTTCTTTAATTATATCTTTAATGATTTAAGTACAGAAATTAAGATTTTATTTGTGTTTGACATTATGTTTTAGCTTTTGAATACGATAACCATGGAAAATGGATATTATTGGTAAAAGAGGAAATTTTTCAAATTTGCCAAAAAGTTGACGGAGCGAACTGATATGGGTTCAGTATCGAGTATGAGACCCATTACTGTTAATTGCAGCTTGACAACGCCTTCTCATGCTCCCAATCAGGTTCCTGGTGGTCCTCTGTGGGATGTTGTTCCATTCTTGGACCAGCATGGCACCAAGCTCCTGGGCACTTCTTGGCTGGACTGGACGGGCTGAAATTGCAAGCTGCAACTCATTCCATACATCTACGATTGGATTAAGGTCAGATCTTGCTGACCAGTCCATGCGCTCAATCCCCTTCCTCTCTCTGTACTCCCCGACAGCATGGGCAACATGAGGACAGGCATTATTGTCCATCAGAATGAATCTATCACCCACTGCACCTGCATACAATCTGATGTGGACATCCAGGATCTCACCAGTATACCGTAGTGCAGTCAATGTACAACGTTCAAAGACACAGAGCACTGTACGTCCATCCCAGCTGATGCCGCCCAGACCATTATTGACCCTCCACCATAGCGGTCATGCTCAGCAATGTTGGCTGTATGGAATCGCTCTCCTAGTCTTCTCCATACCCAAGAACGCCTATCTGTGTGGTCTAGGCAGTACCTTGGCTCATCTATAAAAAGGACAGGTTATCAATCTTCTCTGGTACATCCAATATGGTCCATGTCCCATTCATATCGTGCCTGGCGGTGGTTCCGGGACAGCGGAATGCGAATACGTGGTCTTCTCGATCGGAGACCACCTTCGTGCAACCTTGCCCGGATAGTCTGCGTCAAAACATTTACCCCGGATGCAGTCTGAAGGTCACCGCGAAGCTGGGTTGCTGTGGCGAAGCGGTTCTTACAGGTCTGAATGATCAAAAACCGGTCTTCAGCTGCAGATGTTGCCCTGTCTCTGCCACTACCATGCCGTCTTACTGGTGTGCCATGCTGCTGAAATCTTGCTCAGGCTCTGATGATCACCGTATGATGCACACCAAGGGCTTCACCAACCTGAAGATGGGTAGCCACTTGCTCCACCATCCCTACAGCCCGCCATATTTCTACTTCAGACAAAATGTCTTCTTACATTTGCCATATGTGCCATATTCAGTCATTGAATAACAAGGGTTTGTGTTGAAATAAAGATTGAATACCCTACACATGTCATGTACATGTAGACAGTACACGGAAACATCATGAAAATCAAGGGGTAAATGCTTTCCATGACTGTCACGAAAAGTCTGCCTGTCAAGCTAGCTAATGTAAACACTGGGGACCATCTCAATATATTCCTCAATCATATCCACCAAAAATATCGCAAATATGTCACAAGCAAATTTCACAATGATGTGTCAAATATTTGGTGCTTAGCAAACTTTGAGTAGTATAGCTTGTTTCGTATTCATACCGTGACACTACGGCACATGTGCCATCACTGAAATATGGAAGTGTGTGGGTGTCTCTTGCTCCCAAGTTGGAAATGAATGCAACAACTCCTTCTAAGCCATGACATTTGATGATGTGAAAGCTGTTACGCTGTGACTGTTATCAAAATGTAACAGCTTTCATTTCATTACACGCCATGGGGTTTGTGACGTTTTTCGCGGATGTTCCAGCAATGAAGTTACATAGCGAGACGGAACACAATGAGGACAGAGTACGAGAGACAGGAATCAATGACTCTTGTTCGCGTTTTTTTCTATATTTCTCTTACATCGTAATTCCTGTCCTCCGTACTCAACCCGAGTTCTGTTCCGTATTTTTACCACGATTAAACTTGAATTAAACGAATGAAGCTGTCAGCTTTGGTGATTAGTTTACTTTTTGCTTGTTTTGTGTCGAACCATTTCATTCTAGTCATAACAACCAATCAGATGTGTTCTTGCATGACGACCAGATTCCATGTATGGTATAACTTGTACATTTCTCAATGGCTGTGTTGCATTACGTAACGCTGAATACACACAGCAATCATGGTATAAAGATCTGGGCATGCAGTCATTTACATTCACATCTGGAAACAAATCAGGAAATTTCAGTTGGAAGCATTCTATGATATTGGTACTTGGTGTTGTTTGTGGATTACATGAGATGATCGACTCAGATGAAGTTGCTTCTTTTATTTAAAATTACATAAAACCTTGCATCAAACTTGCATATACACAGGATTTGAACAACCTTTGGACTCTGGTTGTATCTTCTATGTCAGCTCTATGGTAGAAATTGGAAGAGTCCATATTCATTATTTGGGGGTGATGTATCACGTTGTGTGTTCAGAAAAGGGTCTCTAAGGTTCAAAGGGTTAAATCATAACGAAAAGAAGTTATTATTTTCAAGGCATTTATACTCTCATTCGCGAAGTGGTTTCAAGTGGGCTGGGGTTCTGAGAGCAAAAGGGGTGGAATGGGTCAAAACACGTATACATTAAAGCCACCCAGTCATGTCTACATGGTTTAACTCCTTTGATTTGCAATGGGACTACTTTTCCATACTGAGGGGGAGGGTGGGGGGGGGGGGGGGGCATGTTAGTACAGATTGATAACCTCAAATAGTACAGATTACAACCTAAAAAACATTTGTCATCACTAGCGTTTTGCTAAACCATGGATAATGAATTATGAAGCTTGCACAGAAAACTCTTGATACCATTTCTCCATATATAATGAAAGAAAAACAGTTATTATTTGTGTGTTTCCAGTGTCTCAAGTGTCTGTCTTTCTTTTCAGATAATCATAAACTGGAAATGCTTGAGGTTGTAAAGGTAAGATTTTTCATGTGTCTGAGTGTCTCCCTTACTTAAGCTAGACACCAGTACTGGCCCTAAAACTTTCCTGAATACCAAGTACTTCAAATCTTTGAGTCATGAGTAATAATTGTATCAACTATGAATAAGATCTGTCAATCACACCAAGTTATATGATCAGACAAGGGATGTATAACAGTATACAAGTTTTGCTGTCTGTGACCTTGACCTTGATGATAGGACCTTGGATCAATGTCGCAACACACCTTTGAGTCATGAGTAATAATTGTACCAAGTATGAACAAGATCTGATGATCAGATCAAATTATATGGACAGGAAAAACAAAATGTTGACATCGGTTGGACAGGCAACGGATGGATGGACAGATGGAGGGATGGACGATGGACATCTTTGAATTAGAAAAGCTCCACTGACATTCTGTCAGGCACAGATAATATCTAGTGGTTAAGAAATTATGACCCAGACAAACAAATGTCAAAGTTTTTCGAAGTGTCCCCTTATCATAGGACATGTGACCTTCACTTTGAAGGTCACATTCCATGTTATAATTAGCGACACACTGTCTATTGATATTACATATTGTTATGAAGTTTCATTAAAATATATTAAGTGGTTAAGAAATAATGGCCCGGACAAACAAACGTCAAAGTTTTTTCTAAGTTTCACCTTATCATAGGGCCTGTTACCTTGACTTTGAGAGGCACCTACCATATTAAAATTCGCAACACACTGTCTTTTGATATTACATATTGTTATGAAGTTTCATTAAATAATATTTCGCAGTTAACTGGTTGAGGGCTAGATTATTTTTGGTGGTCTAACTTAATTCAAAATTTGTTTTATTACAAATTATTGGAGAGTGCACAAAGGCACTCTCCAATAATTTGTAATAGAGCAAACTTATATAAACAAAATATTGTTTTCATTTGAATGAATAGGAAACATGGGCAAGGAAAATGTTGGTTTTTGCTCTGGTACCTTAATTTCAAATGCACAGATCAGACAAGGGCTGCATAACAATATCAAGCGATGGACAGATGAACAGTTATTTATTTATTATAGGGCTTGTGACCTTGAGGGACGCATACCATATTATAATTTGCAACACACTGTCCTTTGATATTACAACCATTTACTATACCTGCAAATCAAATTTGACCACTAGTTGCATAATAGGTTTCTCTTGTTAACTGAAATAAATTCTATAATATGTCAAAAAATTTCACCGAATTCCCTTTGTTTTTTTTGCACACAGAGCTCTGTCAAAGAAGATATAATAGAATAAGGCTGAGTTTATCTACAGAAACAGGAAAGAAACTAAACACTTGTTAAGTGAATACTTCTGTTAACCAAATAATTTTCATTGGCAAAATAGCTCTGCAATTAATACTTTACCTAATAAATCGCCTGCACCTTCACCTGCATATTTTGCAAATTTAACAGGTGAAAATTTTTTTTTTTTTAAAATGTCAACAAAACCATATCATGTGACCCCTCATTGGCACAAGCGCGGTGAGATCGTTCCATTGAGAATTCACTTGATATGGTTTTGTTGAAATATTTTGAAAAAATTGAAAAAATAATATTTAAAATAATAAATTTTGATATCATGTGTATAAGGTAAAGGGTTAACCCTTTACCCAACATCCATCAAAATTTATTATTTTAATTATTTTTTTTTTTTAAAAATTTTTTAAAGAAAATATTATATCATGTGACCCCTCATTGGAACAATCTCAATGAGCACTTTCCAATGAGCGGTCACATGATATGGTTTTCTTTAAATGTTTTGAAAATAAAATTTTGTTCAATTGCTTTATTTGTAAATTATGTTGGTGAATGCAGGCAATTTGTAAGGAAAAGTGTTAACAGGGTTTCACTATATTCATTCTGTTTTCATCTGATTTCTATTTTCAGTTAGCACAAGTACTTATAACAAATCATCCATCTGCATCATAAGCAAGCATGAAATGGTAGCCAGAGATATCCTCGTGGATTTTTATGTGCAGCACGCCGTTTTTTTTTTTCTGAGAATGAATATTGTTACACAGTAAAATTTTAGGATTGACTGTATTTGAATAAAGATAATTTTTGCATCTCAACTCTTTTTTTTATGAATGGCCAGGCCAGTTCCTAATAATTTAGTTTAAACAATAATTATTGGAGCATATTACATTTGCTGTATACAGAATGGAATACTTGTACAAAACTTAGTATTTATACAATATTACACAGCATAAGATGAGAGAAGATACATTTTGAAGGAGGGATTCGACAGAAAGCTTAGAGCTTATTTGGGTCGTCTCCCTAATACTCCTATACTACTAATAATTTATTATGTACAGTGGGACCCCGTTAATTGAATAGCCACTTTGCCAATGAAAATTATTCAGTTAACAGGAGTATTGAATTAACAGGGATTGTGTCACTTTCCTGTATTCTAGAGATAAACTTAGCATTTATTCTATTATGTCATGTTTGACAGAACTCCATAGCTCTGTCAAACATGATATTATAGATTAAGTGCCTATATTGGATGTACTGAGGTCAAATAGGTCTATAAACAAAGGAAAACTGGGGAGAGTCAGGGTAATTTCACGACATGTTACAATAGTTTTTATTCAATTAACAGGAGTTTACACTATAACCTATATTCAATTAACAGGTCAAATTTGTAGTGGAGGTATGGTAAATGGTTTTGTGTTGGGAAATTATATTCAGTTAACAGGTATATACAATTAAGAGATATCCAATTAAGTGGGCTCCAATGTCCTACTTTAAGTTTATAATATAGCAGGAAATGTCTAAAAAACATTTTTCAATATCTTGTCACAAGACGGCTGAGAACAGGTTACTCTCATTCAGCAAGCCAGTAGAAGTAATTTAATTTGAGACAAATGCAGCTCTTGTCTTTTTCTAAATAATTAAGAATCAGTTCTCACATTCATTGGACTTGATGGATATGTTGTTTTAGAATTAACATTCACTATAAAGCAGCTCAACTATTGCCTCTGATTTAGTTTAAACAATATTTTTATTTCAAGCAAACATCTTCACGGACACATCATATGGAACAAACAGATGAAATGAAAGTGTCAATGATACTGTAGCTCAACTTGTCAAGACATGTACATGTATAGTATGTGACATAGCAATGACAAACATCTAGGTAATGACCTGATAACAAATGTACATATAAAGTATTGTTACGGTCTGTACATAAATACTGGCCGTAGCCTGTAACAAATGTATAGGTAAAGTATTGTAAAGATGGGTGACAGTCAGATGCTAAATAGAAAAGAAATCTTTGAGTCCCAGAGTGGGTCTGACTGAACCCCAAAATATTTGTTGTCATAGCACAGTGATAACAAAGGCAACCCAAAACTCACTCATTCCTGTCCCAAGGTGAAAACCAAGGTACCTACGAAGTTTCGTGAAGATCAGTTCATAAATACGAGCTGTATAGAAGTTGTGACAAAAAACTGAATGGACCTAATTTCGGTACAAAATGGCCACTGGCAGCCATCTTGAATTTTGGACTGCACTCAGAAACACTCGTCCTCGTCCCAAGGTGATAACAAAGGTACCCAAGAAGTTTCATGAAGATCGGTTGATAAATACAGCCTCTAGCCAGAGCCGTATTGACATGTGCACTTACAGTGTATAAGTAGCACTAAATAAATCAAAATTCATCTAATTTGCATAATTTCTGCACAAGAAAAAAACCCGTACTATATGTGATGTATTCCATTTTACTAAACATTCATACAAAAATTTATTCAAATCAGAACTTTCATACAGAAGTTCTGTACAAAAGACTGATTGCACTAATTTTGGTACACAATGGTTGCTGGTGGCCATCTTGAATTTTGGACCACACCTAAAAACACTCGTTCTCATCCCACGGTGACAACGAAGGTACCCAAGACGTTTCGTAAAGATCGGTTCATAAATACAGCCTCTAGCCTGAGCCGTATAGAAGTTGTGTACAAAAAACTGATTAGACCTAATTTCGGTACGAAATGGCCACTGGCATCCATCTTGAATTTTGGACTGCATTCAGAAACATTCGTTCTCATCCCAAGGTGATAACAGAGGTACCCAAGAAGTTTCGTGAAGATCGGTTGATAAATACAGCCTCTAGCCCGAGCCGTATTGACATGTGCACTGAAGTGTGTAAGTAGCACTGAAAAAATAAAAGTTCATCTAATTTGCATAATTTCTGCACGAGAAAAAAACCTGTATTATATGTAATATATCCCATGGTACTAAACATTCACACAAAAAATTATTCAAGTCAGCACTTTCATATGGAAGTTCTGTGCAAAAATCTGATTGCACCTAATTTTGTACAAAATGGCTGCCATCGGCCATCTTGAATTTCGGACCGCACCCCAAAACACTCGTTCTCGTCCCACGGTGATACCAAAGGTACCCAAGAAGTTTCGTAAAGATCGGTTCATAAATACGGCCTCTAGCCCGAGCCGTTTTGGCATTTGCACTTACAGTGCTGAAAGTAACACCAAAAAACATCAAAGTTGGTCTAATTTGCATAATTTACGCACAAGAAAAAACCACGTATTATATGTGATGTATCCCATGGTACTAAACATTCATACAAACAATTATTCAAATCAGAGCTTTCATATGGAAGTTCTGTATAAAAAACAGATTTCTGCATCGTCGGTACAAAATGGCGGCTGGCAGCCAACTTGAATTTCAGATCGGACCCAAAAACACTTGTTCTCTTCCCACAGTCATAACAAAGGTACCCAAGAAGTTTCGTAAAGATCGGTTCCTAAATACGGCCTCTAGCCCGAGCTGTATCCAATTGTTGACGGACAGATGGACAACGGGCCATGGCATAAGCTCAAATTTGGCTTCGCCAAAGTTGAGCTAAAAATCAAAAGATTCAGACTGGGGGATCTGAAGAAGATTTTTTAAAGATTATTCCCCACATTGCTCTAAGTTAAAATTCACGCTCATATAGAGAGCCCAATTATTAACCGATGGGCTTATATAAACACACAAACTTGATTCCGATCCCTGTTAGGATTCTGTATACCATATATCAAAAGATTCTTACCAGTGGTTCTAGAGAAAAAGAGCTTTAAAGAATATTTCTCATACTGGATTAAGTTACAATTTGGGCTCCAATAGGGAGCCCAAATATTAAAACAGGGACTTGGTTTGAACAAACGTAGATCTGACCTCCGTAAGGATGTTGTATACCAAACATAAACAAGAGGCCCCACAGGGCTTGAAGCATTCACCTTGAACAGAACCTGAAATAAACCAAGAATGAATCAACTTCATAGGATCCATTGTCAATCCTTGAGCTCCTCAGAAGTGACTAAAATACTCCAAGCATCATGCCTTTTCTTCAGTTAATCATAATGTACAACACAGAACTCCCCTATGGAGCCCCTTGAAACAATTTATGTGGATTAATCTCAGTTACACACTTCTAGATGGTACTTACCGGTAATAAACAATTTCTAGTTCTTCAGCTACATGGCCAATTCCAGCTCCCGTAGGGAGCCCAAATATTAAGCACTCAATTTGAACAAACTTGAATCTCACCCCACTAGAGATGTTGTATATCAAATATGAAAGCATTCTGACTGGTGGATCTGAAGAAGATTTTTAAAGAAAGTTCCTCATATTGCATTAAGTTAAAATTTGGGCTACCAAAGGGAGCCCAAATATTACCCCAGGGACCCGATTTGAACAAACTTGAATCTTACTCCCCTAGAGATGTTGAAAACCAAATATGAAAGGATTCTGACTGGTGAATCTGAAGAAGATTTTTGAAGAAATTCCCTCATATTGCACTAAGTTTAAATTCGCGTGGAAACAGCTTACATAAGCCCCAAGCTTGCTGCTGAATCCACTTTCATGTATACAACTATATGTTATAAAATCTTTATGTTCTTTCCTGTACTATTACACTGAAAATAAATATTGTTTAAACTAAACTAAGTTTAAATTTGTGTTCCCATGAGGAATCCCCCCCCCCCCCCCCCCACACACACACACACACCCTCCCCAACTGCAGGATCTGAAGAAGAAGATTTTTAAAGAAATTTCCTCATATTGCACGAAGTTAAAATTTTGGGCTACCATAAAGAGCCCAAATATGAACCTAGGGACCCGATTTGAACAATTTCAATCTGACCCCCCTAGAGATGTTATATACTAAATATGAAACTATTCTGACAGGTGGATATGAAGAAGAAGATTTTTAAAGATTATTCCCCATATTGCCCTAAGTTAAAAATTCCGGCTCCTGTATTGAGCCCAAATATAAATCAAGGGGCTTCATTTTAACAAACTTACATCTGACCCCCATATGAATGCTGTATACCAAATATCAAATGATTCTAATCATTAGTTCTGAAGAAAAAACTTGTTAAATTGTTTTGCAAATATGCAGACTCAGCATTTATTCAATGCCCTCCCCAACAGGAAACCCTGACAAAACCGATGGCAATTTTCTTTTTACCATTCAGTTCTCCTGGTCCAAAGGATGCTTCATACCAAATGACAGTTCTCTGTTCCATGTGGTTTTGTAAATATGTGTGTTTGAAAATATTTCTATTATTAGCTCCTAGGATTCCCACGGGGACACAGATACATTAATCTTACCCCTCCTATTACAAAACCAAATATTGCTTCACAAACTTCGTTTGAACAAACTTGATTCGACGCCTCAAAAGGAAGCTCCATACTAAATATCAAGTCATTGCACCCACTGGTTCATGAGATTTTTTTTAAAAATTGGAGCATTTTCTCCCACCCCCTCCCTGTGGGGCTGGGCAAGTTGAGTTGAACAAAAATGCAATGCCCCTTCAGGACCATCACTCACACAAACTTTCACTTGAACTGGCCCAACAGTTTTGGATGAGAAGTCCAAAACATGGTGTTAATGGACAGATGGATGGACGGACGACGAGAGGTTAGACAAGATCAGCTTGACCACGTCAAGGTAAGCTACAAAGATTCTTACTGATGGATCTGAAGATGATGATTTTTAAAGATTATTCCCATATTGCACTAAGTTAAAATTCAGGCTCCCATAGAGAGCCCAATTATTAACCAATACGCTTGATCTGAACAAATTTGAATCTGATCTGTGTTAGGATTCGGTATACCATATATCAAAATATTCTGAGTAGTGGTTCTGGAGACAAAGAGTTTTAAAGATTATTCCTCATATTGGACTAAGTTAAAAGTTAAGGCTCCAACAGGAAGCCAAAATATTAACACAGGAACTTGGTTTGAACAAATTTAGATCTGGCCATGAGTTGTTTGCCTGAAATATTATTATATTATCAGTTCTGGTATGAATACGGTAGCAGACTTTCAGGAACCATTGGTGCCTGCAGTTAACTCTGTAAGTTGAATACATATATTTTTCGTGTTCTGTACATCACAACCTTCACTTTGATGTATAATTTGTGTATATTTAATTTGAATTTAAGGAATATCAGAGGTGCGAATTTCAAGTAAACAAATTTCCCTTACTTAACCCTTAAGTCCTCAGATTAATTTTAAAGTATTTATGGCCTTTTTCTGCTTTCATATTTATTGATGACTTGGCAGTGGTTCTACATCACTGCTGGCTGCCTATACAGGCAGCCAGCAGTGATGTAGAACCACTGCCAGGGAAAATTCAGTCTACACACAAGAGTAATAAAAAAGATTACACAAGGGAGCACCTGCTTCAATGCAATATAAAAGTGGCGGTTTGGGGCTATATGGGGGCTTAAGGGTTAAAGAGAATCTTAATTTGTAAATTACGCGGGCATATGCAGCTAATTCGTTAAATAAAGGCTTAAAATAAGTAAGGAATTATCGTTTGTTTCTGTCTATTTCTTGAGTTATGAACCCCAAAAAACAAAGGCTAAACTGTGTAAATGGGCATAGCTGGGCATAGCCCATTTACACTATGTTTGGCCTTTGTTTTTTGGGGTTCATAACTCAAGAAATAGACAGAAAAAAATGATCATGCCTTATAATTAAACTTGAATGGAAATAAATTTAAATGCTCTCTACTTTGCGGAGTTAAAATAAAAACAAGGTTGCATCACGCTTCCTAGTGATAACTGAATAAAAAGGTATAGTTTTCTAAAATTCTGTTTGAAATAACAATACATTTCACTGAAACATGTTTTTGTGTCATTAAAATTTTTTATTGACCAATGAATTGCGTAAGTTAAAAGGAACGACATAGGCCACACCCAGCCAAGACGTGCCTTGAAACAGCTGTAAGGCCACCAGATGTACTCTATCAAAGTGTGGCAAAAAGGTATACAAACCACCAGTCATTTAAGGGTTAGGTAGCCCCAAACACCAATGACTCAAGTAGAGATTCTTGATGAACATTAAAATTTGGAATACAAAGATTTTTTGAATGGTCACATTAGACAGGAGAAATACCCTAGTTACACAAATCTGTTCGTTTTCCATAACTTTTCCAAAACCCACCCCAATTCTTCATAGTTTTCCAGGGCCTGGAAAATCAATTTACTGTTTTCCAAGACTTTCCATACCTTTCCATAACCTGTACGAACCCTGCAAACATCATACCAGTCATCACTCACATGAAATTGGACTAGATTTCGAGAAGAATCAAACTCCAGCTTCCCAATGGACGACAAACAATGTACAACCATTATGGCTTACCCTCACTTTCAGCCAGACAAGCATTAAATAATTATATGAGTTAAGGTTTCTGTGATTTATTAATCTTTTCAAAGCAATCACAAGTGCACTGCATAAACAAATAACCGATTTTGTTATGCGCCAAAAAATATAAGTATACAGTTTTATAGAAAATATACAATATAATCATACAAAAAATTATAACAATAGAGCACATACAGGGTGTTTTCGTATTCAACATAAAATAAGATTTGGGTTCAAGGGTATATAATTTGCCACATGTGTAAAAAGATATTACATGCCAAAGGGTGTTTTAACCCTAAAAAATTTGCAAATTTGACATTGAAATGTAATCAGTGGAACCCTGTTAATTGAATAGCCACTTTGCCAATGAAAATTATTCAATTAGCAGGAGTATTCGATTAACAGGGATTGAGTCACATTCCTGTATTCTAGAGATAAACTTAGCAATTATTCTATTATATCTTGTTTGACAGAGCTGCATGAGCTCTGTCAAACAAGATATAATAGATTAAATGCCTGTATCAGATGTACTGAGGCCTAATAGGTCTATAAACAAAGGAAAACTGGGGCGAGTCAGGGTAATTTCTCGACAGGTTACAAGATTTTTTTTTCAATTAACATGAGTTTACTCTATACTCTATATTCAATTAACAGATCAAATTTGTAATGGAGGCATGGTAAATGGTTTTGTGTTGGGAAAATTATATTCAATTAACAGGTTTATTCAGTTAAGAGATATCCAGTTGAGTGGGCTCCACTATATTGTGGCAACATGCTTGTTTGCATTTTTATTGGCATTGAAGCTCAATTTTGCTTTATAACAATTTATTTATTTATTGGGGTTTAATGACATTTTCGAGAGCCAGGGTCACCTCGGGCAGACAGTTTTAATAGGTGGAGGAAGCCGGGGTACCCGGAGAGAACTACTGGACAGCAGTGAGTAATGTCAGGCTCCTCAACATACAAATTCTGCACAAGCAGGGTTAGCATTGGTTGAGGGCAAGTGCACCATCGTGCACCATCAATGTGCAGTATGCTTTAGTATACAGCGCCACTATGCTCCCATGCAGGTAATCGGTACTAAGGACTTTGCCCAAAGGATGCAATGCAGAGTTGCCCCAGACGTGGATCAAACCATGGACCTTTTGGTTTCAAATCTAATGACATAATCACTAAGCCACAGTGCCCCCACTTTATAACAATTACAACACAAGTATAAGGTCGAGTTCAGTCATTTGTTTTTAATTTTAAACTGCAATTACAACAAGTGGGCTATTATTTAGTATTCACATGGGCTGTTTACTTCAAAGTTCGAGACCGCATCTATCACCCAGTGCTGAAAATAATAAAACTGTTACTTGCACTAAAGTTGATATGACTGTAATGATATAATTGACAGAGACTTTGATTGTGTAAAGGTATATAATAATACAGTGGAAACCTGTTAATTGATGAATAGCCACTTTGCCAGAGAAAATTATTAAGTCAGCAGGAGTATTCAATTAACAGGGATTTGGTCAGTTTACTACATTCTGAAGATAAAGTGAGCATTTATTCTATTATATCTTGTTTGGCAGAGCTCATGGAGCTCTGTCAAACAAGATATGATAGATTAAATACTAATATTGAAAAAACTGAAGCCTAATCTGTCTTTTAACATGGGGAATTCAGAGATTGTAAAGGTAATATCTCAATATATTGTAAGATCTTTTATTCAATTAACAAGAGTTTATTCTATATCCTTTATGCACTTAACAGGTCAAAATTGTACTGGAGGTATGGTAAATGGTTTTGTATTTGGAATTTATATTCAATTAACAGGGTTATTCAATTTAGAGATATCCAGTTTAGTGGGATCCACTGTACAAGTAAATACTTTGAATTAAATTATGACAACTGAAATGAATTATTTGTCACTTTATCAGAGCATGAATATGGGGTGGGCACGTCAAGTTCTGTATGCACTTCATACAACTTAACATGATCATCCCACATTCATACTCTGATAAAGCGAAAGATAATTCACTTTATCACACACCTATTAATGTAAAACACGGGATTTCCACTGTTCTGCCTGCACAACAAAAATAAAGCTGTATTGCACATGTGGTGATACAAAACACGTTCGATTTCGTTTCCAACATAAACAGAGAAGGAACCTGTCTAAATAAATCCCAACGATCACTGGTCAAAAGCACCAGGTCAAGATCACTTGGAAATTTCAAGTTCATCATTTACATTTGTTTACCCGGGATATTTAAGGGCCTATATAAGTAATGGAATATTGTTTATTTTGAAATTCTCACCTCTCATATTCCTTAAATTCAGATTAAATAAACACAAATTATACATCAAAATGAAGGTTGGGATGTATAGAACCCGAAACACATATGTAATCAACTCAAAGAGTCGACTGTAGACACCACTGGTTCCTGGAAGTCTGCTACCGTATTCGCACCAGAACTGATAATAAAATAATATTTCATCAGAACAACTTGTGGCCAAATGTGCTTCATATATCCAAGAACAAAGCTAGGCATTCAAAACACTTTCGAATGCAGCGATAGGTTCTGCATTTTAGAAAAGGACAACACTGTCTGTATTTTTTATTGCAGATGGTTTCCATGCTCGACAGACATGCGCAAATCACTCGTTACCACAAATTTCCATCAAAAAACAAAATCGTAATTCTAAGAAGTTTCAACAGTTATCATGATACCTTGCATTGAATATGGCAACTGTGCAATCTCTATCTAATAACAGTATACTGTATGAAGGCGATCTTTTTCATTATTTGATTTTAGACGGTGTTGTTTTTACATGCTTTTTCTGTCCGATGACGTCGAACGGAAATCGAAAGTATACTCATACGTAAACAAAAGCAAAGGCTTTGGAATTTTCCCCAATGCAGCTCTGTCGCCGTGTTTTGAAGAATTCTTATCCCCTAGCTTTGTTCTTGGATATGGAAAGCACATTTGGCCACAAGTTGTTTTCGTGAAATATTATTAAATTATCAGTTCTGGTGCGAATACGGCAGCAGACTTCCAGGAACCAGTGGTGCCTACAGTCGACTGTATGAGTTGATTACACATGTGTTTTGTGTTCTATACATCCGAGCCTTCATTTTGATGTACATTTTGTGTATATTTAATTTGAATTGAAGGAATATCAGAGGTGAGAATTTTCAAAATAAACAAAATTTCATTACTTATATAGGCCCTTAAACAATCAGATTCTAGTTAAAAATTTACAAAAGAAAACTAACATTCTGATTGCTTGTTCCTTGACAAATATTTTCCACAACTGGTTATATAATGATGGAGTGTGCTAAACTTATTAGCTATTTAAAAACTTTTTGTTGTGTTATTCCCCACAGTTTAGTCAATATTTGAAGTCGATCATCGTGACTGTGACACTGATTGATGTCAATTAGTTTCGACCAATTAAATGCTGTAAAAATTAAAAACCAAATTAGGGGTTGGTATCCTGCCAACTAACAGTGATGTCTTGTTGGCAACGGAGGAAACTCAGCAATTATCTCGACTGCTTTGGACCAGGATATCACTCGAGCCTTTCGGCTCTCGTGATATCCCGGGCCAAAGCAATCTCGAGCGATAATTCTCAACACATTTAAACGTATGTGCGGTTCTGTATATTCATTAATGTCGAAATATCAAAATTTCAAGCTACAACTTTTCCCTGTCATGGGTAAATTCCAGTTGCATTATGGGAAAAAATTGCAACTTGAAATTTCTGTATTTTGACATCAGTGTGGATAGTGTTAATACTAATTACTCCACTTTCCAGAGTTTTCATGGGGGTGGGGGGATTATTATTTTTATTGGTGTTCAAGGTTACTTTCAGCCTCTATGGTTCTGTCTTTTCGTGGACGTCTACACCAGACATTGGTTAATTGGTATTGTTAACTATTAAACAGAACTGGGATTCCGACAGAGATCACGTCTGTTGTGGCATTATTATGTTAGGTCAGCTGTTACATACCACAAGCATTTCGGTACAAGTGACAAAGTCAAATGAAAGTGTCAGTGACACTGTAGCTTAACTTGACTGTGTGTTGTGTTTGATGAAAATGATAATGTTCAATGTTTATGAAAGGATTATGAAATACGACAAGAATTGTGATAATTGGGAATATGTTCATTTCTGTTCCCTGTATGCTATGTTTTCAATACAAATAATTTGAGGTGTTGACTGTACTAAAGAATTGAGGGTTGGGTTAATCTGGCCCTCACAGTTAATGTTTGTCAACCAAAGTTACAAAGTTACAGTTACATTATTATTCCAAATCAAGTCATCCTATCAAGTTACAATGAAATCCCTTTATAAATATGGCCTGTAGACTGTGCTAAAGGTTTTCGGGCTTCGGGCCTGTGTAGCCATCACGGTTGACCCATCACAACCAAAAGGGGATGACCTCATCTGGACATTATACCCTGTCATCCTACTGAGTTACAATGAAATCCATTCACAAATATGACCTGTAGTCTGTGCTAAAGGTTTTCGGGTTTTGTACTCGGGCAGCCATCACAGTTGAACGATCGTGACCAAAAGGGGACGTTCTCATCTAGACATTATCTGGAGTCATCCTACCAAGTTACAATGAAATCCCTTCATAAAAATGACCTGTAGACTGATTGATTGATCAATTGATTTCTTTATTTTGCAATATACATAACACAAATAAAGATGATACATACAGTAGTAAAGAGTGTTTTAGGATACAAAAAAAATCTGTAAATTAACACTACTCAAGCATGACAATATCAATGTATACTGCAGGGAGACAATATAGCCAGATAGGCTGTCTACCTATTGTCTCCCAAGCTGTGCATTGCGCAACCTTAAACCAGACTGTTTTACAAGTATGTGTTTTTACCTAAAGTGGCTAAAGAGCAGGGAAACAATTGGATAAGATGAGATAAGATAAGATGACCCAGTAGTCAGCTGAAACAATGGCACACCTCCTGGTACATGTACTTATTTTTTTTTTATTAAAATACACACTATGAGGAAACTACTACAGAGACTGAAAGGTGCACAAGGGGTGATCCAGACCAGTGCGAGGAATATGTTGGATACTAATTTAGAAGATCAAACAACTGCATCAGAACTAACGTTTTCTTACTTCACGTTTCTCATAATGTATTGTAACTATAAGAGTAGGGATTACCATACAAGGAGTTCACTAACTACATGGGGGTTAGTAATTTGGTACGCAATGAGAGAAGAACTGGGGGACCAAAGACACCTAATAGCAAATCTCCTTAGTCTATTAGACGGCAAAAAAGCATTGTGTCTCTATCAGTGACTACAGTCGGGGCAATATGGATTATTGCAATCAACATTGTTCGGGTATGATGATTGTCTGTCCGGTATACTTCTGATATTGCTATCGAACACATTCCAGATTTTGGAGCACGCATTTGAGGGAAGGAAATCGAGAGATTTAGTTCACATTTTATTGGACTGAAGAAGTCCAGTTCTTCTGCTCGACCTGCCTGTTGGATTATCGATTACACTAAAATAGTTTTCTGTGCTAAAGGTTTTCGGGCTTCGGGACCCTGTAGCCATTACAGTTGACCGAACGCAACCAAAAGGGGAAGTTTTCATCTAGACATTATATGAAGTCATCCCACAAGTTACAATGAAATCCCTCCATAAATATGACCTGTAGACTGTGCTAAAGGTTTTCAGGTTTTGGGCTCGGGCAGCCATCACGGTTGACAGATCACGACCAAATGGGGAAGTTCTCATTTAGACAACATACGTAGTCATCCTACCGAGTTACAATGAAATCCCTCCATATTAAATCCGACCTGTAAACTATGCTAAACGTTTTTGGGTTTCAGCTGTGATGGCAGTGACGAAAACTTCTTAAACATTTAACTCAGAACTGGTGGCAAGAGATGTTCTGTTCTGTTCCATGTGGAAAGTGTGAAAACAGAAAAAAAATTTGAGTTGAAAGAGGGCCAAAACTCTGAGAAAAATTAATGGACAGAACCCGTTCCTTGTGCATATCCATTTCCCTTGCAAGTCTATCAGCATACCAAAGAAGATCCAAATCCCAAGCGATTTACAATGCAAAACGATTGTACGGACAGACAGATGGATGGATGGACACTCCTACAAATCAGGTATATGTGGCTAAAATATTTGAGAAATTTAAAATGCATGGACAACCACTAAAACTCCTTTTTAAGTCTAATTTCTGGATGGTAGCAAACCCTAACTCTTTCAGCTTACTGACCCTAACCCTTATCCTAACACAAAATCTCTGAAAATACAACACCCTCTTTTTGTCACTTTTTAGCCACATAAACCATTTTAGCCACATATAAAACATTTTAGCCACATAACTGACTTTTTAGATGCATAAACGGCATTTGTTAGTTAAATTTATGTGGCTAGTCAGCGTATATTGGGGACTCTGATACAAAGCCTGTATCTTGCAACTGCAGTCTACAAGTACTTGGTTTTGACTTGTTTACCTTCCTATTTATAAAACATTACACACTTAAAAGCATTTGCAAGAGACTATATGTTTCTGTATATGAAAGGGGGAAAAACTCTTCTCAAAACTATAATTATTAAACCTTTAAACAACATTACTTGTATGTTTCTGAATTACTGGAAGCATTGGTTGAAACATGCCTTTTACAGCACACAGTCTACAGAATGTTGAACAAACGCACACATTATGTTTTCCTGGGGATCGGGAAAGTCCAAGGCAGCTGTATACAGTTTCCATCAAAACAACCTGCATTTTATGAGTGTGAAAATGAAATCTGAAACCAAAATGCTAGTTCCTCAAGTTATTGGCACTACAGTTGAGAACTGTAAGAAAAATCTATCATTATATATACCATTATATTAAGTCTGAATGTTGTTGTATGAGTCTCGCTCTTTCTAAGGCTATATCTGACAGATCGAGATATACATTAGAGATATGAGCTTGACTTTGATACATATACATTCTTATGACCATGCGCATATTCTGTAACTTGTATCTATTTATTTATTGGTGTTTAAGGTCACATATTTCTGCACAATGGCTAATCATGACCTCGACAGTTTTACGGGTGGAGAAAGCCGGAGTACCTGGAGAGAACCAATGAGCAACAGCAAGCAACTGTCAGCTCCCCAACATGCTAACTCCACACAAGCAGGGTTAGCATTGGTTGGAGACAGGGGCACCATCGACGTGCAGTACGTCTTAGAACACAGCATCACCGTGCCCCCACGTGGGCATTGGGGGTGAAGTGTCTTGCCCAAGGACACAATGCGATTGCCGCAGGTGGGATTCGAACCGAGGACCTCTCAGCTTGCAGCCTGCACCTCTATCTAATGAGCCACCGCGCCCCCTCTGTAACTTGTATCAGATTCGAGATCGTGTTTACAATCGGATCACAATTGACCATGACAGGCTTATTGTGATCCGATTGTAAACACAACCTCGAATCTGATACAAATTATAGGACATGCACATGGTCATGATAATATATCTAACAATCCCGCTACATAAAGCCTGTTTCTCACATTTTTCAGTTTAAATTGGGCTGAAATTGGTCAGAATTGTGAATTTCAGAAGCCATATTTTAATGCGTAATAACAATGCATATATGTAATAGTGCAATGATTACCAGAAATTGAATATGTCAGATATGAGGGGAGGAGGAGGAGGGGGGGGGGGGGGGGGGCGATACAATATTTTTTTTCCGTTTTGGGATGAAAATTAAGTTGATTGTTAGATAAAACATTTTATTCATAATCACAATGGTCATAATATACATATACTGTATCTGTAGTTTGTCATACAGATCAGGTGTAACATGAGTGATGAAGAAGGCACTTGAAAATAAACCAAACCATTTTTGACAATAAAAAAAAAGTTTGTTTTACGAACTAAATAATGTCCACTGCATACAATACTATAGTACATAAATACATATTTGACACTACTGAAACAGTTTGAGAGATATACTAACTACACAGTACACTAATACACTTTATTTCAGTTCCCTTTTGCAACACTGATGATTGAAATGTGATGGAAAGGACTGTAAAAGTATACACTTAAACAAGGAAATCTACAGTTTACATACAATTGGTTAGTTTATTTGGTGGTCCATAAAATAGGAATTAGCTTTCCGATCCCATGGATCTATTGAGATTCCTGGAACTGAGGTACTTAACTAGCTATAGTAGAGAGTTGAGTAATTTTTGGTCATCAAAATGTCTTCACCTTGTGACTATTTATGGCAGAATGCCTATAAGCACTTTCCACTAAATTGTAACAAGACAAATCCTTACAGTTTAATTATTTATTGGTGTTTAAGGACACTTTCGGCAGAGAGAGTCACCTCGTGTTGGACAGTTTTATTGGTGGAGGAAACCGGAGTACCCAGAGAGAACCGGTGAACAACTGTCAGACTCCCCAACATACTAACTCCACATAAGCTGGGTTAGCATTGGTTGAAGACAAGTGCACCATCAACATGCAGTACGCCTTGGTACACAACGCCACCATGCCCCCACATGGGCAATTGGGATTATGTGTCTTGCCCAAGGACACAATGTGGTTGCCGCAGGTGGGATTCAAACCGAGGACCTCTCAGTTTGCAGCCTGCATCTCTACCAACTGAGCCACTGCGCTCCTTACAGTTTATTTATTGATTAGGGTTTAATGACTTATGTGTCAGTCAGACTCACCTTGTATTTATTCTTTTATTTATTAGGGTTTAATGACACTTTTCAACAGCCAGGGTCACCTCGTGTCAGACAGTTTTACAGGTGAAGACAGCCGGAGTACCTAGAGAGAACCATTGAGCAATGGAAAGCATGTGTCAAGACTCCCCAATGTACTAACTCCACACAAGCAGGGTAAGCACTGGTTGAAGACAAGTGCACTATGGTCATGCAGTACACCTTGATACGCGAAGCCAGCGTGCCACCATGTGGGCAATCAGGATGAAGAGCCTTGCCAAAGAACACAACACAATTGTTCCTTGTGAGGTTCGAAACATGGACCTTTTGGTTTGAAGTCCAATGCCATAAGCACTGAGCTAACATCCTCCCCAACTCCACTTCAAAGATAACATGAAGCACATCCACATAATATGGAGCCTGAACTTGCAGTACCTCTTCTTCAGAAAAAGCCCCAGATTTGGACTTAAGTGCTCTACCAGTTGAAGCTGCTCTGGCAACTCTTCCTGCACTGTTTGTTTGTACAATGGGGTTTAATGACATTTTTAATAGCCAGGACCATATTGTGTTGGATCAAAATATATTAAAGTCTGTGAAAACATAATCCATAGTTTAGTGCCTGCATATTATAGGCCCAGAACTTACATTGGATTGATAATTGGTACAGTGCATCCACCGTGGACTGTTCACTTTCCACGGGTACGAAGTATTTCCACGGACGCAATAATATTAGATTAAAAATGCTAATTACAGAAATAATCATCAAAAATTAAATTAATGAAGCACCAGGTATAACCTGGTGCTTCATCAATTAAAATTTTGCTGATGATGATTTATATAACCCGGTGAATGTATGCATGGACATCATTGCCCATGTGTGGATTACGACCAATCTATGGCGACTGTACTGTAGATGGTAATGACGGGAAACATGCTTAATTCTATAGTGCATTCTCCAGTCTATTTTATATTGGGAATGAGACACAAATTGTGCCTCTAAAATGCCTTAGATTAAACTCTGGCATATCATCAGTTGCAAGAAATTCCATTAACTGGTAAAGTGCTGGAAGCCCATATTTGGGCTTTATTTGAAGTGCAGGTACTGCAACTTAAAGGCTTCAAATTCAGTGGCTGTGCTTCATATTGTCTTTGAAGTTATTTTATTTAGTCTGTTAAGGTTTTCCTTGTTACAATTTATAGGAGAGTGCCCACAGGCACTCTCCTATAAATTGTAACAAGGCAAAGACATGTGAACAAATTTTGTTGGCCAAATAAAATTTAGCACTCTACCAGTTAATGAACCACTATTCTTAACTACTCAAATTGACTTGAACACTAACAGTTAATATGGAATTATATTTATGAGATAAATTATTAATTTAATATTAATCAAGCTGTGCATCAAGTAATCTGTTATATGCTCCCGAAATAAATTAAAGAGAAAATTTTCTAGTTATAAAATTTATAGATTTCATGATAGTGCAAGTCCTCATTCCACATAAATGATGAAGTTAACCACATTATTGCCAGTGGTAGTTCAAAAGATTGTTGGATTTTTACCCTGAAGTACCCAGACAGCCACAAACTGCCACTTCTATATTGTCTGAAAAAATTGCACCCTGTGTATTTTTACTTGAGAACTCTACCGATAGTCTGTATTTATTTTGAACTTGTTTTTACATCATTGTTGGCCACTTGTACAGGTAACCAACAATGATGCAAAAATACTGTTGAGTCATCTGCAGCTGTGTATATGTATATACAGTAGTTATTAATTAATCTTGAGGGCCTAAGGGTTAATCAAAAATGTTAGTCTATGGACTTTTCTCTCTCATTAACCCTTTACCCAATATAACCTTCCAAAATACCCAATGTTATTCACGAATATTGCCACTCAACTTTATTATTTTTGTCTTTTTTACCTCAAAAACATAGCTCAAGAGCCCTCATTGGAATGAGATTGTGAAGCAGGGAATGATTTGAAAACAATCTTATGAATGATTTGCCAGTGGTATTGTCGAAAATACTGAAATCTATTTTTGATTTTTGAGCACACAAAATAAACAAGAGGCCCCACGTGGCCTTAATCGCTCACCTGACAAAGTGACTCTAAGAAGTATTTTAGGTCACCTTCACCATGTCATGCCTCATCAACATTAACTGGTTGAGTGATAGATTTTGTTTGAAGTTCAACATTTGTTACCTAAAATTAGTTTTATTTAAAATCATTGGTGTGTGGCCAATCTCCAATGATTTTTAATAAAGCAAATTTATCTCTGCAGACAAACTGGTTTAGCTTGAAGCACAAACAAGGAATGTGAAGAGATAGCCTTGGACATCTCTCCCCAACTGTGGATATCTTCCATGTGCTACATGTACATATTTGCATGCAAGAAAACAAAAATTTTCACAAATTTTCCAAAATATTAGTTTTTTTTATCACCATTGGAACAAGCTCAAATAGCTTATTCCAATAGGGGTATGGGAAGATCAGGTATATTTTTGAGACAGAAATGTGAGTATATAAATAATGGTGTTTTTTTGTGAATGATGCTGGAGAATTTTGCATAAAGATATGGTAAATGGTTTGTTCTAGATACAGAATGATGCAAAAGTATTTAAATTTGATTAGGCAAGTTGTTCCTATAATGCATTTAAAAATTGAAGTAACTGTTTTTTTGCTGCCCGAACTTTTAGATGTGTGTGTCTGTGTTTGTGTGTGTGTGTGTGTGTGTGTGTGGGGGGGGGGGGAGGGGGGGGGGGGGGTAAGAGTGTTCTTGCAAACAAAATTCCTGAATAAATGGAAAATTTTATTTTTTGTGTGAAAGACATAGTGCGTGAATGTTGATTGGAACAAGCTTAGAGAGCTCATTTTAATGTGAAGTCATAAAGCTGTGTTTTACGTACGAAATTCTGGAATAACTAAAAAATTGCTTTTTTGACTCAAAAAGCATGGTGTGCGACCTCTCATTGGAATGAGCTCAAAAAGCTCATTCCAATGGGGTATTTACAAGCGATAAGTACATGTATGTTTAAGAGACAAAAATTAAAATTTGAATAGCGATTTTTGCAAAGAATGCTGACAAGTTTTGGCAGTTATGCTGGTAAAAAGGTAAGATATGCAAAGTGGTTGTTTTTTAGAGGCGACATTTAATTAAGGGGAATTAACCCTTGATTACTGAGGTAACTTCTAAAAGTACTGAAATTTCATGAAGCAATGTGAATAACAGACAACAGTTGCCTAAAAAATTCATGAATAACTAAAATTTTTATTCTTTTGTCTCGAAAACATGGCATATGACCTTTGTTGGAATGAGCTGAATGCGTGTGTTCCAATGAGGGGTCATAAAATTTGAACGGAGATTTGAGTGAATAATGCATTAGTACTGCTAGATTTGGGTAAACGGTTCACCCTGGATACCACCCCTTCTATAGTAGATCTTTTCTGCAAATTTTGTCTAAGATTCTATCAACTTTACAAATAAATACGTTCATGAATCACAATCAGATCCACCCCACAATGTTGCATACCAAATATCAAAAGATTCTGCCTGCTGGATCTGGAGAAGAAGATCTTTTAAGAAATATGCCTGAAATGCACTAAGTTAAAATTTGGGCTCCTATACCCAGGGGGCCGATTTGAACAAACTTGAATCAGATCCACCCCACAATGTTGGTTACCAAATATGAAAAGATTCTGAAGCTGGATCTGGAGAAGAAGATTTTTTAAGAAATTTGCCTGAAATGCACTAAGTTCGAATTCGAGCTTCTATAGTGAGCCCAAATATGAAACTAGGAAGCCGATTTGAACAAACTTGAATCAGATCCACCCCACAATGTTGCATACCAAATATCAAAAGATTCTGCCTGCTGAATCTGGAGAAGAAGATTTTTTAATAAATTTGCCCGAAATGCACTAAGTGCAAATTCAGGCTTCTATATTAAGCCCAAATATGAATCCAGGGGGCCGATTTGAACAAACTTGAATCAGATCCACCCCGCAAGTTGCATACCAAATATCAAAAGATTCTGCCTGCTGGATCTGGAGAAGAAGATTTTTGAAGAAATTTGCCCGAAATGCACTAAGTTTGAATTCGAGCTTCTATAGTGAGCCCAAATATGAATCCAGGGGGCCGATTTGAACAAACTTGAATCAGATCCACCCCGCAATGTTGCATACCAAATATCAAAAGATTCTGCCTGCTGGATCTGGAGAAGATGATTTTTTAAGAAATTTGCCTGAAATCCACTAAGTTCGAATTCGAGCTTCTATAGTAAGCCCAAATATGAATCTAAGGAGCCGATTTGAACAAATTTGCATCAGATCCATCCAACAATGTTGCATACCAAATATCAAAAGATTCTGCCTGCTGGATCTGGAGAAGAAAATTTTTTAAGAAATTTGCCTGAAATGCACTAAGTTCGAATTCGAGCTTCTATAGTGAGCCCAAATATGAATCTAGGAAGCCGATTTGAACAAACTTGAATCAGATTCATCCCACAATGTTGCATACCAAATATCAAAAGATTCTGCCTGCTGGATCTGGAGAAGAAGATTTTTAATAAATTTGCTTGAAATGCACTAAGTTCAAATTTGGGCTCCTATACTGAGCCCAAATATAAACCCAGGGGGCCGATTTGAACAAACTTGAATCAGATCCACCCCACAATGTTGCTTACCAAATATGAAAAGATTCTGCCTGCTGGATCTGGAGAAGAAGATTTTTTAAGAAATTTGCATGAAATGCACTAAGTTCAAATTCAAGCTTCTATAGTGAGCCCAAATATGAATCTAGGAAGCCGATTTGAACAAACTTGAATCAGATCCACCCCACAATGTTGCATACCAAATATCAAAAGATTCTGCCTGCTGGATCTGGAGAAGAAGATTTTTTAAGAAATTTGCCTAAATGCACTAAGTTCGAAATCGGGCTTCTATACTGAGCCCAAATATGAACCCAGGGGGGCCGATTTGAACAAACTTGAATCAGATCCACCCTACAATGTTGCATACCAAATATCAAAAGATTCTGCCTGCTGGATCTGGAGAAGAAGATTTTTTAAGAAATTTGCCTGAAATGCACTAAGTTCGAAATTGGGCTCCTATACTGAGCCCAAATATTAACCCAGGGATCCGATTTGAACAAACTTGAATCAGATCCACCCCACAATGTTGCTTACCAAATATGAAAAGATTCTGCCTGCTGGATCTGGAGAAGAAGATTTTTTAAGAAATTTGCCTGAAATGCACTAAGTTCGAATTCGGGCTTCTATAGTAAGCCCAAATATGAATCCAGGGGGCCGATTTGAACAAACTTGAATCAGATCTACCCCGCAACGTTGCATACCAAATATCAAAAGATTCTGCCTGCTGGATCTGGAGAAGAAGATTTTTGAAGAAATGTGCCTGAAATGCACTAAGTTCGAATTCAAGCTCCTATAGTGAGCCCAAATATGAATCTAGGGAGCCGATTTGAACAAACTTGAATCAGATCCACCCTACAATGTTGCATGCCAAATATCAAAAGATTCTGCCTGCTGGACCTGGAGAAGAAGATTTTCAAAGAAATTTGCCTGAAATGCAGTAAGTTCAAATTTGGGCTCCTATACTGAGCCCAAATATAAACCCAGAGGGCCGATTTGAACAAACTTGAATCAGATCCACCCCACAATGTTGCATACCAAATATCAAAAGATTCTGCCTGCTGGATCTGGAGAAGAAGATTTTTTAAGAAATTTGCCTGAAATGCACTAAGTTCGAAATCGGGCTCCTATACTGAGCCCAAATATGAACCCAGGGGGCCGATTTGAACAAACTTGAATCAGATCCACCCTACAATGTTGCATACCAAATATCAAAAGATTCTGCCTGCTGGATCTGGAGAAGAAGATTTTTTAATGTTTTTCCCATTGCCTACAGTGTTAAAAAGTGCTGACTCAGCACTTTTTCAAAGTCCCGAAACTGTACCCTATGATAAAACCGATGGCAATTTTTTTTTACCAATCCTTTCTGTTGGTCCTAAGGAAGCTGCACACCAAATAAAAATTCTCAGTGCCATGCAGTTTTGGAGATATGGGCGTTTTAAATTTTTTCTATTTTTAGCTCCTGCGGTTCCCACGGGGCTGCGGGAAAATTTTTTTTTGCATAAATCAAGTACTCATGACCCAATAAGCCCTCACATAAAATTTCGTTCAAATCAGCCTCTCGGTTTGGAAAATAGAAATTTTGGACGGGGCAAAAAATTTTGCCCCTCCCATAACGACGCCAAGTATAGCCCCACAAACTTCTCTTGAACAAATCTGAGTCTACACCTCAAAAGGAAGCTGCACACCAAATATCAAGTCTCTGCTACTGCTGGTTCATGAGAAGAAGATTTACAAAGATTTTGGTGCCCCTTGGGGGCGTGGCACCACCCAGGAGGAGGGGCAACTTCATTTGAACAAATCTGAATTGGCATTAGGTAATAAACATTTAGCCAACATTTGAATAAAATTGGGTTAGTGGTTTAGGAGGAGAAGTCGATAATGTAAAGTTAACGCCGGACGGACGACGACGGACGCCGGACGACGGACAGAAAGTGATTAGTAAAGCTCCCCTTGAGCTTTGCTCAGGTGAGCTAAAAAGAGAATCTACCGTCATTGTGTTTATACTGGCTGTTATCTCGTGGGCAAGCAAAATTATGAATCTCCGTTTTTAGCTTTACATGGAAATGCATATTTCTCATGCCCACTCATATGATGATTACTGGTTTAGTAAAATCATCTTAATTGGATATCCATTTTGCCAGTGAAAATTATTCAAATAACAGGAGTATACAATTAACAGGGATTTGGCCAGTTTCCTGTGTTCTGGAGGCAAACTGAGCATTTATTTTATTATATCTTGTTTGACAGAGCTCAAAGAGCTCTGTCAAACAAGATATAATAGAATAAATGCCTGTATTGGATGTAGTGAGGCCAAAAAGGTTGATAAATAAGGGGAATGTGGCACGTCACAGTAATTTTTTCAACACATTACAAAAATTTATATACAATCAACAGGAGTTTACTCTATAACCCATATGCAATTAACAGATCAAATTTGTACTGAAGGTATGGTAAATGGTTTTGTGTTTAAAAATGATATTCAATTAACAGGATATACAATTAAGAGATATCCAATTAAGTGGGCTCCACTGTACCATGCAAAAATACAAGGAAACCTTCTATATATCTGCTGTTCCTTCCTACACAACATTGATTCCATGAAGAGGGCCACTTTGAAACAAAAGAAAATTCATTGAAATACAAAACAATAAAGGAAAAATAAAGAAATCAATTACCCTCTCCCTTACAGATTGGCCGTATCCATCAGCGTAATTTACAAATTAAGCAGTTGAAAAAGTTTATTTTTTAAAACATTTCAACAAAACCATATCATGTGACCCCTTATTGGAACGAGAGGTCACATGATATGGTTTTGTTTAAATTTTTTTTAAAATTTCAAAAACCAATTATTAAAGGAATAAATTTTGATATCTATGTTGTTGGGTAATGTATTAAACCACACACAGCTTAGTTTGCAAAATATAGAAGAAAATAGCATCAAATTGACTCTTATAAATTCCCTTTAGTGACAAGGTTACATAATATAATTAGTGATCATGAAAAATATACAATGCTATCACACCACACTAGTACTCAAACGATTAGTCGACTAGTTGATGTCAACTCTGGGCAAACCAGTAGTCGACTCTCAATTGTGCAGTCGACTAGTGAGAGGAGTTCAAACTTTTAGGTAAATAGTATCCCTTCTGTGCCACTGTCAGACAGTTTGAACAGCAATATTGGGCAATCAATGTATACATCTATTGCCATCTAATAGTAGTGACAGTAGTTTGTTTTAACTGGTACTAGTAGAGTGCTGAATTATTTTGGGCTATCAGGATATGTTATTAATTTGCCTTGTTGCAATTTATGGGAGAGTGCCTATAGGCCCTCTCCCATAAATCGCAACAAGGCAAATTAAATAAGACTATATAATTTCACTCTTAGCATAATTAGAAGCACATTAACAGAATAATGTTCCAGTAAGTTGCTGTATATGAATGCCCAAGTGAAGCCAAATTTGGACCTTCAGCACTCTACCACCGGAACCCCAACACTGTTATAAGGAGACAAGTTATCACCAATGACTAGTCGAAGTCGACTTGATTTTGGGGTATTGACTAGTCGACTTTGGAATTCATTAGTCGTTTGAGCACTACACCACACACTGTGAGAAAAATGATCATGAAGAATATCGCATTCTGATTTTGGTATATGAAAGTATTTTATACACATTTAAAAAAAAACAAGAAGAAACAATAGGTGTACATTGGAGATGCAGGCATCAAGTTTTGGTGGTAATTGGAGAGTGTTGCATGCCCAAAATCTGGTTATCAATAATATCCTGGTTGTCAAATCTGGAACTTTTGTTCAAGTTATTGAATTAATGAGCTCAAAATTCGTAAAAACTGACTAATTAAGGGGTCGTCCAACCTAACTTTGGTCAATTTGTTGACATTTTTCCCAATGCCTCAGAAACAGATAAGAGAAGTAAGGAAAGGCAAATTATATATCAAAATAATGAGTAAAGTGCATAGAAAAGGTACATGTAATTTTTTTCAGGAAAAAAAGTGAATTTTATGATTTTGAAAAAGATTAATTTGCAAATGGCATAAGTAACGAACCGGTAAAACCACAAAATAATCGGTAATTCGAAAGCCTTGTCCTCAATATAATGATAACATACTACAGACTCGGAGAAAGCATTTTTTTGACACACACTCTGGTGGGTTTTGACGTTTGAATGTAATAACACCAACACAAATTTTGGATGTTCCGGATGTGGCCATGTTTCAATGATGTTTTTCCGGTCATGTGATTACGATGTGGTTCTTGCAGAAATACTCAATTTGGGCAATCGTAAGAATGCAAGGACGTGATCACGACCCTTATTTGTTCGAGACAATGTATGAGCGGATTTGCAAACAGGTGACAGCAAATACTTGAGCTGTTAATGTCATAACTGCAAAATATGGTTCGAAATTCCCTCTCATGTTTACAGGCCGTCTGAACTTTTTTGTTGACAAAAAATCTGAATTATTGCGCACTAGAAAGACAACATGAACCACTTGTAGAAAAAATAACCGAGTGTATAAAATCGGGACGATACACATAAAATAAGGCAATATTCATAACAAAGTAAGTAGAATGCTTCAGAAATCACTTTTTCACAAAGTATATCCCAAGTGACCTGAAACTATATTGAGCGTGTTAATTTCCCCCTGTCGCTGCGAAGTTATTTACTTTCTAGTAACCATGGAATTTGAAGGCGGGTATGTTTGATGTCTGCAAAGGACCGATTGAAGATGGGTTGAAAATGATGCATTCGTGCTTTTAAATAAGGTGCGCTTGGACGATGCTGAGAATTTAGTTTTTTTTGCAACCAACCATAGTAATACAAGCGTCGATCAGTGTCTTTTATGATCGCTTTACACTGACAAATGTGACAAATCTCCTTCACCGGAAACCATCCCCCAATTTGCATATCACAATAAACATAACCACTGTCACGGAGTGTCAGCGTGGCCGTGTGGTCAAAACCGAAACGAATTATCGAATGCACGGTCAATATTAGCTGCAATTGGCTTTTAAGCAAACGAAATATTCGCAATTTCTTCATTATTCATGCCGAGTTACTTTTTAACCAAACCACATGCCTTCAGTTTCGTTTGTCGGCATCAAGCTGATATTGTTTGTGGTAATTAAATAGTACGAGAAGGCGAAGGAAGCCAAATATTTTCCATCATCTATTAATTAATTCAAATTGATAATTTCTTTTATTTTACTGAAATTATGAACTGATAAGGTGGGTGTGTTGCGATTTTTATGCCCCAGACCTGGAAGTTGGAAAATCAAAAGTGCATCTAGGGCCGTGCAGTGCCAGTGGTGACCTCTGTCCTGTTACCCATTCATCATTACATGTACCAACATTCCCCCTTGTATCTCAACCATTGTTACTCCAATGTGAAGGATATTTGGTGTTGTGATCGAGCATCATGGGGAAACAATGCCTGTGTAGCTGCTCTAGCATGTGTTTCTTCCCACATTTTTTCAGAGTTGTGGTACTTTTTCACTCTTTTGAGTTAGAAAATTTTGTTTATAACTAGTTGATTTGTTACAATTTGTTGCAAAGTGCCTGCTAATACCTTCAATTGTATTGCTACAGAATTTTCTTATGAAGATTTTGTTCCTATTACTTATCAAGCAACAACCTAATGAATATTCTGTATGAAGCCACCAATCTGATGTTTGACACTTTTATCGGAGCTGTTTTGAAGGCTTATGGAACTCAAAATGTTGATTATGGCAGGACTTTTCTATTCACCCATTAATCGATTAATTAAGTGTTATAGTTGGAAGTAAGAAGCATGAAAGGTCCAGAACTAAAACTCTAAAAAGAATGTTTTGCAATGTAACATGATTTTTGCAGATACACTTATTTGGAGGGTTACCTGTCTGATAGTGTTTGGAACAGTGTGGCCAGGATCTTCAAAAAGAAAAAAGAGTTAAACTTTGAGAAAAAAAGCATATGCCTTGAGTGCCGGAGGTAGAGTCATACAAGGAAGAGAGCCCCCCAGGAAATTTTTTGTGTCAAATGGAGCTCACTTGTCATCTTTTGGGAATTGCTTTGTGTACTGCGTTCTTGAAAAAAATATGTGAGACCCTCTGGATGTGCTCTTCTGATCTCAGTATGTCAATAAGCCTCCTTGGGGAAAGTACATGCAATAATGGTTATGTAAGGTTGATTTGATGTGTTTTGAATAACAATGTACTTTTAAGTATGTTAGATGGTTTATTGCAGTGACAGGTTACAGTTACCCTTATTTCTTCTCCAACAGATATCATGAGTGTATTGGTGTCCAAGAGTTAAACAAAGCTAATATACTTATTGATAAACCAGCCAAATTTAACAATTTAATCACTATCAAATTGATGCATGGGATAAAAGAGGTTACAGTGCAAGGGGTTTGTAAATATATTTATTCATCTACAATGTATGACTTTGCAGTGCATTCTACATAGGAGAATATCATATTTTCTTTTCAAACCATTACAGTAACACATACATCTTGATATTGGGAGACACTCTTTTGCCCTTCCATACTTCTTCTGCTGGACTCCTTCAAGTTGACCTTTGTTGAACTCCCCAAATCAAAACATAAACAAAAGAAAATGTCTGCCTTCAATCAGTGAGCACTCCACTTATAACATTTGGTCTCAATCTTTATTACTTTCATGAATTAGGAAAAGATTTCTTCGAGTATGTACTTAAATGTTTATAGAATACAGCTGTTATTTTATTTTGAGGTATTTTATTGTAAAAATTTTGTTCTCTTACTTATGCCACAGCAGACTTTCAGGTGGTGCTATTTACACATGGCAGCAGTTCCATGGCAAATTTCAGTTTCCACATGTTCTATGTTTCATTCCAAGCATTTTGGTATATAATTTATTGGGGTTATTCATTTTGGGCCTTTTTTAGACTTGAAAGAAAATTACATGAAATTTGACCAAAGTTAGGTTGGACGTCCCCTTAAGGCCCTCAACTCTGAAATGAAAAAGACCTGTAAGCCAAATATTAGTCAAATCGGAGAATGTTTGTTCAAGTTATTGCACTAACAAGCTCAAAATTTGTAAAACTTGACTAATTAAGGTCTATAACTCTGTAACAAAAAATCAGGCCGGGCCAGTTTTTGAACTTGCTTGAGATATTATTGCAAAAGACCTGTATGGAAAATATTAGTCAAATCGGAGAACGTTTGTTCAAGTCATTGCGCTAACAGTTTGAGGATGCCAATATGCATGCCCACCTGCCTGTCACCAAAACATAGCTCTTGGATGTCAACACAACTCGATCAAAAATTTATAAATGGCTAGCATAATAAAGCTGGTTTAAAATGGATTGCCTACTGGACATTACCTCAGACATTTCATCATCTGACATTTCTCCATGCGAACATTTCCTCATGGAGGGCAGACATTCCACCATCTGATTAACAAGTCTTTGCAAGTCCAATGTTTCATTCGTATATTTCAAATAAAAAATGTTTTAAAACAACAAATGGACTTTCAGAATAGAATAGAACATGGTATATTTTATAGCACAGATAAACAGACCATCTGCAATGGGTTCCCAGTATACAGTGAAATTTATAAAATAAGTTAAGTTAAATAGGTCTGGACTGAGCCCTAGGCGAGGTCCAGAATGAACTTTCTAGGAGAGTTTTGTAAATGTCACTATAAGTTGGGGATGGGTTGCTGATTCATCTTCTTATTTATCATTTTTCTGGTATACATATAGAATAAACCCATAGTAGATTGGTGTACCAAATGTTCACCACGAGTGGTGAAGTGGTGTTAACAGCGAGCCTTTGGCACGCGGTTAACACCACTTCACCATGAGTGGTGAACATTTCGCACACCAAGCTACTTTGGGTATATTTTAATTATACAGTGAAACCCACTTAATTGGATATCTCTTAACTGAATAACCTTGTTAACTGAATATAATTTCCCAACACAAAAGCATTTACCATACCTCCAGTACAAATTTGACCTGTTAATTGAATATGGGTTATAGAGTAAACTGCTGTTAATTGAATAAAAAATCGTGTAACCTATCGAAAAATTACCCTGACTCTACCAGTTTATAGACCTATTAGGCCTCAGTACATCCAATACAGGCATTTAATCTATTATATCTTGTTTGACAGAGCTCATGGAGCTCTGTCAAACAAGATATAATGGAATAAATGCCAAGTTTATCTCTAGAATACAGGAAAGTGACACAATCCCTGTTAATTGAATACTCCTGTTAATTGAATAATCTCCATTAGCAAAGTGGCTATTCAATTAACAGGGTTCCACTGTATATACATTTCAGCAGATCTTCTGTATTTTCATTAAGCATAGAGTTGATAGAAACTAATCGTAGTGGTCTCAAAAGTTTAAAACATTATATTTATACCATGATTACCTATTCTATAATATATGAAAAGCCTATGACATAAATTTTAGCTTTACACACCAACCGTGGTGAACACGCCAGCAATGGGATTTCAATAGTTAAAATTTACACCTACAGTGGAACAACAACCAAGTTGATCTTTGATGATGTCGACCTGAATGCAAACTTGTCTAAATTTATCGCACGTCACCTCACGAAGATTGAAATGAAAGTGACAATTATTTATCACGTTTTTAAATGCGTTTACCCCATAAGATACCAAAACTTAAACAAACATGCATTGTCTCATGTTAATAAAGCATCCATAACTTGAAATGGTATGTTATTATGCTATTAAATTGAAAAAGGCCCCCCATTTCATTTTCCATTTCGTTTTGCCGATAAAATTGACAGCGGAAGTACCGCCCACCAATGCTCGTGTAAACAAAAACAGATTCACACGTATGTTCGTCTGGTGCTCAGTAAAATCGAGAAAAAATAATAATGACTCTTAATAATCTGACGATCATGGTACAGTGGAACCCTGTTAATTGAATAACCACTTTGCCAATGAAAATTATTCAATTAACAGGAATATTAAAAAAAAAATTGACAAAGTTAGCAATTGCCACATTATCAAAGTTGGCATAAAACAACAGGGCTTATATTTCGACGAGAATCGATTCACAAAACAAGCGAGAATCCATGTAGGTTCTCGCTGCACCTCTGCTAGGATTCGTATGAAAATATTTATTTATTGGTGTTTAAGGTCCCATACTTATGCACAATGGCTAATCATGACCATGACAGTTTTATGGGTGGAGGAAGCCGGAGTACCCGGAGACAACCACCGAGCATCGACGAGCAACTGTCAGCTCCTCAATATTCTAACTCTGTTCAAGCTCCGCTCAAGCAGGGTTACAGTGGTTGAAGATGTGCACCACAGACATGCAGTACACCTTATGACACGGCATCATCGTGCCCCCATGTAGGCAACCGGGATAAAGTGCCTTGCCCAATGACACAACGCAGGTCATCCCAGGTGGGGCTTGAGCTCGGGACCTCTAGCATAGAAGTCCAACAGTCTACCACTGAGCCACTGCACTCCCCATTTTCGGGTGAAAAAATGGGAATCAATTTAATCCTTTACCTAACATAGTGGCAGCAAATTAACCAACACAAGGCTAAGGTGACCTGGAATATCCTGACACTTTGTCAAATAAATTGTACATATGTGGCTTTCTATGGAACCACCGGTTCCAATGACATTCATATTTGTAAGGTTTTAATATTGTTTATTTTTTTTTTAAAATTATCAAATTCAGTTTATGTTTTAAAAATTAAAAAAGCTGTGTTGGGTAAAGGATCAACATGTGTTATCAGTATAGAATAAGGGTTCAACCATGGTGGCCTCATGGGATCCTGGGACACTCATAGCAGGTATGGATTCTCGCAAACATTTTTGTGGGAATCCAAATGAATTCTCCCAAACTTAGATGAAATATAAGCCCTGCACAACATAACAGATTCTCAGTACCAGTAATAGAACAGGTCAGTTAAATGAAACAACAACAACACTGTTTTCAAAAATCTAAGTTAGCTTAAAACAAAGCAGGAGTGACAGATTACAGGGACATTTAATTCAAACAACAACACCTATTTGAAAAAATAAAGCGAGAAAAAAAATAGCATAGGAAAATGTCTGTAGTGAGAAAATCCCTCCCACAGGTAAATGTCCATAGTAAAAAATAAAATGCAAGGAGAAATGTAAGTTTTTTGTTTAAGCAGCATGGTGAAATGTCCGATGGTGAAGTGTCCAGCCAAAGCTGCATGGGGAAATGTCTGCACACCTTGCTCCAAAATCTGAAACACTGACTAAATATATATAAACACATGAGATGCTGAGCTAGGGTGGAATATGAAAGGGGTGGTTAATTTATCTTATGCTTTCCATGTTTTTTATTGGTTAATTATGTTTATTAGTTTATTCTCACTTAACAGAATAGTGCAATAAAGTTGAAAAATATTTCATCTGTGGTTTTGTATGGCCAAATGTGCATGACCACCACAAATGAATGTAAAAAAGATATTTTCCATTATATGCCATCAAACTGTAAATTTGCTCTCTCAACACATTCTACTACTACTTCACATTCGTATTAGGGGTATTTGCTGTGGTTTGAAATGGAAAAAAACTGAAATTTTCAGGTTATCTTGGAAATCCATTGGGAGTTGTCTCATGCTTGGTAAGAATAAGATGAATGATTGAATATCAGGGTGGACAGAAGGAATAAAGATCAAGATGACCGCAGGGAGGTACCAAATATATTAAAATAACTGGAGGCAGATCCAGGATTTGAGTTTCTTTTTCTTTGGGTGGGGGGTTGGGGGGGGGGGGGCAATGAGGTTGGGGCACCAGATTTCAAATTTCAATGAAGGGCCATTAGTTGGGATAAGCATGAGAGATTGAGTTGCACACTAAAGTTGCAGAGCATCTCGGTTGAACATACACACCAAACCGCAAACCTCAGACCATGTTACTGTCAATTCATCACAATAAAGTATATGTTCCAATAAGACCCTACCCATGAGCTTCATGAGCTCTATAAAACAAGATATAACAGATAAATGCTAAGTTTATCTCTAGAATACATTCAATTAACAGGGTTCCATTTTCATTGTACATGTACGCCTGTAAATTGAAAAAATTAACAAATGCTCCTCAGACAGAAGATTCCCAGACAACAGCCCTCCAAACAAAAGATACTTCACAAAAACTCACTGCAAGAGGAAATTAGATAAAGATGTTTCCTAAATTTATCAACATAAAATGACAAATGCTTACAATTTATATATCAACAAAACAACATAAGCAATACCTACAATGCATTAACCTCTGGCACACTGGTAGTTCAACAGAATTTTCTCCTATCACTGTTTTTCTCTTGTTTAATTATGAATTTAACCCAACTCAATGAGCTCTGTCAGACAAGGCATATCTCGTTAAATATCAAACTGCCTTATGGGAAGTATTTGCTGCTGAAAACTTTGACATATTGACATCAGAGTGCAGAGAGTTAAACAAAGTACTATAGCACAAACTATCTATTCTGGCTGTGATTAAAGACAAATAATAAAACCCAAAGGAAACAAATCTACTGCAAAAAGAATTAAGTACTAAATTGAAGATAGTATATATATCACCACCAAAAATAAATTTTTACAGAAAAAAAAAATTCAAAAGAAAATTAAAAAAAAAAGAACAATAAAATATTTTATACAAGCTTAAAAAATAATTCGAAAACAACTAAATAACAAATATTGAAATTCAAAAAATGTAACAAATAATTAAATATCTTTCTTTCAACAAGTTTTTAAAGAAAGTAAAAACAAAAATAAAAAAATAAACTTCAAAACATATAAAAATTTTAGCTGGGAGCTTTTGTTTGCTTCCCCAATGTTATTTTTTTGGGGAAGCTTTTGTCTAGTTGATTCTATTGTCTGAGAACTTTGTTATATTCAATTAACAAGGTTATTCAATAAAGAGATATCCAATTAAGTGGGTTCTACTGTTCTGGGTTTCTTTGTTAGTCTTTTCTTAAAGGCCTATTTCTGACTTTTACAACCTCAAAATAGGTGCCCTTACCATAACATGCCATCATGAGGAGGTTGTGCTGACAACTGGCAAATTATCTTGGCAGTGGTTTCTAGTTACAGTCTCTTGCCTATCTGTTAACTGGTAGAGAGCTAAATTATTTTTGGTCACAAAAATTTGTACACATGCCTTTGCCTTGTTACAGTGCCACAAGGCAAATCCATACAGATGAAATAAATTCTCTTTGAAGTTAAGATGAAGCACATCCACAGAATATGAAACCTTTAATATGCAGTGTCTGCACCTGAGAATAAAGCCCAAATATGGGCTTCCAGCACTATACCAGTTAAGACAGCCAAGACTTGATCAGAAGTCACTTCTAAGCCACTGGATCAGACCTGTTAACCTCTGAAGGTGACTGTCAGTGAGATTTTGATGAGCTCTCAGTGAGATTTGGATGCTTGTCAGTGAGATTTTTGCACGCGGCCAATACATCAATATTTTTCTTGTTATGCCTCCCATGGTCCCACCCGGGCCCCCCCCACCCAACCCAAATGCATTAATTATATATTTCATATTAATAATTTATTTCAACACCGGGAGACTCACGGTGAAACCGGGAGAGTTAACAGGTCTGCAGAGGATGTTTTAAGGCTATGAACTGGTGGGAATTCAGGACATTTTTTCAGGCCCTTACCCCTTTATATATTTCATTTTAATAATTTATTTTAACACTGGGAGACTCACGGTGAAACCGGGAGAGTTAACAGGTTTGCACTGGATGTTTTAAGGCTATGGGCTGGTGGGAATTCAGGACATTTTTTCAGGCCTTTACCCCTTTGAACCCATTTTTCCAGCCAGGAACATGATACGTCATAACGTCATTAAATAGGATGGCTGTTCAGAAAATATGTGGGGTAGACCAATCAATATTTTCAATGTGAGGCTGCACATTGAAAATATTGAGTGGTCTACCCCAAATAGGGAATATGGACTCTTCTAACTGCTGTCATTGAACTGGCATGGAAGATACCACTAGAGTTCAAAGGGTTAAGGGTTAAGATATTTAAAGATATTTTACATCAAATCTAGTGATGGCTGCTATGAAGCAGCCATGACTAGATTTGATGAAAAATTAATCTAAATGTAGCTCAAGAATTAACTGATGAAAAACACCCATTCAATTTAAAGAGAAAAAATTGATTAAATGTGCCCCAATTATACTTACATCCCTGGCAAGAGCAATCCTGCCCTGGGAAGGAATAACCGACAGCAGCATACAAGGAGTTACACAAGTGATTGATACTGAAGTACCTGATTCTCGTCCACTGGATGACATGACCTATTTTTGAACATGTCTTAGTAGACGCCTGTGCCACCCCTCCCTCCCAAAAATGTATACACATGTCACATTTGGTAATCCTTAGTCAGATAATACAACAATTATATGAACCTTAATTGTTTTTAAGATGAACGGACATGATTGATAGATGGACATACATAACGACACACAGATGGAGTGACACACAGAACCAGATTCTAAATCGCATGGCTAGACCCCTGCGAGGCTTGGATATTCGATTCAAATTCAAATATTCCATGAGATTCGATTCAATTTGAATCCATCGACGAGTATTTGAAATTTCGAATCCATGGCGCAGTTTTGTTATAGTTATTACTCCGATGTTTTATTGATCAATTCCCTCCAATACAGTTGTCAAAATCTAATATATGATCGTAATATAATAACCAGGAACAAGAACATTTTTGTTCGTCTTGATAGAATTGTAATCTGTATTCGATGAGTCGGCGACTGTTATCTTTATTTTAAATCAACACAGCATTACAATATAGTAATAAAAGCAAATGTGACTCACAATTCCTTCTGTTGGAACTCACATGGCTTTACGTGTTACTCAATTTATTTACATTAATATTATGTCATGGCATGAACATGTGCTCACACACCATGACTATTAACTGAAAGCTCCATAGAATGTGACTAATCCAAACTCCGAAAGTTAAAATGGTGGAAGTTTGTTCTCTTTTTGATACACGACAGGTTGACAAAAAATATGTATGTAAAGAATGTTCAGTGCAATCATGTTCTGTTTGCTCCATCAATATAATGGGAGTACGAATGTGCAGTTAAACTACTTATCATTTTGTTGCAATGTGTTCCAGTTGGATTGATAATAATGATTGATTGCATAATGCTAATGCTTGTAAACTATCAATCATCTTTTTATCATTTATTACATGCCCATGCAGTCTCTCTTATGCAATACGGCGTGCAATACGGCTGTGCAATACGGAATTCCGTATTGCACACCAACCTGTTCCAACCGGGACTTTTTTTTTATACAATGCGACTGCATAAAGTGCATGGTGTTTACCACCGTTGATAGAAAAGAAAATTAGGAGAGTAGTTGCTTGGGTCATGTAATAAATACAAAACCACATGTATGTTTCAATGAGTCGTTTTGTATTCAATTCGTCAGATGTGCGTAGAAAGAAAACGTTTCGACTTTCAGTCTCGACGTTTTCTTCCTATGCACATCTGACTCATTAAATACAAAACGACTCATTGAGACATACATGTAGTTTTGTCTATATATTTACACTGGCACTCCCAATATTACATTCGTTTTTCATTGTCATCACGAAAAATTATGCAGTTGGCTGAATTTACTAGGTATTTACCACTATGTCAGATTCGATTTGGATTCAAATCTTCCTTAAGATTTGATTTGGTATTTTATTACATGCCCATGCAGTCTCTCTTATGCAATACGGCGTGCAATACGGCTGTGCAATACGGAATTCCGTATTGCACACCAACCTGTTCCAACCGGGACTTTTTTTTATGCAATGCGACTGCATAAAGTGCATGGTGTTTACCACCGTTGATAGAAAAGAAAATTAGGTCAGTAGGTGCTTGGGTCATGTAATAAATACAAAACCACATGTATGTTTCAATGAGTCGTTTTGTATTCAATTCGTCAGATGTGCGTAGAAAGAAAATGTCTCGACCTTCGGTCTCGACGTTTTCTTCCTACGCACATCTGACTCATTGAATACAAAACGACTCATTGAAACATACATGTAGTTTTGTCTATCGATTCGAGCCAAAAATTAGGATTTGCAGGGGTCTATGCATGGCTGTCTTGGGGTGGTAGGACAATAAAAACTAAAACTATCACTGAAGGTGATTAATACCCCCATTTCCGGCTTACTAGAATGCACCTCTGAATGTTGAGGTTGAAAAACCAATAATAAATCTAAGTTCTTGGGAGATAACTTCGTTAAAATTGTCGCAGTTAAAAAATTTTGGAATATGCATATGCCCACTTGTTAGTCATAATGTTTGAGAAGTTTCATTGAAATCAGTTCAATAATGTAGGAGGAGTTGCACCCACAAGAATCCAATTTGAAAATCCATAATAAATCTAAGTTCAGGGGAGATAACTTGGGTTAAAATCATCACAGATGAAAAGATTTTCAAAATGCACATGCTCACTTGCTGGTCATAATGTTTGAAAAGTTCATCGAAACCTGTTCAATAATGTAGGAGGAGTTGTGCACATAAGAATCTCATTTGAAAATCCCTAATAAGCCTAAGTTCAGGGGAGATAGCCTGGTTAAAATTGTCGCAGATGAAAATTTTTTATAATACGTGCATGTTCACTTGCTAGTTATAAGGTTTGAGAAGTTTCACCCAAATCAGTTCAATAATACAGAAGTTGCACACACAAGAATCCCATTTGAAAATCCATAATAAATCAAAGTTCAGAGGACATAACCTGGTTAAAATTTTTACAGATACAAAATTAAGGGACATGAACATGTTCACTTGCTAGTTATAATGTTTGAGAAGTTTCATCAAAATTGGTTCAGGGGAGATAACCTGGTTACAACTGTCGCAGATGAAATATTTTAGAATATGCAGATGTTCACTTGTTAGTCATAATGTTTGAGAAGTTTCATCAAAATTGGTTCAATAATGTAGGAGGAATTGCGCATACAAGAATCTCATTTGAAAATCCATAATAAATTTAATAATGTAGGAGGAGTTGCGCACACAAGTTGGGACAGACAGATGGACATATGGACATACAGGCCATCGAAAATATAGAGATGTGGGGGTATAATTATTGTTGTGCAGTTCATACAAATAATAAATTGTACATGTAAAAATATTCTTATGTTCAGTCTTGATTTTGAAAATGGGAGATGTGCTGTATGCTGCATAATTCATGGTGCATTCTTTACAAAAAAGTATTGTTGCGCATTTCACACATATAACAAATTGTACATGTAAAAATATTCTTATGTTTAGTCTTCCGATTTTGAAAATGGGAGGTGTGCTGTAGCCAGGATCTAACCCCAGGATCTACTTTATAAGGATCTCGAAAAAATGCTGTGTTGAAATACACTGCAGAAAAGGGCTCTCAAAGCCCTTTCCAGTAGTGTATCTATTTTTATTTATTTATTGGTTTTAAGGTCACATATTTCTTCACAATGGCTAATCATGACCATGACAGTTTTATGGGTGAAGGAAGCTGGAGTACCTGGAGAGAACCACTGAGCAATGGCCAGCAACTGTCAGCTCCCCAACATACTAACTCCACACAAGCAGGGTTAGCATTGGTTGAACACAGGTGCACGATCAACGTGGTGCAGTACACAGGCCTCGAAATAACAAGATTTTGATAAACCTTCCAGCAGGTTGCCTCATTTGACAATGGTTAACCTGTTGATCGGTTACCTAGATTTTTTTCATAAACCTATTGGTTAACCATTGCATTAAAAGTATTAATACTGACAAAGCTTCTGACATACCCAACTACAGTTCCTCCCAAATTAGTTTGGTGTTTAGACACAAGGGACCCAAGGCAGACGCAGTACAAAACAGGTACATACACAAGCCTCCCCCCCCCACACACACACACATACACACGCAAATTCATGTATGCACACATTAACATTTGTTGTTCTTTGCTTTGTAGGATTTTTGTGTCTAATAAAAATTAAAGAATTTTAATTGTTTATTTTGCTGTGTGGCTTATTATTTCAGAAACCCAAACACGTTTGTCTGAACGGGGAGTGGGAATTGGGCCAATTTTTTTGTGTGGGGATGGGGTCAAATACCTTCGATGGACGTCTGTATTACGAATACATTGAACTTTAGGGGATGGGAGTTGCATTGGCACTCTCTGATTAACATTGGAAAAGAAACAATTGTAAATCGTATCTACTTTTCCCTACATTTCGGAATCCGGAGAATGTAATCCAAAGTTCCAAACTAAAACTTTTTTTGTGCCACAATGTTCGAAATCATTTGGAAAAACCCATGTTCACAACCATGCTGGCTGTTTATTCAAATGGAATAAGCACGTAAATAGAAGTCAGCATTGGTGGATAAAAGACGTTTCCATAATGTGTTCGAAAATTTTTCTCATGGATTGGTAGGGTAAAAAGGGGCGGAATGCAAATAATTAACAACAGCTCATTTGATTTTCAATAATCTCCTTTTTATTGTATCAAACACTCATTTTCAGCTTCGCGCAGTGTAAGAGTTAATACCTCACGTGCGGAAAATGTATTAACAAAGCAGTTAGCTCCCTTTAGCTGTAACAGACAATCGCCTTTCTCAGAATCGAAACAAATTAATTGTTTCAAGAGCCAGAGGGCACGACGAGTTGGTACTGCAGATCTTCAGTACCGCTAATACTTTTGATTTGTACTTGTGGGGACAAGTACAGTAATGATTGAAACACGCTATGTGATAACCATATGAGCATTTTGTTCCCGTTTTGTTCACTGCAGTCTGCAGTACTTCTTTTAAATCAGTGGGAGGAAAAACGTTGAAAACTTTTCTCATCCTGTAACAACTAACTTCGTCGGCCATCGGCGCGATTTTTGGTTAACCGATCGAGAGTCCGCCTGAAAACAAATCTGCGTAACCGATAGGCGAACGGTACAAGCGTTCGCCTCTTATTTCGAGGCCTGAGTACATCTTAGTACACAACGCCACCATGCCTCCACATGGGCAATGGGGTGAAGTGTCTTGCCCAAGGACACAATACAGTTGCCGCAGTTGGGATTTGAACCAAGGACTTCTTGGCTTGCAGCCTGCACCCCTACCTACTGAGCCACCACACCCCCTTTCCAGTAGTGTAATAAAACACAGCATTTTGTCAGGTGGATGAAAAACCCATGAAATACGCTCAGTACTCTAGGTCTATCAAATCAGCTTTTGCACTAATAATGGTAGTAAAGTGGAACCCTGTTAATTGAATAGCCATTTTGCCAATGAAAAATATTCAATTAACAGGAGTATTCAATTAACAGGGACTGTGTCACTTTCTTGTATTCTAGAGATAAACATAGCATTTATTCTATTATATCTTGTTTGACAGAGCTCCATGAGCTCTGTCAAACAAGATATAATAGATTAAATGCCTGTACTGGATGTACTGAGGCCAAATAGGTCTATAAACAAAGGAAAACTGGGGAGAGTCAGGGTAATTTCTAGACAGGTTACAAGACTTTTTATTTAATTAACAGGAGTTTACTCTATATTCAATTAACAGGTCGAATTTGTACTGGAGGAATAGTAAATGGTTTTGTGTTTGGAAATTATATTCAATTAACAGGGTTATTCAGTTAAGAGATATCCAATTTAGTGGTCTCCACAGTATTATTTGTTTGTTTATTGGGGTTTCATGATACTTTAGGAGCACAGTGGCTCAGTGGTAACAGAATTGGACTTCAAACCGAAAGGTCCATTGTTCGATCGCTGCCAGAGCCAATGGTGTTGTGGCCTCAGGCAAGGCACTTGATCACAATTGCCCAGGTGGGGGGTTGGGGGGGGGGGGGGGCACAGTGGTGCTGTGTACTAAGGCGTACGACATGTCGATGGTGCACTTGTCTTCAACCAATGCTAACCCTGCTTGTGTGGTGTTAGTACACTTGGGAGCCTGACAGTTGCTCGCCATTGCACAGTGGTTCTCTTTGGGTGGTTCTCTCTGGGTACTCCAGCTTCCTCCACCCATATAACTGTCCGGCAGTGTGACCCTGGCTGTCGGGAAAGTGTCGTTAAAACCCCAATAAATAAATAAATGATACTTTCAACAGCAAGGGTCACATTGTGTTCGACAATTTTACAGATGGAGGAAGCTGAAGTAAACAGAGAGAACCACTGAGCAATGGCAAGCAACTGTCAGACTCCCCAACTTTCTAACTCTGAATAAGCAAAGATAGCAGTGGTTAAAGGTCAGTGCACCATTGATGTGCGGTTTGCCTTAGTCCACAGTGCCTCCATGTGTCGCAATCAGGATTCAGTATCTTGCCGAAGGAGACAACGCAGATTATACGGGTCGAACCACTGACTTTTGATTTAAAGTCCAATACTCTAACAACTGAGCCACCATGCTCTAGAGCTGTCAGGTGCACCATCAGATCTATTCGGTTTTGGTTTCACTACCGAAACCAACTGTTCCACTTGCAGACAAAACGTATTGTCGGTCTTTTATTTTTTCCAATAAATGTTGGGATCATCTGTGTTTTGAAATGCTATTCTCCATATAATTGCAACATAGTGAGTGATATTTTATTCAAATAAATCTTTGTTCCATCTTGTTCTCCTTATTCATTTATCACCCATTTTCAATTGTAAACAAAAGAATTCTCAGTTCTAATTCTCAAGGTATACACCACAGTCATCTGTCAAGAATTAAACATAGAACACGCTTACAAAGGTACCAAAACAAATCAGCACCCAGTCATAGTGTCATGACTCCAGTACAATGCAAATGAGCAAAGTATCTCGCTTCTGTCTTGATTAAACAACATAACTTATTCTTGCAATCTTTTCATTCTCTGATGTAAGTTTTCATGTAATGAATGTATGTCAGAAGGTTGAGTGATTATCAATCATGTATTAATGTGACACAAAACTGACACAAATTCAAGCTCCGCACAATAAACAAGATGTCGGTTATTAGTGAATCTTAGTTGTTTATTTTTGCATTTAATTTCCTCTTATCATTGCAGCAATTCCTGGAATTACAGTCTATTTTAAAAAGCTGGTTTCAGTTTCCCCTGGCTGTCATGTTCCACAATTCCCGGAAATATTTTGTTTACAATATGACACCAGCAAATGTATTTTCTGAATAGTAAATTATTGGGTAAAATTTCTTTCAATACACTTGGCCATATTATTTGTGATGTTTTATTTATTTTTAGCCTAATTTAAGGGTTATTTCTTACTTTGTTTTTTGTTATTATTCAAGCACTAATCAGAGTACTGTTGGATTTGATCAGGTTTTGATATTATGTTCATTTTACCTTGTTATTCAAAATTCTTTGCTGACTTGCAAATAAAAACTGAAAATGAGACTGACTTTTCATCACAACCAAAATCATAAAAAAAAGTTGGCCATTCATTTTTTGGGTTTTTCTCTGAACTCAGGTAATATCCTGAGGTCCAGGACCAGAAAGTCACCTATTCTTTTTGTTGTTTTTTTAATCTCGGAAACCAGATCACACCCAGTGGCAACAAACTCAAAGCAGAGATGTTTCCCCTGCTAAGCTGGATTCATCAACTGCCACACAAGTTGTTCAATCAACAAGATTCTTGCAGATTGTAGAACGTTTGGTATGGGTTCATGAATTTATAGTAAGCATATTTTAAATTGCTGCGTTTTTTTCTTGAATCCTGCAGAGAACCCCTTATTTTCCATAACTTTTCCAAGATCCCATGACCCCTATGAACCCTGATAAATGCTATAAATAAAAAAGTGGGAATTTTTACTTTTTGTTTCGTAGGTTCTTCGTCACAAGAGTTTGTTGAACACCAGTGAATGACATTGGATATGGGGATCTTCAACAGGAACAGGTTGTAATCATTCTTAAATGTCACACTGTTGAGTTGCAGGTCTTCAAATAATACTTTTTTCTTTTGCCCGTCAAGGGGGACAGGTAAACAATAGTTTTTTTTGTATACATGAATTGTTCAGGTATACGTAGCAGCATTCCACTATTAGGCTTTGTTAGATTTACTGCAGACCTGAAATATTTTTTTCAAATGTCTGAAAAGCTTGTCAGTTTTCTCATTACATTCTGTGGTTAACTGTTTCAGTATCACATCTCGTTGAAATGGAATTAAAAAGCTCATTCCAAATATATGCCATAAGCTATTTATTGGAGGCAAAAAATGAATATGTTGTGTTTGTTCAAGTTTTTTCTTGCAAGTAAGAGGTTATTTGTTTCAGTATGACAGGAATTGTGAAAAGTTAAAAAATTTATAGTAATTTATATATTTTTTATACTTACCAATGATCCAGACATAGCTGGTGCTAACTCTTAAAAATCTAGGGCCAAACACAAATTTTGCCCCCCCAATCCCCCAAATTTGCATCTAAAACCGAAAAAATCATGTCCTAAATGGTCCTCCATACTTTCTCTCCACTGTGCATGCGCAGTGTGAAGGAGGTCTCGAAATTGGCGCCAATTATCATTCTTACAAGCAGTGCCTGTTCAGCGCTATGTACTCAGCGGGGAGGTATGAGTTCCCAACTCCTGGGAGGGCCATCCCCGTCTGGGTCATTGGTAAGTATAAAAAATATATAAATTACTATAAATTTTTTAACATTTTTATACTGCACCAATGACCCAGACATAGCTGAATAGTAAAAAGGCTGGAGGGCCTAGGACATAGAGGAAAATCCAATAAGCTCAACTAAAAAAATAGAGTCATCCCCTCGAGGAGAAAAGGAGTATTAGGCTTTACATGTATCTTTCTTATTTTATGATAAATTAGAAAGACACAACACCCTCCATAATTGGGCATAATAACATTCACGTTCTCTATTAACATCCAGTATAGCCCTTTATACTAATTATTTTTAAAGTAAGCCAATAAATAAAGTTAGTCCAGAGAATTGAGACTCTTCATACTCTTTTAAAAGTGTCTGAGGATTGTATATTAACGCCCGTTTGACACGTGACATATACAAATGAGCTACACTTTAAAAATATGACGTGAATGAATTTTAAACATTAACTTTACACTTTGAACACCATCCCGGTAACAACTCAGAATTACTGACTCCAGAGGAGGTATCCCCTTGCTTTTCACTATAAAGCAGGTGACCTAAGGGAACACCCTCCCCCCCCCCCTCCCCTTGCCCTGGGTCAAATAGCCCAGAGCGAAGAGGGCAGCAGGATGGAGTCACTGCCGGAACAGAAAGCATGCATAACTATAGTTACAACTGTTTAGTGGACGACATTCTGAGCAACAGATAACGGACCTAAACTATGCAGGTCTCCAGAAATGGATTCAATATTTCTGAGATAAAAATTCGTGAATGTGGATGGCTGAGGCCAATATGCAGCCTTCATTAAATCTGTAATGGCAACACTATTTGCGTAAGCCCAAGATGTAGAAAGAGCTCTTACTTCATGAGCCGAAATCTTAAGCACAGACTGCTGAGTTGAAGATAGATTACCATAAGCAGTACGGATAGTTAATTGAATCCATCTAGCAATAGAATGGACCATAATGTCCTTTCTATTAGACATCAGAGACAGAAAGAAGCGTTTTCGTCCCTTTCTGATAAACTGAGATCTTTGTTTATAAATACGTAAAGCTCTAACCGGACAGAGTAAAGGCCTATGCCCGTCTGAAGATGGAAGGGCCTTAATAACAATAGGTTCCGGATATTTATTAGGAGCCTGAATCTTAGCCAAAAATACAACATTAGTAGTAAAGGTAATAGTGTTCCCGACACTACGATAGTGAGAATCGTCCACCAATAGTGCATGAAGCTCACTAACTCTTCTAGCAGAAGAGAAAGCTAAGAGAAATGCTGTCTTATAAGACAAGAATTTGAAATCTACTGTCTCAAGAGGCTCAAATGGCTTTTCTTTTAGTTTAAGAACCCAAGCTAAATTCCATTTAGGAATTAATCGAAGGGTTCTAGGTCTATTTATCGAGAAGTTTCTAACCAATTTAGATAAAGAGACATTAGATCCAATTTGTAAACTATCATGGTGTGCATAGGTATCAGATAACATAGACCTATAACCTTTAATAGTAACAGGCTGCAGTTTGATCTCGTCAAACAAGTATACTAGAAAGTTTGCAATGTCTGGTATGGAGGGATCAAAAATATCAACAGAATGATCCCCACACCAACGACGAAAGACCTTCCATTTAGCCACATAGTTTAGCGAAGAGGAGGTCCTCCTACAGTTAGAAATCGCTCGTCCTGTAAAATGCTTGCCATGCAAGAAGGACTGCACAATGGAAATACGTGAAGGTTGAGACCTTGCAGGTTGTGATGAAGTTGACGCGATTTCCCCTGCGAAAGAAGATCCTCTCGTGGAGGAAGTTTTCGCGGTAAGTCCCACAGCAGACACCTGAGTAGATTTATCCATGGTCTCTGTGGAGACAGAGATGCTACCAACAGAATTTTGCATTGTGATTGTTTTATCTTTAGGAAAATTTGCTGAATCAATGGCGCTGGAGGATACGCATATCCTATCATTCCGTTCCACGAGATCGATAGAGTGTCTACTGCATATGCGCGGGGATCCGGACATGGTGACACATACGTCTGCAACTGATTGTTGAGTTGTGTCGCAAATAAGTCTATCATTGGCCGCTCCCATTGGTAGCAAATCTGATTGAATACCTGTTTGTTGAGAGTCCATTTTGACGTCAACAAGCGACCCTTCTGTGAAAGGGAGTCTGCTAATACATTCAGACGACCCGGAATATGACAGACCGAAAGCAGAACTTGGTGTTCTAGAACAAACAGAAGGATTCTTTCTGTTAAATTGAATAACGGAACGGAATGAGTGCCTCCCTGGTTCCGGATATACGCTACTACTATCGTATTGTCGGACAGGATTTGGACATGTGCTTTCTGAATAATGTTCATCCAATGACGTAGTGCAAGCCAAATTGACATCATTTCCTTGATGTTTATGTACTTGCCTAGAAACTGCGGATCCCAAAGACCCTGGCACATCGAATCCGTTGGGATCAATGTTGCACCCCAACCTGTTTGACTGGCATCCGCCATAATCGTAAAACTCGGATCCGGCAACTGCAGTGGAACTCCCTGAGTCAACCACTGAATGTTTGCCCAAGTCTGAATCTCTTGTTTCACTTGATTTGACAAGAGAACGTCTATATCGAGCGAATGAATCTTTACACTCCAATTCTGAGTCAACAAAATTTCGAGAGGACGAGAGCGTAACCGCCCCATCGGAATGAGATCCGCAGCGGCTCCGCACAGACCTATCAGTCTCATGAACTCTCTCGCTGTGACTTTGTCTGAGTGAAGACAATAGCGAGCATAACAACTGATTAACTTCGCTCTGGTTAACGGCAGACGAACGAGATTGTTGTGCGTCTCGAAGCTCATTCCCAGATGAGTGAATGACTTGGACGGCACCAGATCCGACTTCTCCTCGTTTATTATAAAACCGAGACGTCGGAGTAATAGAAGCAGATTCTGCACATCGTTCTGAAGCGTTAACTCATTGCCGTACCTCTGAAGAATGTCGTCCAGGTAGGCCAACGTTACCGCAGACGAATGAGCTCGGAAATGAATCATTACCGAGTTCATTATTCGAGTGAAAGCCCAGGGCACTTGGTTCAAACCGAAGCACATCGCTCGGAACTGATATACAACTCCTAGGACTGCGAAGCGTAGATACTTTCTGAATGTCGGATGTATCATGACGTGAAAGTACGCATCTTTGAGATCTATGCTTGTAGCATAGTCGTTCACCCGAATACTCGCTCTGACTGATCGAATTGTCTCCATATAGAACTGCGGAGCGACGATCAGCTTGTTTATCCAGCTCAGATCTATGACTGGACAGAACGAGCTGTCTGGTTTCGGAACCAGAAACAGATGGCTGTAGAAACCCGGTGATTCCTGGTCTTCTACGACCTCTACCGCGTTCTTCGTCAGAAGAGACTGTACTTCTGATAAAAGAGCATCTCTTTTCTGCGGATTTGACGGAAGCCGAGTCCATTTTGGACTTCGAGTTAATGGAGGCTTTCGTTTGAAGGATATTCTTAGTCCTTCCGAAATTACTCCTTGGATCCAGGGGTCGTCTGTAATTGACGCCCACTCGTTTATAAAACTCGATAATCTTCTGCCTACCGGAACACGATAGAGGTTCAAACCATCACCTCCTGGACCTGCGAGGCTTGCGGAAGGAGAAACTACGTCCTCCACAACCCGCACCTCGTCCCGTCGACCTAGGGACGTCTGACCGGTTGTCTCGGCCAGAATAACATCCCGTACGTGAGTCGCTGCCTTGACAGTGTCTAGAATAAGACCTAGAGGACGTATAAGAACCTCTATAGGAACTTCTCTTGGGCGTACTTGTCCCAGAAGTGCCTGTCTTACTCTTTTCTGCTGTATCCGACTTTTTGGAAGCGGATTTGAATAGCAGAGAATCCGAAGCTTTCTTAGTTATCTTATCATAGATTGCTGAAAGCTTGCCGTCGAAGAGAAGCTCTCCGGAAGCCGAAGCGACTCTGAGAGAGTTCTTCACCTTACTATCCACGTGCGTGGATGTAGCTAGGGCTGCGTCACGTCTAACCAACTCCAGGTTTGCCACTGAAAGGGCGGAGTTATACGTGGAATAAGCTACTGCCCTTGAAAGAAGACTTAATGAGGATTGTATATTCTGGAATTCTTTCCCTTGAAGACGTAATGATAATGCCTTATTAAGGTGGTCTGCGTATGATAAAGCGTCTAAGTTAACTCTGTTAGACATTATTGTCGTTTCCAACGTCGTGGTTGGAATTGACATAGATGACGGTATAGACAATTCCAAGTCTTCAGCCTCGTTGTCTAGATGCAGAGGAACTCTCGGTATGCTCTGTCCTGCTGTTTCGAATTTATTCCTTAAATTGATGAAAGGCAGATTTAGAGCATTTGCGGACAAGAAACTAGACTTGCCTGTTTTGGTAGCAAGCTTATATATAGCGTCGTTCAATAATTCGAATGTTCTTGTGACTTTATTGGACTGTGTCGGAAACTCAGGGACGATGTCCCTGAACCGATCAAAAAATTCCGTGTCCAATGACGCTATCAGTCTCTTATCCGGCATCGCATCATTCTGGTCCGACGGAACAACCTCTGGAAGATAATGCCGGATGAAATCTACGGCAGCTTTATGTTGTTCCGAAAGGGAAAGCTCCAGATCCTCCGAATCACTTTCGCCATCCTGTCAGACCCTATGAAGTTCTCGGTCGTCCGTACCTGATGCTTCAGCGGAGCGTACCGACCCAGCGTCGTCAGATAATTCCTGATCCGACAGAGATTCTGTCGTTTGCTGGGATGCTGCGATAAGTTGTGCTATTTGGGATAGCACATCCGTCACTGAGGCCTGTGGAGTAGCGGTCTTACGTTGCTTTGCCACTGGAAGCTCCGTGTACGTTGACTCCTGCATACTTCTCTTATGCGAACGTCCGGAGTCTACAGGCCTCGTGTCCCTGGCTACCAGATGGCGTGACCTGGTCTCCATGGAATCCCTGATTGGCGAACCAGGCTCGATATCCATGGTCATGTAGCCAAGGTGCGGTCGTGTGCGCTGCCGTGAGGATGAGGAAGCCTTATTGACAGTCTATATAACGGAGCGTCCCGAGCGGCGGACGTATGCTCCGAATGCGAAACATTTTGTACCACAACATCTGGTCCCAGATGTTGTTGTACAAGAGAGGGACCTCTCTCGCTCGCAGCCCGGATGGACCTGGACGAGCTAGGAACCGGACTAATAGGCTTCCTCCGTTCTTTCCTCTGATCCGTCGTCACTGGGTGTGCACTTTGTCTATTTATAGTGCTCGCATCACCCAAATCTCCTTTCTGGACCGCAACGGACGAACCCGGCTGCCGAACCATTCGATGAATGGACGCTACACCGGGCGAGCTAGCAGGCACCAACGCCGTCGATCCTACTAGGGACCTCTTAGGCAATTGACGTATTTCCATGAGCACTTTTGCCGCTAGCTCTTCATTTAACTGTGACGACGGAGGCACACTTTTGGAAGACATCACGGAAACATCACCCTGTTCTTGTTCCTCTGAAATAGAGATTGATAAACTAGAGTGACCCTGCAGAGAAAGGACCGGCATGGCCTTTTCCCCGCTAACAACATACCGTGACACACGTTTCCAATGTTTGTCATCCCAATTGACACATACTGAACAGGAGTTAGTGCGAGTGCACTGACTACAATTAATACAATGATTATGAAAGTCAGAGAAGATTTCCTCTTATTACAATTTGAACAATATCCTTTCATTGTGAAAAGAATACAAAAAGTCCTAGTACTCGCACCAACCCCTGAAAACAAAGATACATAATAACATGATCCATTAACATAGAAAAAATAACTGAAATCAAAAAAATTTGTGGAAAAAATATTTTTTTAGAAAAGCCCAAGTTTCTGAAAAGTAAAGTTGAGCCCCAATGGATCCCAAGAAGCCTAAGTGTGGACAAAAATTTTAAAAATATTTTAAAAAATTAATGCAACACTTACATATAATAATAATGTATCTTGTTATGATTAAGCTAATACAAAGACAAGAAATCCCCCTCCACAGAGACTGTTGTCAATGTAAACAAGAAGTGTATAAACACCAGAAACATGACTCCAGGCACTGATAACCATGGCCCGAAATCAGTCACCAATAACACACTATCTGATGCAAAACAGAGACTTCCAGGGAAGAAACTGCAGAACATCAGATGGTAGATGCAGAACACTACGCCTAAACACCCATGGGTGAGGACGTAAACATGGGGAAAAGAACAGAATTCATTCTGTTACCCAGCTAAAACTCCCAAGAAATTTTAGTAATAATATTACAGAAAATATGCCAAAAGCATGGGAGAATAGCAAGGGGGGACTTAAAGGAAAGGGAGAGAGAAAACACTGAACAAGCAGTGTAACTTTATAGCAAGAATGACAACAACAGGCCCATGCCTCGAAATTATGCAACATAACATAATTTCGTAAAAAGTTCTAAGTTACAGCCCTGATTATTTCTTGCCACTCATTTTTCCTCTCCTCCTTCTATTTCCTCTTTAGATCCACCATTTCTCTAATATTTATGTGTCTGGCATCATTTAAACTGAGATTTACAAGCACAAAGATCAGTCAGATGTTAACTGATGAAACGCCAAACAAAGAATGATAATTGGCGCCAATTTCGAGACCTCCTTGACACTGCGCATGCGCAGTGGAGATAAAGTATGGAGGACCATTTAGGACATGATTTTTTCGGTTTTAGATGCAAATTTTGGGGGTTGGGGGGCAAAATTTGTGTTTGGCCCTAGATTTTTAAGAGTTAGCACCAGCTATGTCTGGGTCATTGGTACAGTATAAAAATATGCTCTGTAACTCGAAGAGTGCTGGAAAGCCCATATTTGGGCTTTGTTCTGATGTGCAGGTGCAGAAGTGCCAAGGCTTCATGTTCTGGGGACTTGCTTCAAATTAATTATTTTTGAAGTGAAATTATTTAGCATGCATGGTGTTGCCTTGCCACAATTTATGTGAGAGTACCTATAGGCACTCTCCCATAAATTGTAACAAGGCAAATCCATGATAGGGCCCTGTGAACATTATTTATTTATTGATTTTTAAGATCACATATTTTTGCACAATGGCTAATAATGGCCACAACATGAATATCAACTCAAGACCAGGGGTGAGCGTTAACTGGTAGAGTGCTAAATTATTTTTGGCCCTTACAATTTCTTTGTGCATCTTTGCCTTGTTACATTTTATGGGAGAGTGCCAGTAGGCACTCTCCCATAAATTGTAAGAAGGCAAATCCTAACAGATAAAATAACATCACTTCAAAGATAATATGAAGCACATCCACAGAACATGAAGCCTTTAAATTGTGGTACCGGCACTTCAGAATAAAGCCCAAATATGGGCTTCCAGCACTCTACCAGTTAATAAGCCATGTTTCCCATTTTAGAGAGGGTTTGCACCTCCCAAACATTGGTGACTGAGTCCTATTTTACCAGTAAAATAGAGTCTGTTTACCACAATGAAAAGGCATTGCTTCATTTCCCGGGGTTCCCGCAGGGAGGCCCTGCAAACATTTGAATGTAATCAAATCAAATATCAAATTGAACACTGCTCAATATTCGCAAACTGAATTAAATATTGAATCAAATTTATCAGAATAGTTACGGGTAATGCTACCGGGAAAAACACTTTGTTTTAGTCCAGAACATAACCATGCTGGCCCATACTCCCTATTCCTCATCGGCACATGAAACAGGAAGTATAAGCAATGGATAAATCCATCGCTGGCACTGAATCAGGCATGTCAAAGTACCACCGGTACCAATATAACCGATACTGGGATGGAACAGAGCATGTCCCACTGAAACCGGTACTGGGACAAATCAACAATTGGGTGACATATCACAATCAGATGGGAGAAATTCACATTTAAATGAACCCAGTCCCCCAAGATCGCAAAGACAAACATGACATCGTACAATTATCCTGCGGCGACATCAAAGTAATCATAAAGCGTAAAAATCGTGCTTTATGATTACTTTGATTTCGCCACAGAATAATTTCTTTGAAGTAACTGATGACGGTGCTTTCATTGTCTTCAATGCCACATTTGAAAAGTCACAATGGTCAACCTTATAGAGGTCATTGTGCAGACAAAACATGCACCTTTGGAGTGTTTTGATATATTTGTTCACAAATAAGTTGAAAGTATGTCGTGCAAGTGTGCCACAGACGATTATCAGTCTGTCTACCCTTGTTCAATTAGGAATTTCTGCATAAAATAATTTTGTCCCGGTACCGGCGGGACAAAAGCTTCAGTACTGGTACCAGTTGGAGCATGAGGGAACCGGCGGTACCAGTACAGGTACATGTACCGGTTGACATGCCTGCACTGAATGTGGAGTTGAGTGACATGGAATCCATTTTTAAGCTGATGTGCGTTTATTTTTAAAACACACTTTCCTCCTGCTGATATATGGTTCATTCCGATAAAGAAAGATTGCAAAGGTAATCAGAGATATTCAATACATATTCAGCACCAATTGCCAAATCAAATTTCAATTGAATACTGTCATTGAATCGAATATCATTTCGAATACCAAATATTTGCAGGGACCTAATTTAATCCATGGGGACAAATTTTCAATGACAAAACAAAAAGTTAGCACTCTAACAGATAAGAGTCCTTTTTGACTTGGTAATCTTGAGTAGGCCTGAAAATAAGCAATCTGACATTTGCAAAATGAGGTTCCCAGAGGGTGAATTTGATGATGCTATCCCTTACAGTCGGCCAATTTATCCTCTGGGTACCTCTTTCTGTTTAGTTTTGAGACTCTGATTCAGATTTAGGTTCACAGAGGGTAAATTTAGTAATGCTACCCTGCTGTGCATGGTAGCATCACTAAATTCACCCCAGAGGGTCCTCATTTTGCAGATGACAGTCTGTTTATTTTCTGGCTTGATCTTGAGAGACGAAACATCAAAAAATAAGATGAAAAACACTATCCTTCAAAACTGTTACGCAATCTAAGATACTCCCCAAATCAATCTGTCATCACACCCAATCATTTTGTCATCTTGTCCGGATGAATCCACAACAATCCGAATAAATATTGTATCATCCACCAAATATCCATTATTAGTATCATCAAAGACATTTAAAGGTAAAAACTTTGGACATCCACTTGCAATATTCATTTCGGAGGTTGGTTTTTTGAAAGAAGAGCTGTTGGGGTCCGGCATAAACGTATCCTTATGGTGGCGCACGTTCTTATGATCTATAATGACAAGAGAGACCTTCTGCTGAAAAGGCCAAGACAACAAAGCATCATAGTGATTTTTCATCAGAACGAAAAACAATGACACGAATTTGCCTTTACCCATACCATCTCCATTAGGATATAATCTAGCACACATCTTATACCCACACTTACTTGTATAGAAAGGCGGTGAGTAAATACTTGGTTTTCTCCCTTCTATAGCTTCTTTTCGAGCATGGGTGAAATTAGGTATTTTCCACAGTAGTTTTCCATTGTAACTAGTCTGTTCCATGTTCTTCAACTTCTCATCCATTTCTGCTAAAGCGACATCTTTCTGAATTAAACTACGTTCCAAGGATCTGAGCTTATTTTCATAGCTCATAATAATTTCTTGGTCCATTTTTTCTCTTCTGTCTAATGCATCTATTGCTGTCAAACAACGCTCAATTTCTCTATGTAACACACCTACAATACTCTCAAATGTTCCGATTTTTGTTTCCAAAGCTGGTACACAATTAATCCGGTGCAAATCATCGTCTGTTAAACCAGCCAATGGGCCATTAACTTGTGTAATTGGGGATGACTCACTTACGAGAGAAAATCTGTAATTATCGGTAATCGGAGTTCCGCTGCTGTTCAATGAAACTTTTCCTTGATTGTTAGTTGTAAGTCTTCTAATATTTTCCTGTATTAGTACTTGTATCTTCGATTCCATTTCAAGAAGTTCACGGCCAATGTTGTTCCTCACTAAACTTTCAACTGTTGTGATGAACAATTCGTTGGACAGCTGCTTCAAGCACCATATCACATGGGTTGTTGTATTCTGAGTAACATGTTTGACTAATGTCTCTTTGTCCATCTAAAACGATAAAATTTATGCATTACACATTTATGCATTACACTCAAACCTCTGCAGGCCTGGGCACAAAAAGAGATTACTTCATAACCCAATAGCAGGTCACGCTGTATAACACGGTGGCAACCTAACAGAAAAAAGCTTTTCCACCTTCTGTTTTTTTGTTTGGTCACATCTTAACAGAATTTCTGCCAAAACAAATCGAAATGACTAACATGTGATCTCCCTTTTGTGAGATCGCACATTAGTTGTTGCTATTAGTATTGGTGGAAGTAAAGAGCATGCCACTCTATTCATATGTGAATGCAATGCGCAACCTTTGTGTTGTGTTAGTCGTGAAAGACTGTCAAGTTTAGCTGATAGAACATGTGGGATTAGTAATTTAATTTATATTCGATTATTTTGTCGTAACCGGTAGTTCATTCACATATTTTATATTTGACGTAACCCCACGGTAACCTAAACAAATGCTCACAGGTTATTTCCAGGCCTGCTCTGTTATACAACCAGACAAGGTACAAGCGAAAAGTGGTTATTTGACCCTTCATTTAACATGGCTGAAAGATGCCACTTAAAGTTTGTTTTGTGAATTGGTTTTGATTCTCGTGAATGCCTGTTGCGAGAATCAATTTTCAGTTTTTAACCTTTTACCCAAAGCACAAAGCAGGCGACATTAAAATTTATTACTTTAAATATTATTTTTTTCAAAATATTTTAACCCTTTACCTAACATGAAAAGCAGACGACACTTGCAAAAAAAAATTCTTGAATAGCTTATTTTTTTCATTTTTTGTCTCAAAAACATAGGTTATTACCTCCTCATTGGAACGAGCTCGACGAGCTCGTTCCAACGAGGGGTCATAACCTATGTTTTTGAGACAAAAATGAAAAAAATAATGAAAATTAATTGGCGATCTTTGAGAATTGCGCTGGCCGGTTTTGGCCGTTACGTTGGGTAAAGGGTTAACAAAACCATATCATGTGACCCCCTCCCCACCTCACTGGAACAAGATCAAGGAGCTTGTTTCAATGAGGGGGGGGGGGGGGTCACATGATATGGAATTTTTTTTAAAAAATACATAATTTTTCCTGCAGCTGAATTTGCATATTACACGAGAGGAAGTGGCCAATTCGTTAGGTAATGGGTTAAAACATTTCTCGTAAGCACAACAATTTTAAATCCCATAGTAAAACAAGAGGCCCCAAGGGGCCTTAATCGCTCACCTGCCAAAGTGGTTCAAAGAAGTATTTGGGATCCCTTTCAGTTAGACATGGTTCATCAACACTACAAAGGAATGAAGTCTTGAGAGGCAAATTTGATAGAAAAACACTATGGAATGGATTTGAACAAACCTGAACCTAACATGTCCCTTGCCATCTCCCCCCCACCCCTACCCATAGAGCTCAAATATTATGCCAGGAACTCAAATTGAACAAACTTGAATCTGATCCCCCTTGAGATGTCAAATACCAAATATGGAAGAATTCTGACTGGTGGGTGTGAAGAAGGTTTTTAAAGAAATCACCTCACAATGCACTAAGTTAAACTTTGGGCTCAAATTAGGAGCCAAAATATTAACCCAGGGACCCAATTTGAACAAACTTGAATCTGACTCACTAGAGATGTTGTATTCCAAATATGAAAGAATTCTGATTGGTGGATCTGAAGAAGAAGATTTTAAAAGAAATTCCGTCATATTGCACTTAGTTAAAATTCAGGCTCCCATAGGTAGCCCAAATTAATAATCTAGGGACCAGATTTGAACAAACTTGAGTCTTACTCTCCAAGAGATGTTGTATACCAAATGTGAAAGGATTCTAACTGGTGGATCTGAAGACGATTTTTAAATTTTTAAAGAAATTTCCTTATATTGCACTAAGTTAAAATTGAGGCTCCCATCGGGAGCCTAAATATGAACCCAGGGAGCTAGGATTGAACAAACTTTAATCTAATTCTCATAGAGATGTTGTATAACAAATATGAAAGCATTCTGACTACAGGGTCTAAAGAAGAAGATTTTAAAAACAAGTCTGAAACAGACGCAAAATTTTCAACCCAGGGACCCGATTTGAATAAACCTGAATTTGACCTCCCTAGAGATGTTGTATACCAAATATGAAAGCATGTATACCATATGTGAAAGGAATCTGACTGGTGGATCTGAAGAAAAAGCTTTTTCAAGACATTTCCTCATATTGCACTAAGTTAAAATTCAGGCTCTCATTGGGAGCCCAAACATTAACCGAGGAACTCGATTTGAACAAACTTGAATCTGGCCCCCTTAGAGATGATGTATACCAGATATCAGAGGGTTCTGACTGGTGAATCTGAAGAAGAAGATTTTTAAAAGAATATTCCATATATTGCACAAAGTTAAAATTTTAACCCAGCAATTCGATTTGAACAAACTAACTCAAGGACCCGATTTGAACAAACTTGAAACTGACCCCCCTAGAGATGTTGCATACCAAATATCAAAATATTTCAACTGGTGGATCTGAAGAAGAAAATTTTTAAAGAATATTCTACATATTGCACTAAGTTAAAATTTGCAAACCTTAACCCAGGGACTCGATTTGAACAAACTTGAATCTGACCCCCCTAGAGATGTTGTATAACAAATATGAAAAGAGTCTGACTGGTTGATCTGAAGAAGATTTTTTTGAACTTTTGAAAAAATTTATGGGTGCTACCAAAGTTATTCCCCTTGTGGTACCCCCTGTGGGCACGGCAAGTTTATTTGAACAAACTTGAATTGACATATGATAAGGAACTGAGTTCATTCTTTTGAGGGATCATAAGCTATTTTGTGCAGCAAAAATTGAAACAAGAAGGATGTTAATGTCCCACCACTCACTTACATTCCACTTGAATAGAGTTATTTCAACAAACTCCAAGACTACTATTATCCCTAGTGGGTGAGGGTGTGAGATGGGGAAATCTCCCCTGGGGGCAAGATATTTTGGCCAGACACGAGGCTTGCCAAGTATCTGGACCAAATATCTTGTCCCGAGGGTGATATTTCCTCACACCCACCCCCCTTCAGGGATAATTTTTCTGCTCCACCAAAACAGTCGGATGTTGTCATCAAACGTAATTCAGGGGCACATGCAGCTATATCGAAAAATTTTGTGGTCCATTTCTGATTTCCAAAACTGATTTGCTTATTGGAAAGAGTGCACAAAATTCTGTATATACCACAGGTATATACCGCAAATTTAAATCAAAACGCCGGCAATATAGGGTTTAAAGATTTGCAGTGAAATGAACATTAACACATTCTGATGATGTCATATTATGAATTGATTCAATTCAATTATTTATTAAACAGTATACACAGTAATAAATTCAGATAACATATTTTAGATTTTCGAGGTTTTCACTGTTAGGGAATACCATAGCCTATCTGGCTGTCTTCCTAGCATTATACAATGCATTCGCAGAACTTTTTGATGGGAATTTTGTGCAACTTGCTCCACTCATAATGGCATTCATCCAAAAATTGAGATAAAAGAGTCAAGTGTCCTTTGGTTTTGCAGTCTGTATTTTTATTTCTATTTTCTTCGACACACATTCGTCTGCTAATATTTCCGAAACGTGAAACCATGTCGTTTCTTTACAGAAGAACGTATGATGATTGAATTGTCCTGCTCTCATTAAATATGCTAATAAGCCAATATAGGTTGGTCATGTGGGTGGGGTGAGATAGCTGTCACATGGGTAGGGTGAGACAGACATATCTCTCCCAGCTGTCTCACATGACTTTATATATGTGTCAGTACCTCAGTGGTGGGAGAAAACAAGTTCCATATCACTTGAAATATAAAAATAAATTTAATCTGCATATAACCTAACTTTTGACTGAAAACTTTAAAAACATAGCACAAATGCAATATGAAAGCCATATGGCCATGTGATTCAAAGAAACTGACTAAAATCTACAAGGGTGTCCCCATTTTCCATGAACATCGGTAGTGGGACAGGATCTAGTTCATGTTTCAGTATGTCAGACATGGACATGAGTCAGCCAGATGACTGAAGGGAAAGTATTCAGGAGTAAATCACAGAGGTATTGATCACTTCAGTATCACCTATTTTGATAGATTTCCTATTCGATAACATGGTGGTCATATTCTTGTTAAGGGATTTATGGAAACCACCAGGAAGCTCATGTACAAACTGTGCAAGCCATTGTTGGTCTATTTCTTAGCCTTTATATCAATATTGGCACTCTGATTTGTCACATCCCCATCTAAGATATTAACAATGACAGTTGACTCATGGTCATTTGGATCCAACAGACAAATGCAAGACAACTTTAGTTATAGTTGACGAAATCAAATGAAATTTGGTATGTAAATGTATCAACATAAAATACAGAAAAAAAATCAAGTACTTATGACTCAGTTATACTACATGACATATTTGGTTCAAATCAGCCCATTTGTTCTTGAAATAGAAATTTTGAGTGGAGCCCAAATTTGGTAGTTCAAATTTTGACCTACTGAGTTCCTTTGAAACAAGAGGCCCCAAGTGGCCTTAATCGCTCACCTGCCAAAGTGGTTCAAGGAAGTATTTGGGGTTACATTCAAGGTATAGTAACTATATACTACCATGGAAACTAAAATAGTAGCCTCTGATAAAACCAGAGGCCCAAATGAGCCTAAAACTCTCACCTGGGTCAAGTTGCTCCCACAGGGAGCCCAAATATGAACCCATGGACTTGGCTTGAACAAACTTGAATCTCACCCCCTAAGGATGCTGCATACCAAATATCAAAACATTCTGACTGCTGGATCTGAAGAATAAGATTTTTGAAGAATATTCCTCATATTGCACTAATTTGAACATTTGGGCTCCCATAGAGAGCCCAAATATGGAGCCAGGGAATTGATTTCAACAAATATGTGAATCAATCTTCCAAAGATGTTATAAGTGAAATATGAAAGCTTTTGGAGCAGTGGTTTGGGAGAAGAATATTCTTTAATGTTTTCCCCATTACCCAGTGTTAAAAAATGCTGACTCAGCCCTTTTTCAAAGTCCCGAAAAAGTACTCTATGATAAAACCGATAGAAATTTTTTTGGACCATTCCATTCTGTTGGTCCTAAGGAAGCTTCATACCAAATAAAAATTCTCAGTGCAGCGACGTTTTGGAGATATGGGCATTTTAAATTTTTTCTATTTTTAACTCCTGTGATTCTCATGAGGCAAGGGGAAATTTCTTTTTAGCATGAATTAACTACTTATGACCCAATAAGCCCTCATATCAAATTTGGTTCAAATCAGCCTCTCAGTTTGGAAAGTTAAAAAATTTATAGTAATTTATATATTTTTTATACTTACCAATGACCCAGACATAGCTGGTGCTAACTCTTAAAATATAGGGCCAAACACAAATTTTGCCCCCCAATCCCCAAAATTTGCATCTAAAACTAAAGAAAACATGTCCTGAGAGGCCCTCCACACTTCGCCCCTACTGCGCATGCGCTAACCAGGAAGGTACCGAAATCTGCGCCAAGCATCATTTTTTCTATTTGTGCCTGCTAAATGTTATAAATCACTGGGGAAGTAGGAGTACCCACTCATGGGAGGGCCATCCCCGTCTAGGCCATTGGTAAGTATTAAAAATATACAACTTACAAATAAATTTATCATATTTTTATACTAAAACCAATGGCCCACACTTAGCTGAATCATAAAAAGGCTGGTGGGACTAGGACTTAGAGGAAATATAATACCTCTATTACTCCGATTTAAAGAATAGCTCCAACAGGAGAATAGGAGATGACAGAGGAATTACATAGGTCTTTCTCTTGTTAAAAAAAGAGAACGACATAACACCATTAATATACAGGAGTAATACACAATATATTCTCCATTTAATGCCAGCATAACCTGTTATGCTAATTCGGTGAAGAAAACAAATTATAAGGTTAGTCCAGAGACTGAGATGCTTTATACTCATTTAAAAGTGTCAGAGGATTGTATATAAATGCTTGTATGACACGTGACATTTACATATACTTCACAATGAGCTACACTTTAAAAACAATACATAAATGAGATATAATTGTTGCTTTACACCAAGCTACACATTAAAACTACCCAGCACCGATGCTGGAATACTGTCACTGGAGGAGGGAGTCCCTTGCTTTTCACTATAAAGCCAGATTTAATTTAACGGACCCTCCCCCCCCCCCCCCCCCCCCGACCCCTTTCCCTTGTTCTGGTGGAAGAATCCTCAGAATGAAGAGGGCAGCGGAATGTAATCAGAGCTCGAGCAGACTGCCTAAGACATCATAGCAAAAATCTAGGAGATGTAATATTAAGGGACAACATTCTGTGCGACAGAAAGAGGACCCAAGGATCTAAGGTCACTGGAGATAGACTCTAAATTTCTAAGGTAAAACTTAGTAAATGAAGACGGTTGCGTCCACTAGGCTGCCTTCATTAAATCAGTAATGACAATACTATTTGAATAAGCCCAAGAAGACAGTGCTCTAACCTCATGCGCTGATATCTTATTGACAGAACGTTGATCTCAAGATAGATTCTCATAAGCAATTTGTATTGCTAATTGAATCCACCTAGCCTCTGAATGAACAGAAATATCCTTTCTGTTAGGCATAAGAGAAAGAAAAAATCTCTTTCTTCCCTTTCTAATAAAGCTAGATCTACATTTATAAATGCGCATCACTCTCACTGGACACAACATCGGCCTACGGTTGTCCAAGAACCATAAAGCCCTGATAATAATAGGCTCTGACTGCTTATCCAGAATCTGATTCTAAGCCAAGAATCCCACTTCCGTAGTAAGAGTAATAGTATTACCTACACTACGGAAATGGAATCTTCAACAGATAATGCATGAAGCTTGCTAACTCTTCTGGCTGAAGCAAAGGCTAAGAGAAATGCCATTTTATAAGTTAGGAATTTGAATTCTACATCATCTAACGACTCAAAAGGAGCTTCTTGAAGCTTCTTGAAGCTTCAAAAGAACCCAAGCCAAATTCCATTTAGGAATTAATCTGAGGGTTGTAGGTCGATTGATAGAGAAATTTCTAACTAGCTTGGATAAAGAAGGATCTGATCCAAGTTATCATGATGAGCATATGTGTCTGATAACATAGACCTACAGCCCTTTATAGCAACAGGCTGCAGTTTTAATTCGTCAAACAGGTAGACCAGAAAATTGGCAATTTGAGGTACAGATGGATTACAGATAACCACCGATTGATCCACACACCAACGAAAGAAAACTCTCCACTTCACTGTGTAATTCAACAAAGAGGTTGTCCTCCTACAGTTAGAAATTGCATCCACTGCTCGTCCTGTAAACTGCTTTCCAAGCAAGAAGGACCGCACAACAGAAATACGTGAAAGTTGAGTTGGGTTGTGATGCAGTGTGTGGTACTTCCCTGATATAGAAGGTCCTTGAGAGGAGGAAGCGTCCGAGGAATGTCCCATAACAGACACCTGACAGGATTAATCCAAGGTTTCCGAGATAACAGAATTTTGCAATGAGACTGTTTGATTTTTAACAGAATCTGCTGAGTCAGAAGAAATGCATATCCTGCTATTCCATTCCAAGAGATCAATAGAGCGTCTACAGCATACAATCGATGATCTGGACATGGAGCCCAAATGTCGGAAGCTGATTGTTCCGGTTCATAGCAAAGAGATAAATTTGGTTCAAATCAGCCCATCAGTTCTTAACTGGTAGAGTGCTGGAAGCCCATATTTGGGCTTTATTTTGAAGTGCAGGTTCTGCAACTTAAAGACTTCAAATTGAGTGGCTGTGATTCATATTATCTTTGAAGTGATCCTATTTAGTCTGTTAAGATTTGCCTTGTTACAATTTATAGGAGAGTGCCCATGGGCTTTCTCCTATAACTTGCAACAAGGCAAAGGCACATGAATAAATTTTGGTGACTAAAAATAATTTAGCACTCTACCAGTTAAAATACAAATTCTGGGTGGAGCCCAAAATGGGTATGCTCCCACAGACAGCCCAAATATTACCCTACAAACTTCCCTTGAACAAACTTTAATCTTCAACACCAAAGGATGTTCCATACCATATATCAAGGCATTCTCTCTGGTGGTTCATGAGAAGATTTTTAGGCTTTTGGGGCATTAACCACAGCCCAAAGATCGCAGCAGCTTCATTTGAACAAAACAGAAAGGGTATATTCCAAAGATGGTCTGTGCAATATATGTTCAAATTTGACCCAGTGGTTTTGAAGAAGAAGACAAGTTTCAAAAGTTAACGGACGACGGGCGCCAAGTGATGGAAACAGCTCCCACTGACTTGCAGTCTGGTGAGCTAAAAATGGATGATAGAAACAAGTGTTACCCAAACGACACGCGTTGCTCATGCACTCTAATACACCTATCACCATGACAATGACTTAACAACATGGTCACTCATGCACATGGACTACCATAACATCCCACATGATTCACAATACATGGAGACATGATGTAACTTCTGAGTTCCTCCACCATTGTTTCCCAAATCATGCCCACTTTCAACATATTATACTAGTAATCCACCTCACACAGAAGTCAACAAAGTTGTGACCCTGCATGGAGGATGGAAACAGAATGCTACTGCCAGGTATACCAGTCATTAAAAAGTTAATAATGTCAAATTTCATATAAAATGGACCAGCTTTCATACCGAGAATGATGTAAAACACAGTTAATGTTGAGAACGATTTCGGCCACAATTAAAAAATTGCCAATACCAGTTGGCCCCTTCCCTTTTACCACCCTTAACTTTTCTCCAATGAATTCCAAACCCCAAGAAACTCAGAGATACACCTTCCACAATGTTAATAGCAATCTAAATTCCTTCACCTTTCTTTTTTTAATTAATTTAATTGACTTTTAGATTTTGCGTGGAAGGTTTGAATCCAGGTAAACACCATCTCCTTTTACCCTTAAGGGCCTAATTCCGACTTTGATCGCTTTTACTGCAACAGAACAGGTACCCCATCATGCAGTATCAGGGTTAACTCACAAATTACATTCAATACCATGGCAGTGCATCGTGTGCTTCTGCCCTAATTGGTTCAGTTCAGACCATTTTAATGTTTTTCTGCTTTTTTTTTTTGGAGGGGGGGGGGGGGGGGGGTGGAGTTATCCAGGAAAAAATGCTCAAAATTGTAATTTCTCAAAAAGAAAGATTAATAAGGAGAAAGGCAGGTTGGGTTGGTGTGGTAGGAACAGAGAAATGAGTGTTAACCCATGCTAGCGCTGACAGGGTTAACATTTGAATTGAGTAGAAACAACTGACATTTTGGTGATGTCATTTTTTAAATTATTGATTTTGATGTCATCATGTGGCGTGTGATGGGAGAAATATCATCCTCGAGTGGTGTGAGTGTGTGTGTGTGTGTGTGTGTGGTGGGGGGGGGGGGGTGGGGTGGGGTGGGGGGGGTGGGGGTGGAATGTGTTGATTTGTCAATTGAAACGAAGCAGGATGCCATGTTTGTTTCCAAAATACAGGTGATGATTAACCCTCTGCACACTGATGTCGAAATATCAAAATTTCTACCTGCAAATTTTTCCCATAATGCAACTAGGATTATAACCAATTCAGTCTTGTCTGACAGAGCTCATAGAGCTCTGTCAGACAAGACTGAATTGGTCACATTACTAGCTGCATTATGTGCAAAATTTGATGCCTGAAATTTTAGTATTTTGACATCAGAGTGCAGATGGTTAAATATTCAAATGAGGATAATCACATGGGGAGGGAAAGTTGGATCTGTCTCACCCAGGTATTTAACCCAGGACACATGTATCTCAATTCACAGGTGGTGAGAAATGAAAGGGTCAATATATTTAATGTAAAAGTAGGCCAAAAACTTCCAAGACTTACATCATCCAAATTGCATGCTGGACAACTTAATCTCTGGCTTTTGCATTCCCGTTTATGTTCTTCAAGCTGAAATAAATAATCAAAAATGTATTGTGGAGTGAAATGTTTCTCTTTGTATGACACCCTCACAATGTCAGAAAAAAACAGTTGAAGGACTTTCAGTGACATTCTTGTGTTAACCTTCTGCACATCGAGGTAGAAATTCCCAAATTTCAAGTTGTCATTTTTTTCCTATAATGCAACTAGGAATTGAACCAATTCAATCTTGTTTGACAGAGCTCAATGAGCTCTGTCAAACAAGGTTGAATTTGTTAAATCCTATTTGCATTATGGCAAAATTTGCAAGTCAAAAATCTGATATTTTAACACATGTGTTGGAGTGTTGAGCTAAATAATTTTGAGACAAAATTCAAGAATGTCAGAACTCCAAATAAGAAGCATAAGGGCGATTTCACGGAGTGTGGTTATATTATGCCCATCACCTAATATTCGAGACTGATAAGTAACTGTCTTGATGTAAATGTCTTTTTTCTTTGATATTCTTACTGATCAGTGATTACCAGATTTTTTTTAAATACTATTATTACTTTCGTAGATTTTTTTACAGCACATGACCCTCAAATGTTAGCACCATTGCATGCCTCCAATCTCTTTACAGGAAGCTTTGGTTTGTCCAGTCCTAATTAATTATCCCCGCTTTCGTCGGGGATATTGTCGTTATCTCCGTCCGTATGTCCGTCCGTCCGTACGTCCGTCCGGTGTTACATTCACTTGCATTAATGTTTAAACTATGCTAATGTGTTCAGGTATCACCAGTACATGTGCATGAAGGTTTCGGGATTTTGATTTGGTTCCAAGTGGTTCCAGTGGAACCACTTTTATCCTTAGAAAATCTTTGTCCGCTCAAAGGCTCTTAGGGTATTGAATTCGAAACTTTTAAACCATGTTAACATGTTCAGATAGCATCTGTAGATGTGCATGAAGGTTTCGGAATTTTTTTCGGAAACTTTTAAACCATGTTAACATGTTCAGATAGCATCTGTAGATGTGCATGAAGGTTTCGGAATTTTGATTTGGGTCCAAGTGGTTCCAGTGGAACCACTTTTACTCTCAGAAAATCTTTGTCCGCTCAAAGGCTCTTAGGGTATTGAATTCGAAACATTTAAACCATGTTAACGTGTTCAGATAGCATCTGTAGATGTGCATGAAGGTTTCGGAATTTTGATTTGGGTCCAAGTGGTTCCAGTGGAACCACTTTTATCCTTAGAAAATCTTTGTCCGCTCAAAGGCTCTTAGGGTATTGAATTCGAAATGTTTAAACCATGTTAACATGTTCAGATAGCATCTGTAGATGTGCATGAAGGTTTCGGAATTTTTATTTGGTTCCAGGTGGTTCCAGTGGAACCACTTTTATCCTTAGAAAATCTTTGTCCACACAAAGGCTCATAGGGTATTGAATTTGAAACGTTTAAACCATGTTAACATGTTCAGATAGCATCTGTAGATGTGCATGAAGGTTTTGGAATTTTGATTTGGGTCCAAGTGGTTCCAGTGGAACCACTTTTATCCTTAGAAAGTCTTTGTCCGCTCAAAGGCTCTTAGGGTATTGAATTTGAAACGTTTAAACCATGTTAACATGTTCAGAGAGCATCTGTAGATGTGCAAGAAGGTTTCGGAATTTTGATTTGGTTCCAGGTGGTTCCAGTGGAACCACTTTTATCCTTAGAAAATCTTATTCCGCTCAAAGGTTCTTAGGGTATTGAATTCGAAACGTTTAAACCATGTTAACATGTTCAGATAGCATCTGTAGATGTGCATGAAGGTTTCGGAATTTTGATTTGGGTCCAAGTGGTTCCAGTGGAACCACTTTTATCCTTAGAAAATCTTTGTCCGCTCAAAGGCTCTTAGGGTATTAAATTCGAAACGTTTAAACCATGTTAACATGTTCAGATAGCATCTGTAGATGTGCATGAGGGTTTCACAATTTTGATTTGGGTCCAAGTGGTTCCAGTGGAACCACTTTTACCCTCAGAAAATCTTTGTCCGCTCAAAGGCTCTTAGGGTATTGAATTCGAAACGTTTAAACCATGTTAACATGTTCAGATAGCATCTGCAGATGTGCATGAAGGTTTCGGAATTTTGATTTGGGTCCAAGTGGTTCCAGTGGAACCACTTTTATCCTTACAAAATCTTTGTCCGCTCAAAGGCTCTTAGGGTATTGAATTCGAAACTTTTAAACCATGTTAACATGTTCAGATAGCATCTGTAGATGTGCATGAAGGTTTCGGAATTTTGATTTGGGTCCAAGTGGTTCCAGTGGAACCACTTTTACCCTCAGAAAATCTTTGTCTGCTCAAAGGCTCTTAGGGTATTGAATTCGAAACATTTAAACCATGTTAACATGTTCAGATAGCATCTGTAGATGTGCATGAAGGTTTCGGAATTTTGATTTTGTTCCAGGTGGTTCCAGTGGAACCACTTTTATCCTTAGAAAATCTTTGTCCGCTCAAAGGTTCTTAGGGTATTGAATTCGAAATGTTTAAACCATGTTAACATGTTCAGATAGCATCTGTAGATGTGCATGAAGGTTTCGGAATTTTGATTTGGGTCCAAGTGGTTCCAGTGGAACCACTTTTATCCTTACAAAATCTTTGTCCGCTCAAAGGCTCTTAGGGTATTGAATTCGAAATGTTTAAACCATGTTAACATGTTCAGATAGCATCTGTAGATGTGCATGAAGGTTTTGGAATTTTCATTTGGGTCCAAGTGGTTCCAGTGGAACCACTTTTACCCTCAGAAAATCTTTGTCCGCTCAAAGGCTCTTAGGGTATTGAATTCGAAACATTTAAACCATGTTAACATGTTCAGATAGCATCTGTAGATGTGCATGAAGGTTTTGGAATTTTGATTTGGGTCCAAGTGGTTTTTCAATCATGTGACAATGATGTGATCAGAACACTACCCTTTATACATCATGTTGGGTGAAGTATCTTGTTTGAAATATTGAAGTAGTTTCACATGTGAGTCTTCAGAAGGAAATTAAATACTGTTTTATCATTTTAAATCACACACATGCGTGAAGCCTTTTTATCCAAGTCTGTATCCTGCACTAACCAAAAAGGAAAGTGCAAATGCGGGGATATACTATAGTGTGCTTCGCACACAAATGGCACCATCTAGTTTATTTATTTATTGTATTGGTGTTTAAGGTCACATATTTCTGCACAATAGCTGAACATGACAACAGTTTTATGGGTGGAGGAAGACGGAGTACCCGGAGAGAATCACCGAGCAACGGCAAGCAACTGTCAGCTCCCCAACATACTAACTCTACATAAGCAGGGTTAGCACTGGTTGAAGACAGGTGCACCATTGACGTGCAGTACGCCTTAGTACACAATGCCACTGTGCCCCACATGGGCAATGGGTATGAAGTGTCTTGCTCAAGGACACAACGTGGTTATATGACCAGCGTTCAACAGTTTTTGTGTTATATGACATGCCACTTTCATACTCATGATTGCTACTGTGCATGTATCAAATGTATGTCAAATGTATTCTAAAACAAGAGGTCCCATGGGGCCTGAGGCACTCGCCTGACCATAGTTGTTTAAAGGATTTAATTAGCTTCTAAGGCTGGTTAGTACTACAGAGGAATGACATTATTTAATTATTTTTAATTCTGTTGTTCATGCCAGATGATTTTTTTCTAGTACTGGGATGCTACCACAGAAATAATGTTTCGATTTTCAGTAATGCAAAACTAGAGAGTTCAAATATGAACAAACCTGAAGGATGTTGTATACCAAATATCCAAAGATTCTGACTGGTAGTTCCGGAGAAGATTGTGAGAATATTACCAATTTTACAAACATCCTCACATCTCATTGGAAATGCAAATATCAACCTAGGGACTTTATTTGAACAAACTGAATCTGAACCCTTTAAGGATGCTGTATACCAAATATAAAAAGATTCCGATAGCATCTCAAAAAACAGATTTTGGAAGATTATTCCTCATATCGGACAAAGTTAAAAGTTGGGCTCCAATAGGGAGCCCAAATATTAACCCAAAGACTTGATTTGAACAAACTTAGATCTGACTTCCCTAAGGATGCTGTATACCAAGTGTCAAAATATTCTGACTTGTGGATCTGAAGAAGATGATTTTCAGAGATTATTCCTCATATTGCAGTGAGTTAAAATTCAGGCTCAATTAGAGAGCCCAATTATCAACCAATGGACTTTAGTTGAACAAACTGAATACAACCTCTGTAAAAATTCTGTATGCCATATATTAAATGATTCTGACTGGTTAACCCAGGGACTTGGTTTGAACAAAATGAGATCTAACCTCCTTAAGGATGCTGTATACCAAATATGAAAAGATTCTGACTGGTGGATCTGACGAAGAAGATTTTTAAAGATTATCCCCCATATTGCAATAGGTTAAAATTCGGGCCCTCCATAGAAAGCCCAAATATTAACTGAGGAAATTGATTTGGACAATCTTGAATCTGACCCCCATAACAATGATGTATACCAAACATTAAAGGATTCTGACTGGTGGTTCTGAAGAAAAAGATTTTTAAAGACTGTTTCCCATATTTCCCTTAGTTAAAATTTGGGCTCCTGTATCGAGCCCAAATATGAACCAAGGGGCTTAATTTTAACATATCTGGGGTATCTGATCCCCCTATGGATGTTGTATACCAACTATCAAAAGATTCTGATCAGTGGTTCTGGAGAAAATTTAAAAAAAATTTGTTGCAAATATGCCGACTCAGCATTTTTTCAATGACCCCCTTACAAAACACCCTAACACAATCAATGGAAATTGTTTTTTATCATTCCATTCTACTCGTCCTAAGGATGCTTCATAGCAAATAACAGTTCTCTGCTCCGTGTGGTTTGGGAAATATGAGTGTTTGAAAATATTTCTATTTTCAGCTCCTGGGGATTTTTTTTGCATGAATCAAGTACTTATAATTCAATAATACCACATACCAAATTTGGTTCGAACTGGACCATCAATTCAGAAAATAGAAAATTTGGGCGGAGCCCAAAATCTTGTCCCTCCTATTGCAGAGACAAATATTGATCCATTAACTTTGTTTGAACAAACTTGATTCAACACCTCATTCAATTGTCCAGTTCAATGTTTACACAACTGTGAGGATACCACATTTAGCTGTATCTGAAGTTTGTTACTTTATTATAATGATGGCATTTACATTTTTTAAGGCTTTAGTTAATTATTAACAAACAATATTGAGTGTCTGGGGGGAAAAATGACTCCAGGGAAGGCTTGGTCCATAAAAGGGATCCTCTGCCCCTATAGCAGACACCCTGCATTTGTCAAAACCATAGTACTCAGTGAATCACGCTAATGCTATTACCTGCTGACTGAATGTGCAACAGTATTGACATTGTCATGAATTATTGTTTCACAAAAGAAACTATGAATTAAAACAGTTTTTGTGTGTCCAAATGAGTATTGTTTAAATTAAAACACCAGATTTTCTTGGTCTAGAAACACAAAATGTGGGAGAATATGGAAAAATGATTGGAAACGTCTTGTTTACATTTTTTTAATGTTTGAAGAAACAACTGAATGATTATTATTACAATGACTAATTTGAAAATGGGCGGTAGGGATCATTTTCATCTTGTAGAGAGATGGCACAGCCACTGGAGGGCACCCACATACTGGAAATATCAGTGGGACCTTCAGGTCTTAACCCTTTACCCAATGAATCAGCCACATCCGCCTGCATAAGATGCAAACTCAGCAGCTGAAAAAATATTATTTTTCAAAAAATTTCAACAAAACCATATCATGTGACCCCTCTTTGGAATGAGCTCATCGAGCTCGTTCCAATGAGGGGTCACATGATATGGTTTTGTTTTAATTATTTTTTTTTTAAATTTAAAAAATGATATTTAAAGTAATAAATTTTGATGTCGTGTAAATTGGGTAAAGGGTTAACTCTTTTCATGCGGCTAGCAATATATATATATATATTTATTTTTGAAAAAAACGTGTTGCAAAAATGTCACTCACTCACCTGATTAATTGCTTAAAGAAGGATTTAAATATTCAGCATTTATGGCTACTTAACACTACAAATGAACAGAGTTATGTAATTTTTTTATAACTCTGTTGTCCACATCAAATAATTTAACTAGTAATATGCCAAATTATTTTTCGTTGTGAACATTTGGTCTCCTGTCTTTCCATTGTTAGTATTTATGGGAGAGTACCTTTCGGCACTATCCCATAAATTGCAACAAAGCAAAAACACACAGATGAAATAAATCCATTATAAAGATAAGGGGAACAATGTCCACAGAATATGAAACCTTCATGTTGTGGTACCTGCACTTAAGAATGGAGCCCCAAAAACGACCTTCTAGCACTCAACCCATTAAATGATTTTCATTAACACTAAAGAACTGGTCATTTTTCCAGGACCTGGAATACTGATTATCTATTTTCCAGGGAAGGCAGATTTCAAACTCCAGTTGTGTCAATGTCATATTTATAACTGGAGGGAGGAGGAGTGCAGAGTGCAATGGGTGATTTTTTTTTCTCAACATTTAGATGAGTGTTGAAGGATTTCAAGTGATCCTGTGCCGAAAATATTTCACCCAAATGATCGGGGGTGGGGGGGGGGGGGGGGGGGGTGGGGGGGGGAGGGAGAGAGGGGTGGAAAAGAAGGATAGCATGGTGAATTTTTTTTTTTTTTCTGTATTAAATCACATGAAATTAATCACAATTCATTTTAACCCTTTATCTAATGAATCGCCCACATCTGCCCATGTAAATAGCAAATTGAGCAGTTGAAAAAAATTAATTTATCAAAATATTTCAACAAAACCATATCATGTAACCCCTCATTGGAACAAGGTCAATGAGGGGGTCACATGATATGGTTTTGATGAATATTTTTTGAAAATTTAAAAATAATAGTAATTAAAATAATAAATTCTGATATTCTTTATGTTGGGTAAAGGGTTAAAGCTAGAATAATAACATCCTTTCAACAGCACATACCCCCCTCCCCTCAAATGGGTAACAATCAGGGTGACAATTTTTAATAAATCGTACAAAATTCTTCAAAGGCCATTAAACGTGAAAAAAAAAACACTCAATAACATCTCCACCTCTAGGGGTGGGGGAGGACAATAGGGGAAATTTTGTTTTTTTGCATAAAATCACCCAAAAGCCCTCAAAACTCATTTCAAAGCCTTCAAAACTCACCCAATGTTTTGTTCCCCATTGTTTGGTTCTTCTTATGAGCTACTGTGTTTTAAGTGTTAATAGATATGCCCACTGGTTTGTTTGTGTTATTTATTAATGTTCATGTAAGCGGTGATTATTAATATCAGAATGGATTATTGCTGTGCAGGTTTTTCTTTCTCTTTGTTTCTGTTTCTCCCCTATGATTACGCACATATGCCACACCTGCACCTGATATGATGCATGGATAACACAGTTTTTAGAGGGTTAACCCTATACCCAACGAATCGGCCACATCCACCTGCAAATTCAGCAGCTGAAAAAATATTATTTTTCCAAAAATTTTAACAAAACCACATCATGTGACCCCTCTTTGGAATGAGCACATTCCAAACAGGTGACACATATGGTTTTGTTGAAATTTCTTGAAAATTTAAAAAAAATGATATTTAAAATAATAAATTTTGATATCTTCTGCGTTGGGTAAAGGGTTATAAGATATAAATTTTATGATTATTTGAATTCATTATGAATTTCTGGGTAAAAATTATATTCAAAGTGATGAAAAACAAGAGGCCCCAGGGGGCCTGTGGCCGATCACCTGACATGGTAGTCTAAATATCAAACCAGGGACTTGACTTGAATAAGCTGCATACGCCCCTCCAAAGAAAAGCATATACCAACTAGATGAAGCGATTGTGCCTACACAATACACATGATTTTCCTTCTATTTTCAATTCCTGCACTTTTACATCCCAAAATTGAGATAAAAAACAGATTTCTTTTTATTTTTGTTTGGAATTTTTCGAAGTCCCAAACAAAATATTTTCAGACTAAAATTTTTTTTCTCTTCTTAAAATTGACCAAAACGCATAAAAAAACAAAACACTAAATTCCGGATTTTGGTCCAAAATTTCCAATTCCAAACCGGGACCCCAAATTTTCAGCCTAAATATGAACCCAGGGATTTGGCTTGAACAAACTTGAATCTCACCTCCCTAAGCATGCTGCATACCAAATATCAAAAGATTCCTATTGATAGATCTGAAGAAGAAGATTTTTAAAGAATATTCTTCATACTGCACTAATTTCAACATTTGGGCTCCCATAGAGAGCCCAAATATGGACCCAGGGAATTGATTTCAATAAAATTGTGAAACAATCTTCCAAGGATGTTATATGTGAAATTTGAAAGCTTTTGGAGCAGTGGTTTGGGAGAAAAGTAGTGTTAAATGTTTTTCCCATTACCCACAGTGTCAAAAAATGTTGACTCAGCACTTTTTCAAAGTGCCAAAAAAGTACCCCATGATAAAACCGGTAGCAACTTTTTTTTTTACCATTCCATTCTGTTGGTCCTAAGGAAGCTTCACACCATATAAGAATTCTCAGTGCCGTGTAGTTTTGGAGATATGGGCATTTTAATTTTTTTCTATTTTTAGCTCCAGCGGTTCCCATGGGGCGACGAGAAAATTTTGTCTGGCATAAATCAAGTACTTATAACCCAATAATACCTCATATTAAATTTGGTTCAAATTAGCCTCTCGGTTCAGAAAATAGAAATTCTGGGCAGGGCAAAAATTCTTGCCCCTCCCAGAACAAAGGCAAATATTGCCTGTCAAACTTCTCTTGAAGAAACTTGAGTCTACACCTAAAATGGAAGCTGCATACCAAATATCAAGTCTCTGCTACGGCTTGTTCATGAGAAGAAGATTTAAAAAAAATTTGTGCATTTTGGCCCCACACCCCTCCTCAATATGAGCAGAAACCCAATTTGAAGAAAAACCCAAATGCCTCTACATAACCGCTACTCGTGTGAATTTTCATTGAACTGCAGCCAGTGGCTTGGGAGAAAATGACCCAAACACCACCTTCATGACGTACAACAGACGACGGATGGACAAAAAGTGATCAGAAAAGCTCACCCTGACTTTCAGTCAGGTGAGCTAAAAAAATGTTCAGTTTCGGATTGCTGATTGTCAATTCTTATAAAACTGTGGCCAAAAGTGACAGGCTCGTCTTACTGATGTCTTCACTGGCACTGAACAGCTCATAAATATTCAGAAGTTCAAAGTTCACATTGACAGTGTTGATAGAAATGCTGATCATCCTAAAATGATTTTATGAGTAATTTTATTACCTTCACACAAAAACATTACATTATATTGTACCAAATGTGTCAAAATATTTATTCCCTGAATTTGCTGCGGTGCCATAAATATACTAGCTTACTGGGCAGTTTTCAACAAAAGAGAGCATGTCCTGCATGGAAAAATTTAATGAGAGCTACCAACACCTTGCCTCCATTTTTCAAAGTCCAAGTCTGCTTCTCTGAGGATAATGTACACCAAGTATCAACAGATTCTAATTGGTGGTTCTGGAGATGTATTTACAGAATATTCCTCATATTGCACCAAGTTAAAATCTGAAAATCTAGGCAGCCCAAACCTAGGGACTTGATTTGAACAAATATGAATCTGCCCCTGCTAAGGATGTTGTATACCAAATATCAAAAGATTCTGAATGGTAGTTCTGGAAAAGAAGATTTTTAAAGACTATTACTCATATTTCACCAAGTTAAAATTTGGGCTCCCATAGGGAGCCAAAATATGAACTCAAGGACTTGATTTGAACAAATTTGAATCTGACCCACCCAAAGATGTTGTATACTAATTATCAAAAGATTCTTATTGGTGGTTCTGGAAATCCAACCTATCAGTCACAATTATGGGATTCATATATATCCATATGCCAAGATCGATGATGATCAGATCATCTACGTGGGAGATGTCGAACACACACACACACACAAATAAACTGATAAAAAAACTAAGATGGCTGGCTAATTTTCATAATTTATGCACAAGAAAAAAACCTGCATACAACATTATGTATATTGTGTCAGATGTTTTCCATACCAAAATTATCAAACACCATATCACTGTTTGGAAGTCTTGATTGAAAAGTGAAAGTGCTATTTTAAGGACAAAATGGCTTAGGGTGGCCATTTTTGATGTTTGTCAAAACCTAAAAGGTGACATCCTGTTTGGATCATCTTAATCATTGTGTCATATCTTCGATTTAGTCATATTGTTCATCTGTCTATATATGTTTTTAAGAAGGAAAGAATGTCCGGACAAATGAAATCCAGTGCACCCCAACTTGAGAGTGGGAGTATAATAATGATGGGCATCTATACAGTTTCTGAATCCATGAAGCACAGTGATTAAACATTAACAATTAACTTTTTTTTATTTCAATCAATATTAAGAGATGTGGAAATAACCGCTCTACACAGATGTTGAAATATCAAAATTTTAAGCTGTATATTTTTCTCCAAATGCAACTAGACATTTAACTGGTTGAGTGCTAAATTACTTCTGGTCATCAAAATGTATTTACCTTTACCAGACTTTGCAATTCTGCAGTTTATGGGAGCGTGCCAAAAGGCACTCTCCCATAAATTGTAGCAAGGCAAATCCATACAGCTGAAATAATTTCACTTCAAAGATAATATGAAGCACACCCACAGAGTATGAAGCCTTTGAATTGTTGTTCCTGCACTTTAGAATAAAGCCCAAATATTGGCTTCCAGCACTCTACCAGCTAATCAATTCATTCTTGTCTGACAGGACAAGATTGTATTTTTTAATTTCCCAATTGCATTATGGAAAAACTTTGCATGAAAATTTCATTATGTTAAACAAGATTGTATTTTTTAATTTACCAGTTGCATTATGGAAAAACTTTGCATTAAAATTTCATTTATGAGAATAAATCTAAAGATTGCCCTGGAAACTTTCTTTGAACAAACTTGAATCTTTGGCACATAAGGAAGTTACATACTAGATTTCAATGCATTAGGACTGGTGACTTATGAGAAGAAATGTTTTAAAGAGTTTGGTGCTTTTCGGGCACTGCCCCCAACCTATCAGCTTAGCAACATCTGTCAAACAAACTTGGATGGGCATCCCCCTTATATAATTTCTGCAAAGTTCGGATGGGTTTGATCAAGTGGCTCTGAAGAAGACAAAATGCAAAGGTTAATGTACGACACACGATAGATGCCAAGTGAAAGCGATAACTTGCCCTGAATTTCAGTCAGGTTAGCTAAAAAGGCTTTTACCCACCACTAAATATCTCCAATGTCCCATTTAGCAATATAGAGCCTATTAAAGAACATCTTTAGTCAGCTATTGTATAGCCCTAAAAAATTTCTGGACAGAACCCTGTCAAAGTGGTCCGAGTAAATGGGTAGTAAAAAATAATTAATGCCAGTATATCTGTAACATCGAAACCTACAATTAAATGGGCTAAAATAAATACAAAAGACTCTGTACCTTTTCTCTTGGAATTCTCTTTTTTCCACATGTATCACATTTGATTCGGAATTTAAGACATACTGTATTCACATGCTCCTAGAAAAAAATATTGTGCACACTACACAATCTGATTGGGTAAATATGGATAACTACACACATAATGCATGCATGTGCAGTTAAACTGTGATGTAAGCTAACCTACAAATGTACAAAATGAGCCAAATCTTTTCTATGTGTACAAAGGAATGGCTCAAACGTTTCAACTCTTTACCCAATGTAACTGACCAAACTAGACAGTCCTATTCACAAAAATCACCATTCAAGCTGTATTATTTTTTCACAATTTTGGCCATCAAAACATAGCTTATGACCCTCTTCCACTCCTCCAGTATGAGGTGTGCGATTGCCCATGGACACCTATTGCACACTTCAATCACAAGGAGTGTGAAAATAAACATACTCCAACCCTTCGGAATCCAACTTCTCTGCTGGTGTGATAGTTGATCACTTTGGCAATAAAAAAACGACTCAACAGATGTCATTATTTATTGCTCCTGATTCATACAACCCAAACAAAAGGTCCCATGGGGCCTAAAGTGCACACCTGACAAAGTTGTTTGAAAAAGGATTTAATTAATACTACAGAGGAAAGAAGTTGTGCAATTGTAAGATGATTTTTTCTGGTTCTGAGATGCTATCATACAATTAGTGCAAACATTTCCAGTAATGCAAAGTAGGGAGCCTAAATATCAACCTAGGGACTTAGCTTGAACAAACTTGAGCTGACTCCCACCCCAAATCATGGTTTGACTGTTGAATCGAAAAAAGCATATTTTTAAAGATTATTCCTCATATTGGACTAAGTTAAAATTTGAAGATTCCGACAGATGGATTTGATGAAGTTTTTAAAGATTATTCCTCATATTGTACTAAGTTAATATTCAGGCCCATATAGGGTGCCAAACATTAGCTGGGGACTTGATTTGAACAAACTTGTATCTAACCCCTGTAAGAATGTTGTATACCAAATATCAAAAGATTCTTACTGGTGGTTCTGGAGAAGAAGATAATTTAAAGATTAAGTCTCATAAAGTAAAAGCGGGGCTCATGTTTGATGAAAATATGAACCAAGGGGCTTAATTTTAACAAACTTTTATCTGCCTCCTCCCCCCCCCCCCCCCCCCCCCACCCCTAAAAACCTAAAAACTATGAATGCAGTTGCTGTATACCAAACATCAAAAGATTCTGTTCAGTGATTCTGAAGATTTTTTTTTAAATTTTGGGAACATTTTCTCCCAAATTAATTTGAACAAAAAATCAAAATGCGATGTCAGGACAAACAATCACCTCAAATTTAACTGAATCGTTCCAGCAATTTTGGAGAAGTCGCAAACTCCATATTCATGGACAGAGGACATATGACAGATGCTGGACAGTGAATGGTCACAATAGTGCACCCTGACTTTCAGTCAGATAAGCTAAAAAAATCCTGACCAACTGACCGTATTATTGCATGTAACCTGAACCAACCCATTCAGTTTTTTGGCCAAATAAACGTTTTATCCCTTTACCCAACGTGATGGCTAAAACCGGCCAGTGCTATTCACAATGAAAGTGTCAATGACACTGTAGCTCAACTTGTCAAGACATGTACATGTATAGTATGTGACACAGCAATGACAAACATCTAGGTAATGACCTGATAACAAAGGTACATATAAAGTATTGTAACGGTCTGTACATAAATACTGGCTGTAGCCTGTAACAAATGTATAGGTAAAGTATTGTAAAGGTGGGTAAACTAAAAAAGAAATCTTTGAGTCCCAGAGTGGGTCTGACTGAACCCCAAAATATTTGTTCTCATAGCACAGTGATAACAAAGGCACCCCAAAACACACTCATTCCTGACCCAAGGAGAAAACAAAGGTACCCAAGAAGTTTCGTGAAGATCAGTTCATAAATACGAGCTGTATAGAAGTTGTGACAAAAAACTGATTGGACCTAATTTTGGTACAAAATGGCCACTGGCAGCCATCTTGAATTTTGGAGCGCACTCAGAAACACTCGTTCTCGTCCCAAGGTGATAACAAAGGTATCCAAGAAGTTTTGTGAAGATCGGTTGATAAATACAGCCTCTAGCCAGAGCCGTATTGACATGTGCACTTACAGTGTATAAGTAGAACTAAATAAATCAAAATTCATCTAATTTGCATAATTTCTGCACGAGAAAAAAACCTGTACTATATGTGATGTATTCCATGTTACTAAACATTCATACAAAAGTTTATTCAAATCAGAACTTTCATACAGAAGTTCTGTACAAAAGACTGATTGCACTAATTTTGGTAGAAAATGGCTGCTGGTGGCCATCTTGAATTTCAGACCACACCCCAAAACACTCGTTCTCATCCCACAGTGATAACAAAGGTACCCAAGAAGTTTCGTAAAGATCGGTTCATAAATACGGCCTCTAGCCTGAGCCGTATAGAAGTTGTGTACATAAAACTGATTAGACCTAATTTTGGTACAAAATGGCCACTGGCAGCCATCTTGAATTTTGGCCCGCACTCAGAAACACTCGTTCTCGTCCCAAGGTGATAACAGAGCTACCCAAGAAGTTTCGTGAAGATCGGTTGATAAATACAGCCTCTAGCCTGAGCCGTATTGGCATGTGTACTTACAGTGTGTAAGTAGCACTGAAAAAATCAAAATTCATCTAATTTGCATAATTTCTGCACGAGAAAAAAACCCGTATTATATGTGATGTATCCCATGGTACTAAACATTTACACAAAACATTATTCACATCAGCGCTTTCATATGGAAGTTCTGTGCAAAAATCTGATTGCACCTAATTTTGCACAAAATGGCTGCCATCGGCCATCTTGAATTTCGGACCGCATCCAAAACCACTCGTTCTCGTCCCACGGTGATAACAAAGGTACCCAAGAAGTTTCGTAAAGATCGGTTTATAAATATGGCCTCTACCCCGAGCCGTATTGGCATTTGCACTTACAGTACTGAAAGTAACAATAAATAGATCAAAGTTAGTCTAATTTGCATAATTTACATACGAGAAAAAAAAGAGTATTATATGTGATGTATCCCATGGTACTAAACATTCATACAAAAAAATATTCAAATCAGCGCTTTCATATGGAAGTTCTGCGCAAAAATCTGATTGCACCTAAGTTTGTACAAAATGGCTGCCAGCGGCCAACTTGAATTTCGGGTCGGAACCAAAACTACTTGTTCTTGTCCCACAGTCATAACAAAGGTAACCAAGAAGTTTCGTAAAGATCGGTTCATAAATACGGCCTCTAGCCCGAGCCGTATTGAATTGTTGATGGACAGATGGCCAGATGGCCAGACGGACGACGGACGACTGGATATGGCATTAGCACAAATTTGGCTTCGCCAAAGTTGAGCTAAAAATCACCATTCAATTTTTTTTACTATTTTTACATTTTTTGTCATAAAAACATTGCTTATGGAACCATCATTGGAATGAGCTCATTGAGGGGTCAGAAGCTATGTATTTGATGCAAAAAAATGAAAACAATTAGTTATTCAAAAATATTGTTTGCAATTGTCATCTGTCTTTCATGTTAGGTAAATGGTTACCCTTAGAACTAACTGAAGATGCAGACACAACATTATAAGTTATTGTGATGAATTGATGGTAACAAGGTCTGATTTGCACCTTGGAGCTAATGTTCCACAGAGATGTGAATTAGCTATCCCCTCCCGCCCTCCCGCCCGGGAGTCAATTTGGACCAAAAATCTCCCGGAAAGTCGACATACCAGACAAAAACTGAATCCACCAGCTTTTGTTTACAAATACAAAAGCATGTGCTCTACTCTCAATGGCAAGGTCATTAAGTTTGTGTGAAACGTCACCACTTACGTAAGAACTGATGACCAATTCTCATTTCTGTCAATGGCCGTGTTGTGATTATTGCAACACGTTTGACAGGCGGATTAAATGAATTTGAGATGCAGGATAATTGCTGAAATTGATTATACATTAAAGGCACACCTTTGCTTGTATACAGGTAGCAGTCAAATTGAAAAATAAATTCCATACGTATAAAATCTTGTCCAATCGAAAAATGTGCAAAAATACGCACAAATTTATTGTGCATTTTGGATTTCACTTTCAGATAATTATAGCCAATTTTGGAGACAAACGGCTCAAACATATGAGTTGCTGTAATTTTCAATATATTGGGAAAAATTTCCGATTCGCAATTTTATAAAGCAGGCTGTGAAAAAAATTATGTTTTTGGTGAAAAAAATCTCTAAAAGTTGGTAATTTACGGCACTTGCACGTTTTTTCATTCGTAGTGATAAATGGACAACAAAATATCCCCGAGATGTTTCGTCCTGGGCTGGCTGTGGCATAATTTTCACGTTTCACTGAAAAATGATCACCCCATTCCAAATCCCCTTCGTAAATGACCAACTACTTCCAGTGAGTAACCGGTGTGGTTAGGTGGGGCGCTGGGCTTTGGAAGATCGAATTACCACAACAACCGGGCTCTGGGGTGTGCCTAAACACCACAGATCGTCGCAGGTTACCGCAGGTCGTCGCAAGTACCCATAATTACCCAAATGGATCCAAAACTTTCAACACAGCACCATAACTGATATAGTGCTGAAAAGGTCGAAAATATCTCCAAACATTTTGTACATAAAACCATTGAAATATGGATGTCATTGGAACAAGCTCAGATATTGGCACATGACCACATCCATATTTTTGATTTCTGTTTTTCTCTATATTTCTATGGTTTGGCTTTTGAAAGGACAAATTGTTCAAATAAAACACATTAGGGTGGAATGTTTAATGTATGTGTGGGTGAGGGGGGGGGGGGGGGGGGTAACATGGAAATTATTGATGTGCTGCCCACGTGCAAAAATCTTACTGACAAGCATCCGAGTCTCACTGGGAGCTCATCAAAATCTCACGGACAGTCACCTCCAGAGGTTAACAGGTCTGGGTCACTCACCACCAGTTAGTAGAACGTTGACGTATGTTCCTTTGATGTATTGTTGTTGGGCTGTTTCCTGTTATGTGTGTGTGTGGGGGGGGGGGGAGGGGGTATTTGGTATTAATTTATATTTAAAATTGATCGATCCACACATGGTTTCTACGCGCAAAAAAAAATCTCCCTGAAAATCATGTCATCTCCCTGAAAATTTTCTTCAATCTCCCTGAAAAAAATTTTGGGTGGTTAACATGTCTGATTGAAACACGTGAAAAAATGTTTTAGTGGTGACAAGAAAAGCTTTGTACAGGGTACAAGTGTGCATATGAAGGATCTTGAAAAATACCTTCCAAGCATCATTCTTACATCTGGTCCTGTTCACACCTTCAGACTTAGGAAATTATCAACTTAGCACACTTTGGTGAAAGGCAACCACAGGGGGGTGCTGGGGGATTGGCTCAAAGAAGAGGGGTGGGGATCATGAAGGAGAGGGTAGCAGTGGGGTATTTTTAATGAATAATTACTTTGTGATTTTTTAACCTGGCATAGATGCATCATAGACAACTGGACCTGGATTAATCAGGCATTAATAATGGGAGACCACGAGCTGAAAATATGAAGGGGCAGCAGGGGGTAGTACATAAATATTCTTAATTTTCCCCACTTGCCTATAAAGTCTCCCTACTTGACTCTGCAGTCTCCCTATTTTTTCTGGAGGGAGACATGAAGTCTCCCTAAAATTTCCCCCAGGCTGGTCCCTGCTACAAACCTCAGACCATGTTACCGTCAGTTCACCACAATAAAGTATCTGTATAATAAGACCCTATCTGTAGCCCTAAACCTACAATGTGAAATGAACAAGGCAACGCTTAACAATTACAAGTTTAATACCCCATGACATAATAATGGACAAATAATCAATAAAACAGATAAAAGTCTAGGTCAGTTCATCTAAGTTCAAATCGTAAACCGATTTGTAATTTAAACACTTCATTTTGGAACACCATCTGTTGCATGTGTGAAAAATCAACAAAAAATGAAGCAGTTTGCAAGCCACTCCGATGATAACGTATGGTACTGGAGCCATAAACAAGAAAAAACTTAGCAAGCTCTCGTCCAATAGGAGGGTGGGCATTTTTGTCTTATTGGAACATTATCGCTTCCTGTATGGCTATACATTTTCAATGTCTACTTATATAACCCTTGACCAAATGCACAAGATATCAAAATTTATTACTTTAATTATTGTTTTTTAAAATTAACCCTTTACCCAACGCAGACGATATCAAAATTTATTATTTTAAATATCTTTTTTTCAAATTTTTCAAAAAATTTCAACAAAACTATATCATGTGACCCCTCGTTGGAACAAGCTTGACGAGCTCGTTCCAACGAGGGGTCCCATGATATGGTTTTGTTGAAATTTTTTTAAAAATAATATTTTTTCAACTGCTGAATTTGCATATTACGCGGGTGGATGCGGCCGATTCATTGGGTAAAGGGTTAATCAAATCTTTTCAATAACACAATATCATGTGGTCCCCTCACGGGAACGAGCTAGATGAGCTCATTCCAAAGATGGATCACCTAATAAGGTTTTGTTGAAAGTTAAAAAATTTATAGTAATTTATATATTTTTTATACTCACCAATGACCCAGACATAGCTGGTGCTAACTCTTAAAAATATAGGGCCAAACACAAATTTTGCCCCCCAATCCCCAAAATTTGCATCTAAAACCAAAGAAAACATGTCCTGAATGGCCCTCTATACTTCACCTCTACTGCGCATGCGCAGTGTCAAGGACGTCCCGAAATTGGTGCCATTAATCATTCTTATAACCAGTGCCTGGTAAGCGTTATGTACTCAGCGGGGAGGTATGAGTTCCCAACTCCTGGGAGGGCCATCCCCGTCTGGGTCATTGGTAAGTATAAAAAATATATAAATTACTATAAATTTTTTAACATTTTTATACTGTACCAATGACCCAGACATAGCTGAATAGTAAAAAGGCTGGAGGGCCTAGGACATAGAGGAAATTCCAATAAGCTCAATTATATAAAATAGAGTCATCCCCTCGAGGGGAAAAGGAGTATTAGGCCTTACATGTATCTTTCTTATTTATGATAAATTAGAAAGACACAACACCTTCCATAATTGAGCATCATACATCCATGTACTCGATTAATATCCAGTATAATCCTTCTACTAATAACTTTTAAAGTAAGCCAATAAATAAAGTTAGTCTAGAGAAAAGAGACTCTTTATACTCCTTAAAAGTGTCTGAGGATTGTATAATAACGCCCGTTTGACACGTGATATATTCAAAAGCTATACTTTAAAAACTATGACTTGAATGAATTTTTAAAACATAAACTTATCACTTAAAAACCATCCCAGTAACAGCTCAGAATTACTAACTCCGGAGGAGGTATCCCCTTGTTTTCATAATAAAACAGGTGACCCAAGGGAACACCCTCCCCCCCCCCCCCCCTTTTTCTGGCCCTGGGTCAAATAGCCCAGAGCAAAGAGGGCAGCAGGACGGAGTCACTGCCGGAACAGAAAGCCTACCTAGCTATAGTAGCAACTGTTAAGTTAATGACATTCTGAGCAGTAGATAATAGACCTAACAATGGAGGCCTCCAGAAATGGACTCAATATTTCTGAGATAAAAATTCATGAATGTGGATTGCTGAGCCCAATGTGCAGCCTTCATAAAATCTATAATAGCAACACTATTAATGTAAGCCCAAGATGTAGAAAGAGCTCTTACTTCATGAGCCGAAATCTCAAGCACAAACTGCTGAGTTAATGATATACCATAAGCAGTACCGATAGTTAATTGAATCCATTAGCCATAGAATGGAGCGTAATGTCCATCTATTAGGCATCAAAGACAGAAGAAGCTTACGTCCTTACTAATAAACTGATATCTGTTTATAAATACGTAAACTCTAACCGGACAGAGTAAAGGCCTATGCCCGTACGAAGACGGAAGGACCTTAATAACAATAGGTTCTGGATATTTATAAGGAGCCTGATTCTTAACCAAAAATCCAACATTAGTAGTAAAGGAAATAGTGTTTCCGATACTACGAAAGTGAGAATCGTCTACCGATAGTGCATGAAGCTCACTGACTCTTCAGTAGAAGAGAAGACTAAGAGAATAACTGTCTTAAAAGGTCAGAATTTGAAAACTACTGTTTCCAGAGGCTCAAATGATTACTTAGCTAAATAAGAACCGAAGCTAAATTCCGTACAGGAATTTAATCTAAGGATTCTAGGTCTATTTATCGAAAAGTTTCTAACTGACTTAGATAAAGAGACATAAGACTCAATTGTAAACTATCATAGAGTGCATAGGTATGAGATAACATAGGCCTATAACCTTAATAGTAACAGGCTGCAGTTGATCTTGTCAAACAAGTATACTAGAAAGTTGCAATGTCTAGTATGGAGGGATCAAAAATATCAACATAATGATCCCTACACCAACGACGGAAGAGCCTCCACTTTAGCCGCATAGTATAGCGAAGAAGAGGTTCTCCTACAGTAAGAAATCGCGTCCATAACTCGTCCTGTACAGTGCTTGCCGTGCAAGAAGGACCACACAACGGAATACGTGAAGGTTGAGACCTTGCGGGTTGTGATGGAGTTGACACGATTTCCCCAGCAGAAGAAGATCCTTTCATGGAGGAAGTTTTCGCGGTAAGTCCCACAGTAGACACCTGAGTAAATTTACCCACGGTCTCTGTGAAGACAGAGATGCTATCAACAGAATTGTATTGTGGATGTTTATCTTAGCAATACTTGGTGAATCAACAGCGCTGGAGGATACGCATATCCCATTATTCCGTCCTATTAGATCAATAGAGCGTTAACAACATAAGCTCAAGGATCCGGACATGGAAACACATACGTCTGCAATTGAATAGTGAGTTGTGTCGCAAATAAATTATCAATGGGCACTCCCATTGATAGCAAATCTGATTGAATACTTGTTTGATGAGAGTCCATTGTGACGCAACAAGCGACTCTTACGTGAAAAGGAGTCTGCTAATACAATCAGACGACCCGGAATATGACGGACCGAAGCAGAACTTGGTGTACTATAACAAACAGAAAGATTCTTTCCGTTAAATTGAATAATGGAATCGAATGAGTGCCTCCCTGGTTCCAGAGATACGCAACTACAGTCGTATTAACGAACCGGATTTGGACATGCATTTCAGAATAATGTTCGTTCCATGACATAGTGCAAGCCTAAATAACATCATATCCTGGAAGTTAAGTGCTTGCCTAGAAACTGCGGAACCCAAAGACCCTGGCACTTCGAATCCGTTGGGATCAATATTGTACCCCAACCTGTTTGACTGGCATCCGTCAAAATCATAAAACTTGGATCCGGCAACTGCAGTGGCACTCACTGAGTCAACCACCGAATGTTTGCCCCAGTCTGAATCTCTTGCTATACTTGATAGACAAGAGAACGTGTATATCGAGCAATTCATAGATTGCTGAAAGGTTGCCGTCGAAGAGAAGCTTCTCCGAGACCGAAGCAACTCTGAGAGAGTTCTTCACCTTACTATCCACGCGCGTGGATGTAACTAGGGCTGCGTCATGTCTAACCAACTCCAGGTTGCCACTGAAGGGCAGAGTTATACGTGGAAAAACTACTGCCCTTGAAAGAAATCACATTGAGGATCATATCCTGGAATTCTTTCTCTTGAAGACGTAATGATAATGCCTCAGTAAGGTGGTCTACGTATGATAAAGCGTCTAAGTTAAGTCTATTAGACAACATTGTCATTTCCAACATCGTGGTTGGAATTGACATAGACGGCGAAAAAGATAATTCCCAGTCTTCAGCACCGCCGTCTAGACGCATATGAACTCTCGGTATGTCCTGTTCTGCCGATATAAATTATTTCCTAGAATTGAAAAAAGGCAGAATAGAGCATTGCGGACAAGAAACTAGACTATCATGCTTGGTAGCAAGCTTATATATAGCGTCGTTAAATAATTTGAATGTTCTAAAGACATTATTGGACTGTGTCGGTAAGTCAGGGACAATGTCCCTGAACCGATCAAAAACTCCGTGTCCAATGACGCTATTAGTCTCTTATCCAGCATCGCAGCAATGTAGTTCGACGGAACAACCTCTGGAAGATAATGCCGGAAGAAATGTATGGCAGCTTCTGTTGTTCCGAAAGGGAAAGCTCGAAATCGTCCGAATCCCTTTCACCATCCTGTCGGACCCTATAAAGTGTTCGGTCGTCCGAACTTGATGCAACTGCGGAGCGCACCGACCCAGCGCCGTCGGATTATTCCTGATCCGACCGAGAACTGTCGTTTGCTGGGATGCTGCGATAAACTGTGCTATTTTGGATAGCACGTCCGTCACTAAGGCCTGTGGAGAAGCGGTCTTACTATGCATTGCCGCTGGAAGCTCCATGTTCGTTACCCCGTGCATACTTCTATTATGCGAGTGAACGGAGTGTATAGGCCTTGTGTCCCTTGGCTACCGGATGGCATGACCTGTTCGCCGTGGAATCACTGAATGACGAAGCTGGCCGGATACTCGGGGTCACGTAGCCAATGTGCGGTCGAGTGCGCTGCTGAGAGGATGAGGAAGCATTATCGACAGTCTCTCGGACTGTCAATATAACAGAGCGTCCCAAGCGACGGACATATGCTCCGAATGCGAAATGTCTGTACCACAACATCCGGTCCCATATGTTGTTGTACGAGAGAGGGACCTCTCTCGCTCGCAGCCCGGACGGACCTGGACGAGCTAGGAACTGGACTAACAGGCTTCCTCCGATTTGTCCTCTCGACTGCCGAACCATTCGATGAATGGATGCTACACCGGGTGAGCTAGCGAATGTCAACTCCGTCGATCCTACTAGGGACCTCTTAGGCGATTGACGTATTCCATGAGCACTTATTGCCGCTAGCTCTTCATTAACTATGACGACAGAGGCACACTTTGAAAGACATCTCAGTAACTTTGTGAACAAGAAACCAGACATGCTTGTTAATAGCAAGCATATAATAATATATATAGCGTCGTTCAATAATTCAAAAGTTGTGTGACATTATTGGACTGTGTCGGAACTGAGGGACGATGTCCCTGAACCGAACCAAAAAATTTCTGTGTCCACCGACGCTATCAGTTTCTTATCCGGCATCGCAGCATTCTGGTCCGACGAAAGAACCTCTAGAAGATAAAGTCAGATGACATACGCACCAGCTTATGTTGTTCCGAAAGGGAAAGCTCGAAATCCTCCGAATCCCTTTCGGTATCCCATCAGACCGGATGAAATTCTCGGACGTCCGTACCTGCTTCCGTGGAGCGTCCCGACCCAGCGTCGTCGGATAATACATAATGCGACAGAGATTCTGTCGTTGCTGGGATGCTGCGATAAGCTGTGCTATTTGGGATAGCACGTCCGTCACCAAGGCCTGTGCAGTAGCGGTCTTATGATGCTTTGCCGCTGGAAGCTCCGTGTACGTTGACTCCCGCACACTTTCTTATGCGAACGTCCGGAGTCAGCAGGCCTCGTGTCCCTGGCTACCGGATGGTGTGACCTGGACGCCGATGATTCTCTGATTGGCGAAGCTGACTGGATATCCGAGGTCACGTAGCCAAGAGCGGTCGTGTGCACTACCATGAGGATGAGGAAGTCTTATTGACAGTCTACTCCGGACTGACTATATATCGGAGCGTCCCGAGCGGCGGACGTTTGCTCCGAATGCGAAACACTTTGTACCACAACATCTGGGGCCAGATGTTGTTGTACGAGAGAGGGGCCTCTCTCGCTTGCAGTCCGGATGGACCTGGACGAGCTAGGAACCGGACTAAAAGGCTTCCTCTGTTCTCCTCTAATCCGCCGTCACTGGGTGTGCATTTGATTGATTATAGTGCTCGCATCACCCTAAACTCCTTCTAGACCGCAACGGACGAACCCGGCTGCCGAACCATTCGATGAATGGACGCTACACTGGGCGAGCTAGTGGACGTCAAAGGCCGTCGAACCTACTAGGGTCCTCTTAGGCAATTGACGTATTTACATGAGCACTTTTCCGCTAGCTCTTCATTAATTGTGACGACGGAGGCACACTTTTGGAAGACATCACGGATACATCACCCTGATCATGATCGTCTGAAATAGAGATTGATAAAGTAGAGTGACCCTGCGGGGAAAGGACCGGAATGGCCAATTCCCCACTAACATACCGTGACACACGCTTCCCATGTTGTCATCGAAATTAACACATACAGAACAGGAGTTAGTGCGAGTACACTGACTACATTATACAATGATTATGAAAGTCAGAGGAAGATTTCCTCTTATTACAATTGAACAATATCCTTTCATTGTGAAAAGAAAACAAAGTCCTAGTACTCGCACCAACCCCTGACAATCAAAATACATAATAACATGATCCATTAACATAGAAAAAATAATTGAAATCAAAAAATTTTGAAAAAATACTTTTTCAGAACAGCCCAAGTTTCTGAAAAGTAACGTTGAGCCCCAATGGATCCCAAGCCTAAGTGTGGACAAAAATTCTAAAAATATTTTAAACAATTTATGCAACACTTACGAACGATAATAATGTATCTAGATATGATTAAATTAACATCAAGATATTATTTCAAGAAATCCCCCCTCACACAGAGGGCTGTTGGAAATGTAAACAATAAGTGTAAAAACACAGATCAAGACTCCAGGCACCCTGGCCCGAAATCAGTTACCAATAATACACTATCTGATGCAAAACAGAGACTTCCAGGGAAGAAACTGCAGAACATCAGATGGTAGATGCAGAACACTACGCCTAACCACCCATAGGTGAAGACGTAAACATGGGGAGAAGAACAGAATTCATTCTGTTATCCAGCTAAAACTCCCAAGAAATTTTAGTAATAATAATATTACAGAAAATATGCCAAAAGCATGGGAGAATAGCAAGAGGTGACTTAAAGGAAAGGGAGAGAGGAAAACACTGAACAAGCAGTGTAACTTGATAACAAGAATGACCACAACAGGCTGTTGCCTCGAAAATAGGTAACTTAACATAATTTCATTAAAAAATTTCAAGTTACAGCCCTGATAATTTTCTGTCACTCATTTTTCCTCTCCTCCTTCTATATCCTCCTTAGAATCACCATTTCACTAATATTTATGTGTCTAGCATCATTTAAACTGAGATTTACAAGCACAAAGATCAGTCAGATGTTAACTGATGAAGGGCCAAACAAAGAAAAATGATTAATGGCGCCAATTTCGGGACGTCCTTGACACTGCGCATGCGCAGTAGAGGTGAAGTATGGAGGGCCATTCAGGACATGTTTTCTTTGGTTTTAGATGCAAATTTTGGGGATTGGGGGGCAAAATTTGTGTTTGGCCCTATATTTTTAAGAGTTAGCACCAGCTATGTCTGGGTCATTGGTACAGTATAAAAATATATATTTTTTTCAACTGCTTAATTTAAGTAGGTGGATGCGGCCAGTTCGTTGGGTAAAGAGTTAAAATATAGCTTATGATCACTCAGTGAAAATGATAAATTTTAAGTAATTTGTATATTTTTTATACTTACCAATGGCCCAGACTAGCTGGTGCCAAATCGATATTATCAAGGGCCAAACACAAATTTTGAACCCCCAATCCCCAAAATTTGCAAACAAAATCGAAAATTAAAAGTCCTATCTGGCCCTCCATACTTTTACTCCCAAATCTAGCTCCTAAGCCTGCATTCCAAGGTGAAAGGAAAATAAATTTAAAAGGAATAACATGTATGTCTCTCTATACAATAATAAATAAGGAGCCATATTCAAGTAATTCCATATTCTTAGCATGAATGATTATGCTAATTGGGTGTAACGAACCCCCAATTTTTTAAGGCTAGTCTGGACTAAGCCCCATAAATTAGGATGACGTATTTGAGAGTGAGAGACTAACCCCCACAAACATACGCCATATATAAATAATAAACAAGCTGTATCTAGGATCAGATATAATCTACAGACAAAAACAGCTTCACTCATAGTTACACACTTATCAAGCCGGAGGAGATTTTACAAGAAAAATCACCCCCCCCCTTTTTTTTTTGAAGGCATTAGGCATATTCTTCAAAACAAGGGGAGAGCTCTGGAATCAGTGCAAAGTGATACTAAATAATCCAAATATATTCACTCAATAAGCACACTGTTATTAATTATTGGTGATTAATGCCACTTCAGAAGCTAAGACTATTGTGGAGATCCCGGTAATTAACAAAGCACACTTCTAACGTATACCAGAGTCGGAATATGTAAATAGGATGAAAACCGGTGATACGAAGTATACGAACATACACTTGTCCAATTTAATATCAATTAAACTGTATCTGAAGAGCAAACACGCTTCTAAGGCAACCCACAGGCGACCCCGTTCGTGTGTACAATTGATTCCAATAATAACACTCCAATGAACCATTCGAATATACGAAAATGTGTACCGTATTTTCATAGAAACCTGGATTAGAACATGGAACAAGCTATGATTAACAGACCCATCACGGACCGTCCCCATAATAATTCATAGTTCCTAGGTCTGTAACAACCAATGAGTGTTCGGAGAAGAATAAATTACTCCGAAAAATGATGCAAAAAAATGAGAACATATGCATAGATGGCCTATTGGCAGTTCCATAACTGATCCAAATAGCCCCAAAATTCTCAAGAGCTCTATAAGCAGAGCAAGAATTTATATAGTTCAACATAATACACATATTATGCACGGAGCAATGAAATCCTGCATGTGCTCATCTGAATACAGCTTGTAACCACGGTATGACCGAGCCAAGCCTTGTGTGCTTGGTAGTTGCTGAAAAAGAAGCCTTAACTATAGCCGACCCCAGCTGTAAACTGAACGGAGCGACCCTGATGGGAGGCGTGGACGTATGCTCAGACTGACGCAAGTTCCGACGCAAGTTCCGAACCACAACATCTGACCCCATATGTTGTTATGAAAGAGAGAGGGGGGCTCTCTCACTCGCAGTCCTTCAGACCTCACCGAGCTTCCTGCTGAACTTGCGGACTTCTTCCTCTCCGACGTCGCAGGGTAGGCCTGTCATTATTGTATAGTGCTCACTCTACCCTTTCTACTCTCCTCAACCGCAATGGACACACCCGGCGTCACGGTACCCTCGGACAGTGTACCGCTTCACCGGCCGAGCTAGCTGGCAACAGGGATCTGAAACCACGCTGTGGTTTATTGCCCTGTCTAATATCCATGAGCACTTTGACCGCTAGCTCTGACTGACTATCTAAATGCGACGATGGAAGCAAACTCTCTGACGGCATCACGTAAACATCACCATGTTCTTGTTCCTCTGTAAATAGAAACTAAAAAACTAGAGCAACTTTTTGGCGAGAGGACCGGCGGGGACCTCTCACCGCGAGAGGACCGGCAGTGGCCCCTCACTAACAACGTTCTGTGATACCTGTCTCCAACGTTTGTCATCCCATGCGACACATGTTGAGCAAGAACTGGTGGGAGTACATCGACTACAAGCAAGGCATCCTTAACATGTAAATCAGAGGAAAGACTTCCTCGCCTTGCTTATTGAGCAATATGCTTTCATAATGAAGAAAACTAAGTCAATCATTCTCCCACCAACTCCACATTAAATAATATAAAAAGATACATAACAAAAAACATTCAAAATATAAATCGAAAAATAGTTTATACCAAAAAATATTTTTGAAAAATTTTGACAAGAGCCCAAGTTCCCAAAGGTAACGAATTGCCCAAATGTATCCCAATAGAGCCCAAGTGTGGACAAAAATTAATTTTTCTATCCAAAAAATTAACTGCTACACTACGGGACTGTTTAATGTATCTTAAAACAGACCTACTATAATAAATAGGAAATTACATATATATAAAGAGCGTTGCTAATGTAAACAACGTCAGAATGAAAACCGGAAACGAGAGGCCAGGCAACACAGCCCGAAGTCAGTAACGGATTTTTAAACTATCCGATGTAAGGCAAGATCTTCATCAGAAGAAAAAACGATACATTAGATGTATGATGCATGACCAAAATGCCTATACACCCAAAGGGTGAGGATGTAACCCTGAGGATATTCAGAATAAACATTCTGTGTAGCATGTTAAACTCCCAAGAAATTTTATAAAAAAAATTTCAATAAAACAAGCCAAAAAGCTTGGGAGTTTAACTGGGGGATCAAGGAAGGGTAGGGAAGGAATACTTAACCAACAATGGAAAAATCATTATCAACAATGATGACGTCAGGCCCATGTCCCAAAATTGGGGAATATGAACAAATTTTTATAAATATTATAAAATTACAGCCCTGAACGCTTCAAACCACCATTCTTCCTTCCTTCATCCAGTTGTGTCCTTGGATACACCAAATTAACCATTGATTTGTGTCTGGCATCATTATAAACTGAGATTTAAAAAGCACAAAAGTCAGTTTGTTGTTATCTGACAAGGGCCAAACAAAGAACGATGTTGGCGCCAATTCCAGTTGCTTCCTGGCGTCTGCGCATGCTTGGAGAGTAAATGTATGGAGGACCAGATAGAACTTTTAATTTTCGGTTTTGCATGCAAATTTTAGGGATTGGGGGGGCAAAATTTGTGTTTGGCCTCAATATTTTGGAGTTAGCACCAGCTATGCCTGGGCCATACGGTATAGTTAGAAAAATATCCTTTTTCCTCCACACGAAATCTGCTTCAGAGAAGACAGCGGTTTCCCTATAGTAGTTGCAGCTTGCTGATCAGGTGGAACAAAGTCAGTATATGATAAATAAAATTCATCACTACCATATGCTGTTCCAAAAGGGAAGGGTAATCCTCTTCCTTGTCCCTTTCACCATCTGAATGATTCAGCTGTGACATCCGGTCATTTGCATCTGCATGAACAGATGAATGGAAAGACCCAGCACCATCCGACAGCTCACCACCAGAGTTTGTGGGAGGCTGCTCTTGCACTTGCTGGGATGCTGCGATCAGCTGCGCAATCTGTAACAGCAAGTCCGTTACCGAGGCTTGAGGAGTAGTGGTTTTCTGTTTTTTCGCCTCTTGCTACTCCTCGGACTAAGATCCAGAGATAGATCTCTTCTCCGGACATCCCGATGAACAAAGTCTCGGATCGCTAGCTACCGGATGGTCTGACTTCACGGGCGAAGACTGGCTCCGTCTTTGCGCAACTGGCTGTATATCCGATGTCGGGTAGCTAGTATGCGGTCGTGTGTACTTTTATAATGTAGCAGAGGAAGCCGTGACTGAAGCCGATCCAGGCTGCAGTCGACACGAAGCATCCCGAGCGATGGGCGGACGTATGCTCTGACTCATGCAAGTTTCTCAAAAAAACATTTGGCCCCAAATGTTGTTGGGTTAGAGAGGGACCTCTCCCGCTCGTAATCTTATCAGACCTCGCCGAGCCTCCTGAAAAGAAAACTTGGTTCTGGCTTGTGCAAGTTTCTCATAACAACCTATGGCCCCAGAAGTTGTTAGATTACTTTTATAATGTAGTGGAGGAAGCCGTGACTGAAGCCGACCCAGGCTGCAGTCTACACGAAGCATCCCGAGTGACAGGCGAATGTATGCTCCGTCTCATGCAAGTTTCTCAAAAAAAACATTTGGCCCCAAATGTTGTTGGGTGAGAGAAGGGCCTCTCCCGCTCACGGCCTTATCAGACCTCGCCGAGCCTCCCAAGAAGAAACTTGCTGACTTCCACCCTATTTCCATCGACACTGGGTGAGCTTTTGTTTTTAAGGTGCTCGTCCTACCCAAATCTACACTTCCTTCGACTGCAAAGGACATACCCGGTGTCACGGCTCCCACGGACGGAGTAACTGCTTCAGCGGTCGAGCTAGCTGCTTGCAAGGGATTAAGAACACTAATTAGAGGCCTCATCCCTTGCTTAATAATCATGAGCACCTTGCAGCTAGCTCTTTTTGCTCAACAGAGCGAGACGACGGTAGCACACTTTGGATGGGTGTCACAATACCATCACCATGTTCATGTTCCTCTGAAATAGAAACTGAAAAACTTGAATTATATTACGGTGAAAGTTCCGGCATAGGAACCTCACTGCCAACAACCTCACCACCAACAATGCACCGTGACCCCTGTCTCCAACATCTGTCATGCCAATGTACACAGTAGGACAACAATCTGCTGGAGTGCATCGACGACAGGCAAGGCAACTAGCATGTAAATCTGAGAAAGACTTCCTCGCCTTGTATTTAGAGCAGTAAGCTTTCATAATTACAATCAAAAGACAAAGTCGACAGCACTCCTACAAACTCCACAACAAAATATATGATAAAGATACACTAATAATCGCATTCAAAATTAAATTCAAAAATTTATAAAAAAAAATTTTCGAAATTTTTTTAAAAAAATGCCTAAGTTCCCAAAGGGAACATAATGAGCCCAAGGGCATCCCGATAGAGCCTACGTGTGTACAAAATACAAATATTATGAGCTACACTACCGGAATAATAATCAATGTATCCTAAAGTAATTCTACAGTAACATAATATAAAATACTACATATATTTGAGGACGTAGCCAATGTAAACAACATCAAGGAAAAAAACGGAAACAAGACAACAGGCACAAAAAGGCCCAAAGTCAGAAACCAATTTAAATGCTACCAGATGCAAAGCTAGATCTTCATACGAAGAAAAAATGATACATTGGATAGAAAATGCAAGACGAAAATGACCTAACACCCCTAGGGTGAGGACATAACCATGGGGATAAACGGAATATATATTTAAGAATAAATTAGTTAAACTCCCAAGAAATTCAATAAAAAATTTCAATAAAAAATAGCCAAAAAGCTTAGGAGTTTAACAAAAAGGGTTCATGGAAGGAAAGGGAAGAAATACTGAACAAACAGCGGAATAATCATTAGCAAGAATGGTGACGTCAGGTGTATGTCCCGAAAATAGAAAACATGAAATAATTTTTATAATTATTATAAAGTTACAGCCCTGAACGTCGGAAACCACCGTAGTTCACTTCCATCATCCATTAACAGGGAGCGCAGTGGCTCAGTAGGTAGAGGTGCAGGCTGCAAGCCGAGAGGTCCTCGGTTCGAATCCCACCTGCGGCAACTGCGATGTGTCCTTGGGCAAGACACTTCATCTCCATTGCCCGCGTGGGGGCACGATGACGCCGTGTATTAAGGCGTACTGCACGTCGATGGTACGCATGTCTTCAACCAATCTAACACTGCCTGAGCTGCAGTGCAGAGTTACGATGTTGGGGAGCTGGCAGCTGCTCGTCGTTGCTCGGTGGTTCTCTCCGGGTACTCCGGCTTCCTCCACCCGTACAACTGTCACGGTCATGATTAGCCATTGTGCATAAATATGTGACCTTAAACGTCAATAAATAAATAAATCCATTAACAGCTTTGGATACACCAATTCTTGCATTAATTTGTGTCTGGCATCCTCAAAAAAGGAGATTTTAAAGCACAGATGTCAGCTCATTGTTACTGACTTAAGGGCCAAACAAAGAAAGATGTTTGCGCCAATTCCGGTCTCTTCCTGACCACTGCACATGCACAGAGAGTAAAAATATGGAGGGACAGATAGGACTTTTAATTTTCGGTTTTGTATGCAAATTTGGGGGATTGGGGAGGGGTTCAAAATTTGTGTTTGGCCCTTGATAATATCGAGTTTGCACCACCTAGTCTGGGCCATTGGTTGTCATATAAAAATAGAGTTTGTTCCAATGAGAGATCAAAATCGATAATCTGGAAGCAATGATTGAAAAAAGAGTATCTGATTGCCCCTCTTTGTGTATAGCACAGATGAATTTAGCCAATTAGTTATGTGAAGCATTAAGCACTTTTCAAAATGACACCTGGAGAGTAACTCCCAACACACATCACAAAACATATGAATAATGAATTTCTCTTTACAAATATAAGTTAACTTTAGGCCACACAAAGTAGATCTGTTTCTCAGGTCATTATTTGTAAAATTGCTTGAGCGCGAGTGGTTTTTATTTTATTTTTTATTTCTGTAATTATTTCTCTGCCATCAAAAGTTCATGTTCTTGGTTTATATTTTAGGCCCCATAATCTACGGAATAGCATGGGTGGTGGTATATTTCAATGCTTCCCACTTTAGAGAACTTCCATCTCAGGCATTGGTTCCAGGTCCTATTTTAACAGAAAAGCAAAACTTCTTTACCATAGGAAACAAGCACTGCTGTTCCCATGGCCTATTTATTCATTAGTCTGTGTTTAGCCCTTTACTTAACGTAATTGCCAAAACCAGCCAGCGCTATTCACAAAACTGCTATTCAATTTTCATTATTTCTTTGTTTTTAGCCTCAAAAACATAGCTTATGACACCTCATTGGAATGAGCTCGTCGAGCTTTTTCGAATGAGTGGTCATAAGGTATGTTTTTGACACAAAAAAAAGACAAAAATTAGTTATTCATTAATTTGTATGCAAGTGTTGTTTTCTTTTTGTGTTAGGTAAAGGGTTAAAGACAAAGTAGAAATTTTGGCACAATTCGGGCTCCCGCAGGGAGCCCAAATATGAACCCAGGGACCTGACTTGAACAAACTTGAATCTCACCCCCCTAAGGATGCTGCATACCAAATACCCAAAGATTCTAATTGGTGGATCGGAAGAAGAAGATTTTTAAAGAATATTCCTCATATTGCACTAAACTGAACATTTGGGGCTCCTGCAACAATTATGTGAATGAATATTCCAAAGATGTTATATGTGAAATATGAAAGCCTTTGGAGCAGTGGTATGGGGGAAGAAGATTCTTTAATGTTTTTCCCATTACTAACAGTGTTAACAAATGATGACTCAGCATTTTTTTTAAAGTCCTGGAAGAGTCCCCAATGATAAAACAGATGACAATTTTTTTTTTGGACCATTCCTTTCTGCTGTTCCTGGGGAAGCTTCACAAAAAAATAAAAATTCTCAGTGCCGTGTAGTTTTGGAGATATGGGCATTTAAATTTTTTTTCTATTGTTAGCTCCTGAGGTTCCCATGGGGCGACGGGAAATTCGGTATAAATTAGGTACTTATGACCCAATAAGCCTTCATATAAAATTTGGTTTGAATCAGCCTCTCAGTTCAGAAAATAAGAAATTTGGGTACAATTTGGGATCCCACAGGAATCCCAAATATGAAACCAGGGACTTGGCTTTAACAAACTTATATCCCACCTCCCTAAGGATACTGTATATCAAATATCAAAAGATTCTCACAGATGGATGTGAAGAAGATGATTTTTGAAGAATATTCCTCATATTGAACTAAGTTATAATTTGGGCTACCACAGGGAGTCCAAATATGAACCCAGGGACTTGGCTTGAACAAACTTATATCGTACCCCCCTAAGGATGCTGCATACCAAATATCAAAACATTCCGACTGTTGGATCTGAAGAAGAAGATTTTTAAAGAAAATTCCTCATTTTGAACTAAGTTATAATTTGGGCTCCACCAGTGAGCCCAAATATGAACCCAGGAACTTGGCTTGAACAAACTTGAATCTCACCCCCCATAAGGAATCTGCATACCATATATCGAAAGATTCTGATTGGTGGATCTGAAGAAGAAGATTTTTAAAGAATATTCCTCATATTGTACTAATATGAACATATGATAGGCCCTCCTGCATGGTCCTTTTGCTCTCTTTTTATAACCAAAACAAACTTAAAAAAATAAAACTTAAATCGTTTATGTCTGATATTTTACCCAAGTTAATAAAATTAATAAATTTGTCCATTGAGTGCAACTAGGCTTTGCAATGCTTTAGAATTGCAAAACCTTTTTGCATTCAAGGGACAAAATACACCACCATCCATGCTATTCTGTAGATTATGAGGTCTAAAACATAAAACAAACCAAGAACATGAAATTTTGATGACAAAGAAATAATTACAAAAATAAACTAGACCTGTTCGTAAGCACAGCTAACAAAATACCCCCACAATGTGCAGGCCAAACCAAAATAAAGATTGCAATCAAGTTAATTTTTTAAAATATGTTAGCACATTGTATAGGTGCTTCATTTTGATACTCAGAAAAGAAAAGGAAAATATAGTGTCACCATACAGAGACACAAAAAGATATCCCTTCTTGTTTAACAATGCAAGCCTGACTATAGGTGATACAGTTTTGGGGTATATACTAAGCATATAATGAGCAATGACTCTGGCAATAAAATTTTCACCATGGGTATACAGCAATAGGATACACTTGCATACCAAATGGGGGCACGATGATGCCGTGTACTAAGGCGTACTGCACATCACTGGTGTGCATGTCTTCAAACAATCTAACTCTGTCTGTGCTGCAGTGCGGAGTTACAATGTTGGGGAGCTGGCAGCTGCTCATCATTGCTCGGAGGTTCTCTCCGGGTACTTCAGCTTCCTCCACCCGTAAAACTGTCACAGTCATGATTAGCCTTTTGCATAAGTATGTGACCTTAAACACCAATAAATAAATAACCATACCAAATATCAAGTCACTCAACCAAGTACTTTACAAGTTATTCATGATTGAATTTCAGGACGGATGGACAGATGGACAGATGGACGGATGGATGGATGGGCAATGACTCTGGAAATAAAATCTTGAATGACACCTGCATTTCACTATACGTATACAGCAATAGGATACACTTGCATATCAAATATCAAGTAACTCAATCAAGAACTTTACAAGTTATTCATGATTGAATTTCAGGACGGTTGGATGGACAGATGGACTGACAGACAGACAGACCTTGTACTGTAGGTAGACATCAATAAGATAGAGTAGCACATCAAATATGAAGTCATTCCATTGAGTACTCTGCAAGTTATTCATGAATTAATTTCAAGGCGAACAAATTCTAAGTCCATAAAGGGCAATGACTCTCGCAATAAAATCTCGAACGACACGTGCATTTCACTATGGGTATACAGCAATAGGATTCACTTGCATACCAAATATCAAGTCACTCAACCAAGTACTTTACAAGTTATTCATGACTGAATTTCAGGACGGACAGACGGATGGATGGATGGACTGACTGACAGATGGATGGACGTATGGACAGACAAGGTGATTCCTATATACTAGATATATATATGGGGGTATAAAAATAAAATAAAAAACCACCCGCCCACATGCAATTTCACAACAAGAGGCCCCAGGGGGCCTGAGGGCGCTCACCTGACAAGGTAGACTAAATATCAACTCAGGGAATTGATTTCAACAAGTTGCATCTGCCCCTCCTAAGAAAAACCTACACCAAATATCCAAAGATTCTGACCAGTGGATCTAAAAAAAAAAGATTTTGAAAGAATATTCCTCATATTGAACTAAGTTATAATTCGGGCTCCCACAGGGAGCACAAACATGAACCCAGGGACTTGGCTTCAACAAACTTGAATCTCACCCCCTAAGGATGCTGCACACCAAATATCAAAACATTATGACTGCTGGATTTGAAAAAGATTTTTTAAGAAAATTCCTCATTTTGAACTAAGTTACAATTCGAGCTCCCACAGTGATCCCAAATATGGACCTAGGGACATGGCTTGAACAAACTTGAATCTTATCCCCCTAAGGATGCTGCATACCAAATATCGAAATCATTCATCTGCTGGATCTGAAGAAGATTTTTAAAGAAAATTCCTTATTTTGAACTAAGTTATCATTTGGGCTCCCACAGTGAGTCCAAATATGAACCCAGGGACTTGGCTTGAACAAACTTGAATCTCACCCCCTAAGGATGCTGCATGCCAAATATCAAAACATTCTGACTGCTGAATCTGAAGAAGAACATTTTTAAACAAAAATTCCTCATATTGAACTAAGGTATAATTCGGGCTCCCACAGGGAGCCCAAATATGAACCCAGGGAGTTGGCTTTAACAAACTTGAATCTCACCCCACTAAGGATGCTGCATACCAAATATCAAAACATTCCGACTGCTGGATCTGAAGAAGAAGATTTTTTAAGAAAATTCCTCATTTTGAACTAAGTTATAATTCGGGCTCCCACAGTGAGCCCAAATATGAACCCAGGGACTCGGCTTGAAAAAACCTGAATCTCACCCCCCTAAGCATGCTGCATACCAAATATCAAAAGATTCTGATTGGTAGATCTGAAGAAGATTTTTAAAGAATATTCCTCACACTGCACTAATTTCAACATTTGGGCTCCCATAGAGAGCCCAAATATGGACCCAGGGATTTGCTTTCAATAAACATGTGAAACAATCTTCCAAAGATGTTATATGTGAAATTTGAAAGCTTTTGGAGCAATGGTTTGGAAGAAAAGCAGTCTTAAATGTTTTTCCCATTACCCACAGTGCTAAAAAATGCTGACTCAGCACTTTTTCAAAGTCCCCAAAAAGTACCCCATGATAAATCCGATAGCAATTTTTTTTACCATTCCATTCTGTTGGTCCTAAGGAAGCTTCACACCAAATAAGAATTCTCAGTGCCATGTAGTTTTGGAGATGTATAAATTTTATAGTAAAATTCCTTTCTTATTATACCTACCGAAATTGTTTACTACAGGCTTGCACTACAGTGGAAGAACCTAACTCGGATAAAATACTCTCTATTTTAATCTTTCACAAGATTTGGGAAAGAAAAGTGGTGTAAAAACACCACGAAAAAATAAGCCAAAACTGGGTCGAGCGCCATTGGTAATACAATCACCAGTAGCTAGACAAGCGGAAGCTGCACAAATAGCAAGACAAATCCATCAAGAAAAGGATGCAGGAGAGATCTGGCATGTGAGAAAACGCATATTCATCCAGTATAAAGGCGCGAACGCCCCCCCCCCCCCCCCCCCACCCCCAAGCAGAGCAGCGCCCAAGAAAGTGACCATCTTGGTGTAAACTGCAAAGTCCGAGGCCTTTTCAAGGAAAAGAGCTGAACAAGCTTGGAGAGGCAAGGATGAGTGTCGAAACAATGCGGTATCACATATGAAAAAATGTATCCGAAGCATGGACTTGTACCCATTGCTGGAGACCCCCCAGAAACAAACATATACCAGAAACTCCGCAAGCAGTGTGATCGAAGGAGTGACAGAAGCAACAGTGATCGCACACCATCGGCAGAAGAACCTTCCACTTAGCCACAGAGGCTAAACCAGTGGAGTGAGTGCCTCCTTGAAGAAGAAAAGCAACTCCACTACGTGTCTCGAAAAACCACTACGGAAGAGACAGGACCCGATAAAAGACATGTGGGAAGGCACAATGAAGTCGGGTCAACGTGAAACCTCCTCGGGCGACTTTGGCAAAGAAAGTCACAAGGTAGAGGAAGACATGCCGGAACCGCCGCTAACAGAGAGCGGAGCAGATTGATCCACACCCACCGAGGCGACGGGCAAACCAGCCGACGCCTCCCATGGTGTCAGAACACCAGGGGGATCAGAAAGCAACCTGTTTCCAATCCCGGGAGGCGGCGCCATATGGGGCGCCTGGAAACCACTCGCTGCCTCGCTGGAAGCAACAGGAAGGCTCTATGACAGAACCTGAGTGAGTAAGGAGAGGGCCTCCCTAAGCTCACTGACCGTACTGGCCGATTCGACAGGGGAACGAACCGGCAAAGTGGCTTCACCTCTGACCCTCTTAACCAGCGAAGGGTCACGATCCTCCAAAACACCCGACGTGGGACGACGGGCAGCAGCCGAAACGTCTGAAGGCAGACGTGTATAGGGGTGCGACACACCCCGAGGATCAACATTGCGGGAACTCATGAGAGTCACCGTGGACCTCTGCGGGGCAGAAGGTCCAGGCTGCACAAAAGACGTTGGTCCCACAAAACTGGTCGTGTGGCCAGAACGAGTGGAAGGAAACGCCGCGGAGTTCATAGTGTCCCACTAAGAACATCCGAATCCAATGACAACTGTGGTGCTCGATGGCGCAGAGACCACAGTAGAGGGTCCGGCTGGCAGCCACTTCCAACTTCGCTGAGTTGAAGTCAGGGAAGGCTGAGGCCGATACCCCCACGTCTACATTCCCAGACACTGCAGCAGACCACTGCAGGTAAAAAACTACTGTGCTCAACGGCTGAGAGGACACAGTAGGGGGTTCAGTCGGCAGCCACTTCCGACTTCACCGAGTTGAAGTCGGGGAAGGCTGAGGCCGATACCCCACAACCACACTACAGACATCCCTGCAGACCCTTGCAGGGATAAGCCGAGGCCGGCTAAAAACGGTGCCCAATGAGACAGAAGAGCAGTAGCAGCAGATACTACGGGAGCTGTTGGAACTGGCGGAAAAGCGGAGAGAGCCACCTAGCTCGGCCTCCAAAGGAGGGGTCACAACCCTAGTGACAGCCTCAGATGTCAACTGGAGAGGGCACATAGTCCCGGAACCAGGCATCTCTTCACCAGAAATCCAACAGCTCCCGCAGTATCCACCATGGTAAAAAAGACTGCACATTCCCCACGGAAGGGGAATAACTCTCACCAGACGGTCGAGTTGGGAAGCCCCCAAATGACAGCACTCCCCACCCCCGTCGGTGCGGGAGGAGCTACACATCCCCCACGGAGGGGAAGCAATTCTCACCAGACGTGGTCGAGTCCGGCTGCCCGAAACGACAGCATTCCCTACCCCCCCTGCGGGAGCGGGAGGAGCTGCACACCCCCCACGGAGGGAGCAATTCTCACCAGATGTGGTCGTGTCCGGCTGCCCAAAACGACAGCGTTCCCCACCCCCCGCGGAAGCGGGAGGAGCTGCACATCCCCTACGGAGGAGGTATAACTCACACCAGACGTGGTCGAGTCGGGAGGCTCCCGAAACGACAGCGTTCCACACCACCCTTGGGTGCGGGCGAAACGGACACGAGAACGCACCAAGGTGAGGGCAAAAAGGAATTGCCATAAAGGAACCGAGCTGGAAATAACAGAGGTGAGAGCAGTAGAAGAAAAAGGTGAACTCAACAGAAACAGAAAGTAGAAGAACACCCTCAACTACTAGAGAAGGTGGCAGAAAAAAAACCTGTGGGTACACGACAGAACCCAGACGGCCGACAGGGACCGAAAAAGAAACAGAAATTCAGCCCTCAACAGAGTGAAGAAATCCTGTCCAGACAGTCCCTGATTGACACCTAACTCCAATAACAATTAAATTTTTATCAACCGAAAAATTCATTGTCGAATCGCGAAGACACGAAGTCGAAAACAAAACATTCGCAAAAACGGAATAGTAAATAATATACAATGAGAATGTGGTTGAAAATATTAACGAGAATATATAAAACACAGTCCTGTTATTATACGATCTTCAGATCCATAATTCCAGTCACAGGAAAACCATTATCAACGAGTTGAATTATCACTGTTTCAAAAAGCATATGGCGGAGACACATCTTATACGTGTCTCGGATAAAAAAAGAATGACGAATTGACCGATTGCGCACTGTTTTACGGTAGTCGTGGATTTGTACTATGGAAGAGCGTCCCATACTGGGTGTGCGCCGATGGCGCTCGACCCAGTTTTGGTTATTTTTTCGGGGTGTTTTTACACCACTTTTCTTTCCCAAATCTTGGGAAAGATTAAAATAGAGAGTATTTTATCCGAGTTAGGTTCTTCCACTATAGTGCAAGCCTGTAGTAAACAATTGAGGTAGGTTGATAAGAAATGAGCGTTTTATTTTTTTTATTTTTAGCTCCTGCGGTTCCCATGGGGCGATGTGAAAAAAAATTTGGGCCTAAATTAAATACTTATGACCAAATAAGCCCTCATATCAAATTTGGTTCAAACCTGCCTCTCGGTTTGGAAAATAGAAATTTTGGGTGGGGTGAAAATTCTTGCCCCTTCCATAACGAAGGCAAATATAGCTCCTTGAACTTCTCTTGAACAAATCTGAGTCTACACCTCAAAAGGATGCGGCACATCAAATATCAAGTCTCTGCTACTGCTGGTTCATGAGAAGAAGATTTTTAAAGATTTTGGTGCCCCTTGGGGGCGTGGCACCACCCAGGAAGAGGGGCAACTTCATTTGAACAAAACTGAACTGGCATTAGGTAATAAACATTTACCCAACATTTGAATAAAATTGGGCTAGTGGTTTTGGAGGAGAAGTCGATTTTGTAAAGTTTATGACGGACGACGGATGGAAAGTGATCAAAAAAGCTCCCCTTGAGCTTCGCTCAAGTGAGCTAAAAAATGGACTGAAGAACAGAAGATCTACTTTGTGGGGACTTAATTGAATTTGCCTGTTCATTGAATATTTTCAGAGGCAAAGTGACTATTCAATTACCTACTCTATTAAACATAGTATTTATTGTATTCTGCCTGAGAAGACAACAGGAAATGTCTCACAAATATTTTTCGATATCTATCATCATGATAAATATAAGAGAATATCTCTCCAGAAGTGATGTGCATAACACAATAGAGATGGGTGGTATTGGAATTTTGAGTTCGGTATCGGTTTCAGTATTTTGGAGGGTATCTGACTTGACAGATTTACTGATAGTACCAAAGAGGAATTCACATCAGGAAAAACAGAATAAGCTGATGTAGTATCATTCTACCACAACACTATGAATGACATTGCCAGTGAGCTCAACAGTGACATTCTTTTACAATCAAAAATCATATCTACAGTAATTTTGTGACTTGTTCTAAATGCTCCTTAATGTTTAAAGACCTATTTCAGGCTTTTGCAATCTCAGTGCATGTGGCCATTTTTAGGAGGTCCTGCTGACAAAAGACAAAATGATAAAACACCTGGGCAATGATTTCTAGTCAAGTCGTGGCTGCCTTAACAGGAGCCAAGCTTTGACTAGAAATTACCTCTAAGCACTTTGACATGTACAGGTTTTAGTCTGGAGGGAATTCAGGACAGTTGCCCAATCCATTGAAGGTCAACAAAACTGAAACAAAAAATCAGTTACTTCTTTCATCAAACTGAACCTTTCAATTGTTATCAAGCTTCAACAGGGACTTATAAATACGGAATGTAGGAAAATTTGAAAATTGAGATGGTTTTGGTATTTAACGATTGGTTCAGTTTGGTTTTTTGGTATCCCCATGATATTGGTATCAGTGTAGTTTGGTATATTGCCAATCTCTATCACACAATAGGTTAAAATTAATATAACAGAATGTTTTCGGCATCTGGGTTTTTTAAATACAATTAAAACATTGCAATGCACTGATAGATTGAATACCTATTTATTTATTTATTGGTGTTTAAGGTCACATATTTCTGCACAATGGCTGATCATGACCACGAGAGTTTTACGCGTGGGGGAATCTGGAGTGCCCGGAGAGAACAACCGAGCAACTCTCAGCTCCCAAACATACTAACTCCACACAAGTGGGGTTAACATTGGTTGAACACAAGTGCACCATCGATGTGCAGTATGCCTTAGTACACAACGCCACCGTGCCTCCATGTAGGCAATGGGGGTAATGTGTCTTGCCCAAAAACACAATGTGGGTGCTGCTGATGGGATCTGAACCAAGGACATCTTGGCTTGCAGCCTGCACCTCTACCTACTGAGCCACCGTGCCCCCCGATTGAATACCTACTGTTTTTGAAAAGGTACCATTGTTTAAATCTAAGTTTTCACTCTCGGCTTTCATCAGCTCATGAAAACTTACATTTCCTTACAGTCACTCATGGGATAATTCAGGTATCTATTCAAAACAGTAGGCATCTTCTATGGATTATGCCAATTTGTTGAGAAGGATCATTAGCAAATTAGAAAAGTTTTTACAGAAAAACAAGTATATTTTGATAAAATATAGATTAGAGCAGGGCAGTGTTAAAATTTCAAGTTCGGTTTCAATATCGGTATTTCTATAATGATTTACCTCAGTATTGGTATGGTATTTGTTATCAACAACATACATGTACTCACACCAGTACCAATATCAAATGTTATTTTTGATATACTGCACAGCTGCAGATCCCCGTTTTACAGTAGACAAAGTGACCGAACTGCCAAAATCTTGGAAGTAAGAGAGTGATTTGATATAACAATTGAGCTCAGAGAAAATACCCCCTGGGTATTTTCTCTCAGTCTTTTTGTTACATCAAATAACCGGTGGTGATGCGGTTAGAAATACACAGTCTGTGGGATCTTTTTGTCAAGAATTTTATGTAATGTTCTGCTGTATGTCCTTTTATTTTTTAGCAAATGTCGGGAATATTTTTCAATGTAGTTTGAGATTTCCTTGGTACGGTAAATCTGTATTGACTTGATACCGATATGGAACTGAATTTACGGTATACCGCCCATCTCGAATATGGATCCATTTCTAACATCTAATTCTACAGAGTTTAACTAACATTGGCAAAAAAATAAGCAGAACCAAAATGTAGTGAGTTATCAAAATAGACATATGCTATTTATACTAACGCAGTAGAGATGGTTTAATGAAAAATTACTCACATTTCTCTCACTAGATTTTATTTTCTCTTTACACAATTTACATTCAACCAATTGCATAGGGCAATCATTATTAATGTGATGCTCCAGATTTCCTACTGCTACAGTAGTATTGCACTGATTAGGACATGCAACCAGCCTGTATGGACAGCTTTCTGAATGTCTCTATAAATAAAACACATTCAATGTACAAATAAATAATTTTTCTCTAAGGCCTATAAAATTTTTGTTAGTGTTTCTCAGGCAATTTTTTTCTTTTTTATGATGAGGAAAGAAGGCTTTTTTTGTTTATTCACAAAACAGTTCTGAAAATAGTTGGAATCAGAAATTGAACTTCTTACTCTGTTGTGTGGCGAACCAATGTGTTCAGCAGTGAAAACTTCCCATAAGGCCACACAAAGTAGATCTTCTGTTTCTCAGGCCATTATTTGTGAAATTCCATGCGGGCGAGCGTTTTTTATTTTATTTTTTATTTCAGTAATTACTTCTTTGCCATCAAAAGTTCATGTTCTTGGTTCAAGTTTTAGGCCTCATAATCTACAGAATAGCATGGGTGGTGGTGTATTTCATCCCTTGAGTGAAAGAAGGCTTTGCAATGCTAAAGCATTGCAAATCCTTCTTGCACTCAAGGGACAAATTCATCAATTGTTTTAACTTGGGTAAAATATCAGACATAAACCATTTAATTTTAATTTTTTTAAACTTTAAATTGGTTATAAAAAGAGAGCATGCGGAAGCCAAAAGGACCATGCGGGAGGGCCTGAGAAACAGATTTTTTATTTTTTTAGGCCTAATGTAGTTGAAAATTTAACCAACTATATCTTATTTGACAGAGCTCTGTGAGCTCTGTCAAACAAGGAAAAGTTGGTTAAATATTTGTCCTACAAGTGTAAAATAGTGTAATAGAAGAGATTTCCAGGTGAAAAGAAAGGTGATGAGGAAGATTTTCTATGATGAGGGAGATGACTGAGAAACAAGAATTTTTTTTATTAACTAAGGCCTAAAAAAATAAAAAATCTGTTTCTCAGGCCCTCCCGCATGGTCCTTTTGGCTGCCGCATGCTCTTTTTTTATAACCAATTTAAACTTTAAAAAAATTAAAATTAAATGGTTTATGTCTGATATTTTACCCAAGTTAAAAAAAAATGATGAATTTGTCCCTTGAGTGCAAGAAGGCTTTGCAATGCTTTAGCATTGCAAAGCCTTCTTTCACTCAAGGGATGAAATACACCACCACCCATGCTATTCTGTAGATTATGAGGCCTAAAACTTGAACCAAGAACATGAACTTTTGATGGCAAAGAAGTAATTACTGAAATAAAAAATAAACTAAAAAACCGCTCGCCCGCATGCAATTTCACAAATAATAGCCTGAGAAACAGAAGATCTACTTTGTGTGGCCTAACTTAAATGATTGTGATTAAAATGTTTTGTACTATCAGGGCCATATCCAGGACATTTTGGGTACTGGTATACCGGTTTGTGTGCCCTAACTCCAGGCGCCCAAACTCATTGTATTCATGTATTATCTCCATCCCATAGTCTGCTAAAATGGTCGAAATTCAGCTATACTTATGCATGACTCAAACCAAAACAAAGCTAATCCCTTGAATCCTGAACTATACTTCAGCTGACTAAAAATACGCCTGAGACAATTGCACTCTGATAAAAGAATGCATGGAACAGGTATGTGGAAAGCACGTGGAGGCATTCTGGTAATTTCAACTTTTGTGTCTTTTAAAAATTTTGTGTTCGGTATGGTAATCCTACATTAAATTTCCATCTCTACCGCCTACGACCTTCAGTTGTGCCTTCGGCATATATGGACAGGTGTCCTCAAATTATCCCTGGATATGGCCCTGACTGTGACTCTAAAACTCTGTGTAAGATATATCAGAGCTGTTGATTTGAAGATACAAGGAGAGTTGAAAACAACACTTCTAAAAATCACAAGAAGCTTGATTGCACTCACCCTTCTTAATTTTTCAAGAGTGAAAATATTTTTCATACATGCAAGCCTTCTAATTGGAATTACCTTGCTGTAGTGTCTAGAAGAAATTCAACAACATTTTAATTCATGACTTTATGCTATGCCCAGGCAAACGAACGAAAAATGCATCTCCCTCTGCAATAATAGGAATAGCGGCATCGAAAATGTTTAATTATGATAGCCTTTACTCAGATTTAGGGGAAGGTAAAATGCAAGAATCAAGAGATTTGTCTCTTTAAGCTTTTCGGGGGACGTTTAAATTGCTGGAACCTCAAACCAGCCCAATGCAGAGCAAGCATTCTTTCACTTTAAAAAGCTAACCAACTTGTTCCCATAATTAAAAAGGTTTCGGCATGAATGTGCGCTGGGTTTGGTCTGTTGAGCATTCTAATAAAAGACAGCATAACTGTACTTTATGGAATTTCACATGGCAGCAGTGTTCAAAGGTGAGAAATGTCATCAAGGAAAAGTATTTATAGTACAGAAATAAAGCAGAATCAAACTTTCTCTTGAAAATTCCGTTGTATATTGTGGTCTAAGAAATTTCAGCACATTGTTATTGTGCTAAAACACTGAAATCAGAAAACATGTTACTGAAGAAGTGTACATGTACTCCGATGACGAGATTGTTCCATGATCTGCATCACATAATCAACCCCCAATGAAAAGCTAGACAAACTATAAACAATAGCCTCATCGAATATTAAATGCATCACATGACAAAATGGTGCGATTTGTTTGGTCAGTTATGTGCATTACATAATGCGAGTTGTAAAACTTCATTCAATAGTAAATATCATTATGTGACATTTTGTTTTCTGACCAATCTTATTACTGCAACATTTACCCAAAATAATGTGTTGAAAAAGCATGGACTTTTGTAGATGCACTTCTGCTGTCAGCTTTAATTAAAATGACACAACAGTTTGCAGGTACGTGTGTACTGTTCACACCTCATTTGTGTGTTTTAATCAGTGTAATGGAATCTCAAATCTTTGCCTGGTAATTTAATCTATTTTCTTGAAAATTAGAGAAGTGCGAAAAACAGTGCTTCTTGTTTCCAATTTAGATACGGGAAGAACTGCAAGTGCGATAGCGCGCCTCAAATCGACAGCACTGATACTTTTCATCACTTTACCTCGAGGAATGATATTATTTTTGGGATGGAGGAGGGCTTATAATTCATGCGAGAATCAGAATCGATTCTAGCAAGGAAAACAATGAGAATAAATTTTGAATCTCACAAAATGTTTATTTGATCCTTATCATACATTCTGAAAGTATCCTTCAAGGCAGGGACCAGCCGTGAGGCCAGTCGACTAGGGCGATTATGTCACCCTTCTAAGCCCAATGTCGCCTAGAAAAATAGTTGGGGCGATTACAAGTTGCCCTAAAAAAAATTGGTCAAAATGAGGAAAGGCTGAACTGAGTGATGCGAGGTTTACATGAAAACGATTATTTTCAAAAATCGAATGTGCTCGAGTGTGATAAATGGGCATTTTAATTCGTCAAATAAACGTCCATTTATTTGAAATCACATGACAATCAATTGTCCATTGTCACTTTTGGCAGATTTTTTTATTTCTATTTTGTTGCGTTTCAGTCGGAGCTTCAAGTGTCGAAACGAAAGTTAAAAAATTTATAGTAATTTATATATTTTTTATACTAACCAATGACCCAGACATAGCTGGTGCTAACTCTTAAAAATCTAGGGCCAAACACAAATTTTGCCCCCCAATTCCCAAAATTTGCATCTCAAACCAAAGAAATCATATCCTGAATGGCCTTCCATACTTCACCTCTACTGCGCATGCGCAGTGTCAAGGAGGTCCCGAAATTGGCGCCATTTATCATTCTTACAATCAGTGCCTGGTCAGCGCTATGTACTCAGCGGGGAGGTATGAGTTCCCGACTCCTGGGAGGGCCATCCCCGTCTGGGTCATTGGTAAGTATAAAAAATATATAAATTACTATAAATTTTTTAACATTTTTATACTGTACCAATGACCCAGACATTGCTGAATAGTAAAAAGGCTGGAGGGCCTAAGACATAGAGGAAAATCCAATAAGCTCAACTATATAAAATAGAGTCATCCCCTCGAGGAGAAAAGGAGTATTAGGCTTTACATGTATCTTTCTTATTTATGATAAATTAGAAAGACACAACACCCTCCATAATTGAGCATCATAACATTATGTTCTCTATTAACATCCAGTATAATCCTTACACTAATTATTTTTAAAGTAAGCCAATAAATAAAGTTAGTCCATATAATTGAGTCTCTTTATACTCTTTTAAAAGTGTCCGAGGATTGTATATTAACGCCCGTTTGACACGTGACATATTCAAATGCTACACTTTAAAAATATGACATGAATGAATTTTTTTTAAACATTAACTTTTCACTTTAAAACCATCCCAGTAACAGCTCAGAATTACTGACTCCGGAGGAGGTATCCCCTTGTTTTCATTATAAAACAGGTGACCCAAGGGAACACCCTCCCCCCCCCCCCCTTCCCCTTGCCCTGGGTCAAATAGCCCAGAGCGAAGAGGGCAACAAGACGGAGTCACTGCCTGAACAGAAAGCCTACATAACTATAGTTGCAATTGTTTAGTGAACGACATTCTGAGCAGCAGATAATGGACCTAAACAATGCAGGTCTCCAGAAATGGACTCAATATTTCTGAGATAAAAATTCATGAATGTGGATGGCTGAGACCAATATGCAGCCTTCATTAAATCTGTAATAGCAACACATTTGCAGAAGCCCAAGATGTAGAAAGAGCTATTACTTCATGAGCCAAAATCTTAAGCACAGACTGCTGAATTAAAGATAGATTATCATAAGCAGTACAGATAGTTAATTGAATCCATCTAGCAATAGAATGGACCGTAATGTCCTTTCTATTAGGCATCAGAGACAGAAGAAGCTTTTACGTCCTTTCTGATAAACTGAGATCTTGTTTATAAATACATAAAGCTCTAACCGGATAGAGTAAAGGCCTATGCCCGTCTGAAGACGGAAGGGCCTTAATAACAATAGGTTCCGGATATTTATTTGGAGCCTGATTCTTAGCCAAAAATCCAACATTAGTAGTAAAGGTAACAGTGTTCCCGATACTACGAAAGTGAGAATCGTCCACCAATAGTGCATGAAGCTCACTGACTCTTCAGCAGAAGAGAAAGCTAAGAGAAATGCTGTCTTATAAGACCAGAATTTGAAATCTACTGTCTCAAGAGGCTCAAATGGTTTTCTTTTAGTTTAAGAAGAACCCAAGCTAAATTCCATTTAGGAATTAATCTAAGTGTTCTAGGTCTATTTATCGAAAAGTTTCTAACTAATTTAGATAAAGAGACATTAGATCCAATTGTAAACTATCATGGTGTGCATAGGTATCAGATAACATAGACCTATAACCTTTAATAGTAACAGGCTGCAGTTGATCTCGTCAAACAAGTATACTAGAAAGTTTGCAATGTCTGGTATGGAGGGATAAAAAATATCAACATAATGATCCCTACACCAACGACGAAAGACCTTCCACTTTAACTGCATAGTATAGTGAAGAGGAGGTCCTCCTTCAGTTAGAAATCGCGTCCACTGCTCGCCCTGTACAACGCTTGCCGTGCAAGAAGGACCGCACAACGGAATACATGAAGGTTGAGACCTTGCGGGTTGTGATGAAGTTGACACGATTTCCCCAGCGAAAAAAGATCCTCTCGGGGAGGAAGTTTTCGCGGTAAGTCCCACACCTGAGTAGATTTATCCATGGTCTCTGTGGAGACAGAGATGCTACCAACAGAATTGTCTTGTGATTGTTTTATCTTAGCAGGATGGCGTGACCTGTTCGCCATGGAATCCCTGATTGGCGAAGCTGGCAGGATATTCGAGGTCACGTAGCCAAGGTGTGGTCGTGTGCGCTGCCGTAAGGATGAGGAAGCCTTATCGACAGTCTCTCGAACTGTCTATATAACGGAGCGTCCCGAGCGGCGGACATATGCTCCGAATGCAAAGCGTTTGTACCACAACATCTGGTCCCAGATGTTGTTGTACGAGAAAGGGACCTCTCGCTCGCAGCCTGGATGGACCTGGACGAGCTAGGAACCGGACTAATAGGCTTCCTCCGATTTCTACTCTGATCCGTCGTCACTGGGTGTGTACTTTTGTCTTATTATAGTGCTCGCATCACCCAAATCTCCTTCCTGGACCGCAACGGACGAACCCGGCTGCCGAGCCATTCGATGAATGGACGCTACACCGGGCGAGCTAGCGGATGTCAACACCGTCGATCCTACTAGGGACCTCTTAGGCGATTGACGTATTTCCATGAGCACTTATTGCCGCTAGCTCTTCATTTGACTATGACGACAGAGGTACACTTTTGGAAGACATCACAGTAACTTTTGCGAACAAGAAACCAGACTTGCTTGTTTAATAGCAAGCATATATATAGCGTTGTTCAATAATTCGAAAGTTCCTGTGACATTATTGGACTGTGTCGGAAACTCAGGGACGATGTCCCTGAACGAATCAAAAAATTCTTGTGTCCACATACGCTATCAGTCTCTTATCCGGCATCGCAGCATTCTGGTCCGACGAAACAACCTCTAGAAGATATAGCCGTATGAAATGTACAGCAGCTTATGTTGTTCCGAAAGGGAAAGCTCGAAATCCTCCAAATCCCTTTCGCCATCCTGTTGGACCCTATGAAGTTTTCGGACGTCCGTATCTGATGCTTCAGCGAAGCGTACCGACCCAGCGTCGTCGGATATTACCTGATCCGACAGAGATTCTGTCGTTGCTGGGATGCTGCGATAAGTTGTGCTATTTGGGATAGCACATCCGTCACTGAGGCCTGTGGAGTAGCGGTCTTACGATGCTTTGCCGCTGGAAGCTCCGTGTACGTTGACTCCTGCATACTTTTCTTATGCGAACGGATGGCGTGACCTGGTCGCCATGGATTCTCTGATTGGCGAAGCTGGCTAGATATCCTAGGTCACGTAGCCAAGGTGCGGTCGTGTGCGCTGCCGTGAGGATGAGGAAGCCTTATTGACAGTCTCTCCGGACTGTCTATATAACGGAGCGCCCCGAGCGGCAGACGTATGCTCCGAATGCGAAACATTTTGTACCACAACATCTGGTCCCAGATGTTGTTGTACGAGAGAGAGGCCTCTCTCGCTCGCAGCCCGGATGGACCTGGACGAGCTAGGAACCGGACTAATAGGCTTCCTCCGTTCTCTCCTCTGATCCGCCGTCACTGGGTGTGCACTTAGTTGATTTATAGTGCTCGCATCACCCAAAACTCCTTTCTGGACCGCAACGGACGAACCCGGCTGCCGAACCATTCGATGAATGGACGCTACACCGGGCGAGCTAGCGGACGTCAAAGGCCGTCGATCCTACTAGGGACCTCTTAGGCAATTGACGTATTTCCATGAGCACTTTGCCGCTAGCTCTTCATTTAATTGTGACGGCTGAGGCACACTTTTGGAAGACATCACGGATACATCACCCTGTTCATGTTCGTCTGAAATAGAGATTGATAAACTAGAGTGACCCTGTGGAGAAAGGACCGGCATGGCCATTTCCCCGCTAACATACTGTGGCACACGCTTCCCATGTTGTCATCCCTATTGACACATACTGAACAGGAGTTAGTGCGAGTACACTGACTACAATTAATACAATGATTATGAAAGTCAGAGGAAGATTTCCTCTTATTACAGTTGAACAATATCCTTTCATTGTGAAAAGAATACAAAAAGTCCTAGTACTCGCACCAACCCCTGAAAACAAAGATACATAATAACATGATCCATTAACATAGAAAAAATAATTGAAATCAAAAAAAAATTTTTGAAAAAATATTTTTTCAGAAAAGCCCAAGTTTCTGAAAAGAAACATTGAGCCCCAATGGATCCCAAGCCTAAGTGTGGACAAAAATTTTAAAACTATTTTTAAAAATTAATGCAACACTTACAAATAATAATAATGTATCTTGTTATGATTAAACTAACACAAAGACAAGAAATCCCCCTCCACAGAGACTGTTGTCAATGTAAACAAGAAGTGTAAAAACACCAGAAACATGACTCCAGGCACTGATAACCATGGCCCGAAATCAGTTACCAATAATACACTATCTGATGCAAAACAGAGACTTCCAGGGAAGAAACTGCAGAACATCAGATGGTAGATGCAGAACACTACGCCTAAACACCCATGGGTGAGGACGTAAACATGGGGAAAAGAACAGAATTCATTCTGTTACCCAGCTAAAACTCCCAAGAAATTTTAGTAATAACATTACAGAAAATATGCCAAAAGCATGGGACAATAGCAACTTAAATGAAAGGGAGAGAGGAAAACACTGAACAAGCAGTGTAACTTTATAGCAAGAATGACCACAACAGGCCCATGCCTCGAAAATAGGTAACTTAACATAATTTCATTAAAAAATTTTAAGTTACAGCCCTGATTATTTTCTGTCACTCATTTTTCCTCTCCTCCTCTCCTCCTTCTATTTCCTCTTTAGATCCACCATTTCTCTAATATTTATGTGTCTGGCATCATTTAAACTGAGATTTACAAGCACAAAGATCAGTCAGATGTGAACTGATGAAGGGCCAAACAAAGAATGATAAATGGCGCCAATTTCGGGACCTCCTTGACACTGCGCATGTGCAGTAGATGCGAAGTATGGAGGGCCATTCAGGACATGATTTCTTTGGTTTTAGATGCAAATTTTGGGGATTGGGGGGCAAAATTTGTGTTTGGCCCTAGATTTTTAAGAGTTAGCACCAGCTATGTCTGGGTCACTGGTACAGTATAAAAATATAGGTGACTTACGCGACTCAACGAAATAACCCAGTTTGAAAGTAGGTTACGTCGCTTAGGATGCCAAAAATGTATACACAAGAGACGTATTTTATAACACAGTATTTTCATTTCGTTTTGCTGATGACTGTTAACTGTTGGGCCATCTATTCCCAGAAAAACACGAATGGAATTGAAACATACGAAAAAAAGCTTTAGTGATAACAAGAAAAGCTTTGTACAGGGCACAAGTGTGCATATGAAGTATCTTGAAAAAGAGGTCCTCCTAAATACCAGAATGACACCGGCATGCCATAAAAGTAATGCGGAATGACATATTTAACAAAATACTCGATCCCAGAATGTATTTTGTTTATCAACTAGCAAATTACCTTCCAAGCAACCTTCTTACATCTGGTCCTGTTCACACTTTCAGATTTAGGAAATTATTAGCTTAGTTGACTTTGGTGAAAGACAACCACAGGAGGGTGCTGGAAGGATTGGCACAAAGAAGAGGGGAGGGGTCATGAAGGAGAGGGTAGCAGTGGGTGATTTTCAGTCAATAATTACTTTGTGATTTTTTAACCTGGCATAGATGCATCATAGATAACTGGACCTGGATTAATCGGATGTTAAGGGAGGACCACAAGCTGAAAATATGATTGGTGGTACATAAATATTCTTAATTTTCCCCACTTGCCTATGAAGTCTCCCTACTTGACTCTGCAGTCTCCCTATTTTTTCTGGAGTTAGACATGAAGTCTCCCTAAAATTCCCCCTAGGCTGGTCCCTGCTTCAAGGCCTGTAAAATTCTACTTATACTGCTTGCTCATAATACATCAGCTGTTGAAATGAAGAGTTGTACCATTTTTGCAGGGGGGGGGGGGGAGGAATGTTGTAAGATAAATTGGTTAATAGCATCATACTAGTTTCTAAGATGGTGTAATGAAGTCTTGAACCCCATCTCTGAGTAATATATAGACTCATCCTTTCGACACATCAATATATTTCTGAGAGATAAGATCTCGACTTCAATATTCCATCTCCAAAAGTGGCAGTGTGTCAATAACCTATATATATGCAATCAGCCTGGCATTTTCAGGAGAGTGATTTATTCGCTCGCCTACTGCTCGGTTTAAAAAAATTAAATAGGGCTAAAACTAGCCCTCCTGGTCTTAGAAAATAATGCTTACCTTAACAGCCTATTCCTAAAACCCACATCTTTTCAGATCTCTGATATGTTCATGGTCTCTGTAAGACAGCCACACTGCCCCTCCCGCATGTCCGAGCTTTCCAAGGCCTGGATGTGTCAGAGGGGCAGTGTGGTAAACTCACAGAGACTACCTTGTTAGAAGCACCAAATAAAATATACAATGCCCACTACGCAGAATTCTTTAATAGTAAAACTTCATTTTGACACTTTTAAGCTTTGTAAGCTTGAAGAGAGCTAATCGCTCCCCAAGGCCATGTGAGGGGAGCAATTTTTAGCCCTCCTACATTTTTAAGAATACCAGGCCTGTGCAATACATTTCACATGTACATTCAATTCCCTAAGTTAGAAATTGTTAAGTTCACTAACATAACATACCTCATAATTTTTGAACTTATCAGCCCAGGAACAGCCAGAATTGGAACACCTTGCAGCCATTCTGCTCATTTCTCTTTTAACTGCATTATCGGGAAATTGCTGGAAAGGTAAATATTCTAAAGTTAACCTTGTTCTAAAGCTGCACGATATTCTAAACTGAATACTGGTATCAACATTCAAAATGAAAGTGTCAATGACACTGTAGCTCAACTTGACAAACTTGAACTTTATAAGTTATAAATGAAATGGCAAAATTGAAGATCATTGGTACCAATGTTATTTGGTGAAATTTCAACATGACAGCATTGTTTATGCACAACGTCTGAGTAATCCATGCATTTTTAAGTGTAAACTGTAAGACTAGCTAAAGGAAGAATGTTGAAACACAAATGCAGTAAGTTCAGAGGTTATTGTAAATGGCAACTTTTTTCACAGAAGTATAAATTTTATAGTAAATTTCCTTTCTTATTATACCTACCGAAATTGTTTACAACAGGCTTGCACTACAGTGGAAGAACCTAACTCGGATAAAATACTCTCTATTTTAATCTTTCCCAAGATTTGGGAAAGAAAAGTGGTGTAAAAAACACCACGAAAAAATAAGCCAAAACTGGGCCGAGCACCATCGGCGCACACCCAGTATGGGACGCTCTTCCATAGTACAAATCCATGACTTCCGTCACAGCGCGCAATGCATTAATTCGTCATTCTTTTGATTCCGAACAACACAGGAGGTATGTGATCAGCGGGGAGGAAGGATTCTTACCCGAATAAGAAGACGGGAGGGCCTCCATGTAAACAATTTCGGTAGGTATAATAAGAAAGGAAATTTACTATAAAATTTATACTTCTTATCAACCTACCTCAATTGTTTACAACAGGCTGAATAGACAAAAGGCTGGAGGGAATCACATAACCAACCCACACATAACCCAATAGCACTGGGACCATGGACAGAGGAAGAGATCCCTAGGCCTATCAAACCATAGCATCACAAACATTAGAAAAGCCAATGAAAGATGAGGCGTATGGTGAAGTGCGACGCACAGACAGAAAGGGCAGTAACAGCACAAAGCTGGAACCGACCTTGAAAAAAGCTGAAAAGCTTGGATAGACAACATCCTGAGCCGAAAAAAGAGGGCCCCAAGGGTCTCTGTCGGCTCCTGCAACTGTCGCAGAGAAAAGGAGAATGTAGCATTTCTCCAGAAGGCTGCCAGTATAACATCAGTCATCCGACAACATGACCGAGTTATTAAAAGAGGAAGACAATGCACGCACCTCCTGGCAGAAAAAACAATAGGTAATACAATCACCAGTAGCTAGACGAGCGGAAGCTGCACGAATAGCAAGACAAGGCCATCAAGAAAATGGATGCAGGAGAGATCTGGCATGTGGGAAAACGCATATTCATCCAGGATAAAGGCGTGAACGCCCCCCACCCCCAAGCAGAGCAGCGCCCAAGAAAGTGACCATCTTGGAGTAAACTGCAAAGTCCTAGGCCTTTTCAAGGAAAAGACCTGAAAAAGCTTGGAGAGGCAAGGATGAGTGTCGAAACAATGCGGTATCACATAGGAAAAAATGTCTCCGAAGCATGGACAAGTACACATAGCTGGAGACCCCCAGAAACAAACATATACCAGAAAACTCCGCAAGCAGTGTGATCGAAGGAGTGACAGAATCAACAGAGTGATCACACACCATCAACAGAAGAACCTTCCACTTAGCCACAGAGGCTAAACCAGTGGAGTGAGTGCCTCCTTGAAGAAAAGCAACTCCACTGCGTGTCTCGAAAAACCACTACGGAGGAGACAGGACCCGATAAAAGACATGTGCGAAGGCACAATGAAGTCGGGTCAACTTGAAAACCTCCCGGGCGACTTTGGCAAAGAAAGTCGCGAGGTAGAGGGAGACATGCCGGAACCGCCGCTAACAGAGAGCGGAGCAGAATGATCCACACCCACCGAAGCGACGGGTGTGATCGAAAGGATTCGACGACTGCAGGTTCATATCTGGGTGAGAACCTGAGGCAGAATCGGAACCGGTAGGAAGGTGTAGCCGACAAGACCATCCCAAAGGAGGGCCAGAGCGTCCACGGCGAAAGCCAGAGCATCTGGACACGGGGACACGAAAGTGTCCACCTGATGGTTCCAACTAGTCACAAGAGATCGATGGAACCCGCCATGTGGAGCATCCACCTGGTGGAAATGACCCTGCCCCGATGGGACAGGGAGTCGGCTAGGACGTTCAGGCGACCGGGAATGTGACGAACAGCCACCCCGGCGTGGACATCCTGAGCGAGCAGTATAAGATCCCAAGCCAATTCGTACATTGGAACAGAGTGCGTGCCGCCCTGGTTCCGAATGTAAGCAACCACCGTTGAATGGTCGGACAACAGAAGGACCTGGCGATTCGACAGGTGAGGGATCCACTGCCTGAAACGCAGAAGAGCAAGAAGCTCCTTCTGGTTGATGTGTAGAGCTGCAAGATCCTGGTCCACCATCCCGTGAATGGAAAGACCTAGAGGATCCGACGTCGCACCCCATCCGAGATCGCTGGCATCTGCCGTCAGAACGCGATCGGACGTGGGTAAGTCCAACGGAACACCCTGCGAAAGCCACTGGACATCCGCCCAGAGGAGAAGGTGAGGATAAAGATAGTCTGGGAACTGAAGCACCAGATCCAGAAAATCTACATTCGGCCTCCAACGACTGAGCAGAAAGTGTTGGAGAGGACTGACACGCAGCCGACCTAGAGGAATGAGATCCGTCACCGAACAGCAGAGACCGATTAGCCGGAGAAACTCTGAGCTGTCGTGGATGTGGACTGGGACAGAGTCGGAGCAAAAGCTGAGAGAATCACAGCCTTGGCCTGGGGAACCGCCACCAAATTGAATTGTGTGCGGAAAGCCATCCCCAGATGATAAAACGACTGAGAAGGGACCAGGTCCGACTTCTTCTCGTTGACTCTGAAACATAGCGACGTGAGCAAGCTCAACAGAGTGGCGACATCCGACTCTAGGAAGGCAGCATTGGAATGCCCCTGGAGGATATCGTCCAGATATGCTGAAGTAGTCACCCTGGACTGCGTGCGATGGAAAGCTATCACATGCGACATCAGTCTGGTGAAGGACCAAGGAACCAGGTTGAGGCCGAAAGGCATGGCCTTGAACTGGTAAACTCGCCCCAGAAAAATGAACCTGAGATACTTCCGTAACGCCCAATGAATCGGAACGTGAAAGTAAGCGTCTCGCAGGTCGAAGCTGGAAGCGAAAACTCCCTGGTGAATTGAACGGAGGACCGACCTGAAAGTCTCCATGCTGAACTTGGGAGCAATGATAGACTGGTTCAGGAAACTCAGACCGAGAACCGGTCAGAGTCGGCCGTCCTTCTTCGGCACCAAGAACAGGCGGGAATAGAAACCCACTGACCTAATGTTCTTGATGACCTCAATCGCCCCCTTTGTCAGGAGATTGTCTATCTCCGTGGACAAAAGTTCCCGACGTAAAATGTCTGAAGGAACTGTGGTTGGAAAAGGCACCCCAGACAGAGTGGAGGTGCCGTCGGAAGGATATTCGCAGCCCGGACCAAACAACATCTAACATCCAAGGATCGGATGTGATGGTGGCCCACAGTCTGCGAACTCGGCTATCCTTCCTCCAACCTGGGATGAGTCGAGGTGAGGACCTTCATTGCGAACCCCGACGAGGCTCGCGAGAGGAGAAAACACCTCTACTGAATGAAGAATCCTGGGAGTTCCCTCAAGACTGCCGATGCTTACCCTTACCCCTTGAGTAAGAAGCAGAAGTGGTGGCAGAAGGATCAGACCCTTTTTGCTTCGCAGAGGAAGCAGAGGGTACTTGTTAGGCTTGGAACGGCCCGTGCCTACCCTAGAAGGCTGATCAAGCTGAAGAAACAGCAGCTGATCGTTGGAATGACGTAGGACGTCATCCCGGACCGTCAACACAGAATCATGGAAAAGTTGCGGACCTGTCAAAAAAGCAGATCGAAGAGCAGCGTACTGCTCCTCAGGAAGGGATCGGCTTGTGTCCCGCACAGAGTCCCTTCGAACTAATTCCAGATTAGCCGTGTTACAGGCATGCGTGTGAGTAAGATGCATGAGCACCTTGGACAGCACACGCAAAGAAACCTGTACCTCGTCAATCTTATCTGAAGGCAGATAAGCAGCAAAAGCTGAGACGACGTGATCGGAGAGAGAAAGCATACCATGCATCTCTCTCGATAAGCCCAATGTGGACTCCACAGTCGTCATCGGAATGACGGCAGACTTGGACTTGGAAAGCCCGAGGGAATTGGAGTCCTGATCCAAAACCGTCAAAGTCCGGTAGACCGACGGATTGGCGGAATCGTAGGAATGATAACTCGCCGGAGGCAAAAAGGTGTCAACCCTGGTGAAGAACAGAGCCTTCATAGCCTTGGAACTTAGCTGGGAATCCAAGGCTGAAAATGCTTCAACCAACTGTACCGAAGGGCACGGTCGAAGACGCCCAGAAGCAGGTTGCTCCATAGACTGTTGACGCGCGACTGATGATCGCGGCCTGGCTGACACTGTCGACTGGTTAGATGGTTTGAGATCCAGAAAGAACCCAAACACGAAATCAAGAGCTGCCCCCAAGTCCGAAGACTGCTGGCTCTCGACATCAAGCATGTCTGACTCTTCCCCTGAGTCGGAAGACACATAGCCCATCGTGGGCAAACCAGCCGACGCCTCCCATGGTGTCGGAACACCAGGGGATCAGAAAGCTGCCTGTTTCCAATCCCGGGAGGCGGCGCCATAGGAGGCGCCTGGAAACCACTCGCTGCCTCGCTGGAAGCAACAGGAAGGCTCGTTGACAGAACCTGAGTGAGTAAGGAGAGGGCCTCCCTAAGCTCACTGCCCGTACTGGCCGGTTCGACAGGGGAACGAACCGGCAAAGTGGCTTCACCACTGACCCTCTGAACCAGCGAAGGGTCACGATCCTCCAAAAGACCCGACATGGGACGACGGGCGGCAGCCGAAAACATCTGAAGCCAGACGTGTATAGGGGTGTGACACACCCCGAGGATCAACATAGCAGGAACTCATGAGAGTCACCGCTGACCTCTGCAGGGCAGAAGGTCCAGGCTGCACAAAAGACGTTGGACCCCCAAAACTGGTCGTGTGGCCAGAATGAGGGACGGAAACGACACAGAGTTCATAGTGTCCCACTAAGAACAACCGAGTCCAAAGACAACTGTGGTGCTCGATGGCGCAGAGACCACAGGAGAGGGTCCGGCCGGCAGCCACTTCCAACTTCGCCGAGTTGAAGTCAGGGAAGGCTGAGGCCGATACCCCCACGTCTACACAACCAGACACCGCAGCAGACCACTGCAGGTATAAAACTACTGTGCTCAGAGGACACAGTATGGGGTTCAGTCGGCAGCCCCAATTGACTTCGTGGAAGTCTTGGAAGGCTGAGGCCGAAACCCCACAACCATACTACAGACATCCCTGCAGACCCTGGCAGGGAGAAGCCGAGGCCGGCTAAAAACGGTGCCCAATGACGTTGTAGACGGAACAGCAGTAGCAGCAGATACGACGGGAGCTGTTGGAACTGGCAGAAAAGGGGAGAGAGCCACCAGGCTCGGCCTCCAAAGGAGGAGTCACAACCTTAGTGACAGCCTCAGATGTCGACTGGAGAGGGCGCATAGTCCCGCAACCAGGCATCTCTACACCAGAAAACCAACAGCTCCCGCAGTATCCACCACGGTAAAAAAAACTGCACATTCCCCACGGAAGGGGAATAACTCTCACCAGACATGGTCGAATCGGGAAGCCCCGAATTGAAAGCGGTCCCCACCCCCTGCTGGTGCGGGAGGAGCTGCACATCCTCCACGGAGGAGGAGCAATTCTCATCAGACGTGGTCGAATCGGGCGACCCGAAACGAAAGCGTTCACCACCCCCCATGGGAGCGGGAGGAGCTGCACATCCCCTACGGAGGGGGTCAAACTCACACCAGACGTGGTCGAGTCGGGGGGCCCCGAAACGACAGTGCCCACCCCCCCTGCAGGTGCGGGAGGAGCTGCACATCCCCCACGGAGGGGGTAAACTCACATCAGACATGGTCGAGTTGGGAGGCCCCCGAAATGACTGCATTCCACACCACCCGCGTGTGCGGACGAAACGGACACGAGAACGCACCAATGGCGAGGGCAAAAGGAATTGCCCTAAAGGAACCGAACTGGAAAGAACAGAGGTGAGAGCAGTAGAAGAAAAAGGTGAACTCAACAGAAACAGAAAGTAGAAGAACACCCTCAACTACAAGAGAAGGTGGCAGAACCCAGAAGGCCGACACCGACTCCAATAAATTTTTTTATCAACCGAAAAAATTCATTGTCGAATCGCGATGACACGATGTCGCAAAACATTCGCGAAAATGGAATAGTAATTAATAAACAATGAGAATGTGGTTGAAAATATAAACGAGAATATATAAAACACAGTCCTGTTATTATACGATCTTCAGATCCATAATTCCAGTCACAGGAAAACCATTATCCACGAGTTGAATTATCACTGTTTCATAATGCATATGGCGGAAACACATCCTGCTCGTGCCTCGGATAGAAAAAGAATGACGAATTAATGCATTGCGCGCTGTGATGGAAGTCATGGATTTGTACTATGGAAGAGTGTCCCATACTGGGTGTGCGCCGATGGCGCTCGGCCCAGTTTTGGCTTATTTTTTCGTGGTGTTTTTTACACCACTTTTCTTTCCCAAATCTTGGGAAAGATTAAAATAGAGAGTATTTTATCCGAGTTAGGTTCTTCCACTGTAGTGCAAGCCTGTTGTAAACAATTGAGGTAGGTTGATAAGAAATGAATGCTAATCAATAGCTCTTATCTAAAGGTCCTGCCTAATGTGCACACCAAGTTCAAAAACAATCCCCTGATAAATGTGGTCTGTAGGCCATGTCGAAGAAGAATGTTGATGCACAAATGCAATTCATAAATATACCCTGCAGAGAGTGCAAAAGGGATAAGTTGCTGCACAAATGCAGAAAGTTCAAAGGCTGGTGATAACGACAATAATTTTTTATGGAAATGAAATAAAATCAATAGCTCACATCTAGAGGGCACCCACACATACCAAGTTTCAAAGTGATCCGATCATAAATGTGCCCTGAAGGGTGTGCCAAAGGGAAATATTAAAGTCTGACTAAACTAAGTTCAAAGGTCGTTGCCAAAGGCAACATTTTTTGACAGAAATGGAAGAAAATCGATAACTCCCATATAGATATCACCCCACACAAGCAAACCAAGTTTCCAAGCAATCCAATCATAAATGTGACCTGCAGGGTGTGTCAAAGGGAAATATTGATGCATAACTGCTCTAAGTTCATCAGAGGTCATTGCCAATGGCAACTATTTTTTATGGAAATGGAAGAAAGTTAAAAAATTTATAGTAATTTATATATTTTTTATACTTACCAATGACCCAGACATAGCTGGTGCTAATTCTTAAAAATCTAGGGCCAAACACAAATTTTGCACCCCAATCCCCAAAATTTGCATCTAAAACCGAAAAATTCATGTCCTAAATGGTCCTCCATACTTTTCCTCCACTGCGCATGCGCAGTGTCAAGGAGGTCTCGAAATTGGAGCCAATTATCATTCTTACAAGCAGTGCCTGGTCAGCGCTATGTACTCAGTGGGGAGGTATGAGTTCCCAACTCCTGGGAGGGCCATCCCCGTCTGGGTCATTGGTAAGTATAAAAAATATATAAATTACTATAAATTTTTTAACATTTTTATACTGTACCAATGACCAAGACATAGCTGAATAGTAAAAAGGCTGGAGGGCCTAGGACATAGAGGAAAATCCAATAAGCTCAACTATATATAATAGAGTCATCCCCTCGAGGAGAAAAGGAGTATTAAGCTTTACATGTATCTTTCTTATTTATGATAAATTAGAAAGACACAACACCCTCCATAATTGAGCATAATAACATTCATGTTCTCTATTAACATCCAGTATAACCCTTTATACTAATTATTTTTAAAGTAAGCCAATAAATAAAGTCAGTCCAGAGAATTGAGACTCTTTATACTCTTTAAAAGTGTCCGAGGATTGTATATTAACGCCCGTTTCGTTTGACCTGTGACATATACAAATGCTTCACACCGAGCTACACTTTAAAAATATGACATGAATGAATTTTAAACATTAACTTTACACTTTAAAACCATCTCGGTAACGACTCAGAATTACTGACTCCTGAGGAGGTATCCCCTTGCTTTTCACTATAAAGCAGGTGACCTAAGGGAACACCCTCCCCCCCCCCTTCCCCTTGCCCTGGGTCAAATAGCCCAGAGCGAAGAAGGCAGCAGGACGGAGTCACTGCCGGAACAGAAAGCCTGCATAACTATAGCTGCAACTGTTTAGTGGACGACATTCTGAGCAACAGATAACGGACCTAAACAATGCAGGTCTCCAGAAATGGACTCAATATTTCTGAGATAAAAATTCGTGAATGTGGATGGCTGAGACCAATATGCAGCCTTCATTAAATCTGTAATAGCAACACTATTTGCGTAAGCCCAAGATGTAGAAAGAGCTCTTACTTCATGAGCCGAAATCTTAAGCACAGACTGCTGAGTTGAAGATAGATTATCATAAGCAGTACGGATAGTTAATTGAATCCATCTAGCAATAGAATGGACCGTAATGTCCTTTCTATTAGGCATCAGAGACAGAAAGAAGCGTTTTTGTCCCTTTCTGATAAACTGAGATCTTCGTTTATAAATACGTAAAGCTCTAACCGGACAGAGTAAAGGCCTATGCCCGTCTGAAGACGGAAGGGCCTTAATAACAATAGGTTCCAGATATTTATTTGGAGCCTGATTCTTAGCCAAAAATCCAACATTAGTAGTAAAGGTAATAGTGTTCCCGACACTACGATAGTGAGAATCGTCCACACATAGTGCATGAAGCTCACTGACTCTTCTAGCAGAAGAGAAAGCTAAGAGAAATGCTGTCTTATAAGACAAGAATTTGAAATCTACTGTCTCAAGAGGCTCAAATGGCTTTTCTTTTAGTTTAAGCAGAACCCAAGCTAAATTCCATTTAGGAATTAATCTAAGGGTTCTAGGTCTATTTATCGAGAAGTTTCTAACTAATTTAGATAAAGAGACATTAGATCCAATTTGTAAACTATCATGGTGTGCATAGGTATCAGATAACATAGACCTATAACCTTTAATAGTAACGGGCTGCAGTTTGATCTCGTCAAACAAGTATACTAGAAAGTTTGCAATGTCTGGAATGGAGGGATCAAAAATATCAAGAGAATGATCCCTACACCAACGACAAAAGACCTTCCACTTAGCCGCATAGTTTAGCGAAGAGGAGGTCCTCCTACAGTTAGAAATTTCGTCCACTGCTCGTCCTGTAAAATGCTTGCCATGCAAGAAGGACCGCACAACGGAAATACATGAAGGTTGAGACCTTGCGGGTTGTGATGAAGTTGACGCGATTTCCCCTGCGAAAGAAGATCCTCTCGTGGAGGAAGTTTTCGCAGTAAGTCCCACAGCAGACACCTGAGTAGATTTATCCATGGTCTCTGTGGAGACAGAGATGCTACCAACAGAATTTTGCATTGAGATTGTTTTATCTTTAGCAACATCTGCTGAATCAACGGCACTGGAGGATACGCATATCCTATCATTCCGTCCCACGAGATCGATAGAGCGTCTACTGCATATGCTCGGGGATCTGGACATGGAGACACATACATCTGCAACTGATTGTTGAGTTGTGTCGCAAATAAGTCTATCATTGGCCGCTCCCATTGGTAGCAAATCTGATTGAATACCTGTTTGTTGAGAGTCCATTCTGACGACAACAAGCGACCCTTCCGTGAAAGGGAGTCTGCTAATACATTCAGACGACCCGGAATAAGACGGACCGAAAGTAGAACTTGGTGTTCTAGAACAAACAGAAGGATTCTTTCGTTAAATTGAATAACGGAACGGAATGAGTGCCTCCCTGGTTCCGAATATAAGCTACTACTGTCGTATGGTCGGACAAGTTTTGGACATGTGCTTTCTGAATAATGTTCATCCAGTGACGTAGTGCAAGCCAAATTGACATCATTTCCTTGATGTTTATGTGCTTGCCTAGAAACTGCGGATCCCAAAGACCCTGGCACTTCGAATCCGTTGGGATCAATGTTGCACCCCAACCTGTTTGACTGGCATCCGTCATAATCGTAAAACTCGGATCCGGCAACTGCAGTGGGACTCCCTGAGTCAACCACTGAATGTTTGCCCAAGTTTGAATCTCTTGTTTCACTTGATTTGACAAGAGAACGTCTATATCGAGCGAATGAATCTTTACACTCTAATTCTGAGTCAAGAAAATTTGGAGAGGATGAGTGCGTAACCGCTCCATCGGAATGAGATCCGGAGCGGCTCCGCACAGACCTATCAGTCTCATGAACTCTCCCGCTGTGACTTTGTCTGAGTGAAGACAATAGCAAGCGTAACAACTGATTAATTCCGCTCTGGTTAAAGGCAAACGAATGAGATTGTTGTGCGTCTTGAAGCTCATTCCCAGATGAGTGAATGACTTGGATGGCACCAGATCCAACTTCTCCTCGTTTATTATAAAACCGAGATGTCGGAGTAATAGAAGCAGATTCTGCACATCGTTCTGAAGCATTAACTCGTTGCCGTACCTCTGAAGAATGTCGTCCAGGTAGGCCAACGTTACCGCAGACGAATGAGCTCGGAAATATATCATTACCGAGTTCATTATTCGAGTGAAAGCCCAGGGCGCTAGGTTCAAACCGAAGCACATCGCTCGGAACTGATATAAAACTCCTAGGACTGCGAAGCGTAGATACTTTCTGAATGTCGGATGTACCATGACGTGAAAGTACGCATCCTTGAGATCTATGCTTGTAGCATAGTCGTTCACCCGAATACTCGCTCTGACTGATCGAATTGTCTCCATATAGAACTTCGGAGCGACGATCAGCTTGTTTATCCAGCTCAGATCTATGACTGGACAGAACGATCCGTCTGGTTTCGGAACCAGAAACAGATGGCTGTAGAAACCCGGTGATTCCTGGTCTTCTACGACCTCAACCGCGTTCTTCTTCAGAAGAGACTGTACTTCTGATAAAAGAGCGTCTCTTTTCTGCGGATTTGACGGAAGCTGAGTCCATTTTGGACTTCGAGTTGATGGAGGCTTTCGTTTGAAGGATATTCTTAGTCCTTTCAAAATTAACCCTCGAACCCAGGGGTCGTCCGTAATTGACGCCCAATCGTTTATAAAACTCGATAATCTTCCGCCTACCGGAACACGATAGAGGTTCAAACCATCACCTCCTGGACCTGCGAGGCTTGCGGAAGGAGAAACTACGTCCTCCGCGACCCGCACCTTGCCCCGTCGACTTAGGGACGTCTGACCGGTAATCTCGGCCAGAAGAACATTCCCCACGAGAGTCGCTGCCTTGACGGTCTCTAGAATAAGACCTAGAGGACGCATAGGAACCTCTATAGGAACTTATCTTGGGTGTACTTGTCCCAGAAGTGCCTGTCTTACTCTTTTCTGCTGTATCCGGCTTTTTGGAAGCGGATTTGAAAAGCAGAGAATCCGAAGCTTTCTTAGTTATCTTATCATAGATTGCTGAAAGCTTGCCGTCGAAGAGAAGCTCTCTGGAGACCGAAGTGACTCTGAGAGAGTTCTTCACCTTACCATCCACGCACGTGGATGTAGCTAGGGCTGTGTCACGTCTAACCAACTCCAGGTTTGCCACTGAAAGGGCGGAGTTATACGTGGAATAAGCTACTGCCCTTGAAAGAAGTCTTAATGAGGATTGTATATCCTGGAATTCTTTCCCTTGAAGACGTAATGATAACGCCTTAGTAAGGTGATATGCGTATGATAAAGCGTCTAAGTTAACTCTGTTAGACATTATTGTCGTTTCCAACGTCGTGGTTGGAATTGACATAGACGACGGTATAGACAATTTCAAGTCTTCAGCCTCGTCGTCTAGACGCAGAGGAACTCTCGGTATGCCCTGTCCTGCCGTTTCGAATTTATTCCTTGAATTGATGAAAGGCAGATTTAGGGCATTTGCGGATAAGAAACCAGACTTGCCCGTTTTGGTACCAAGCTTATAAATAGCGTCGTTCAATAATTCGAATGTTCTTGTGACCTTATTGGACTGTGTCGGAAACTCAGGGACGATGTCCCTGAACCAATCAAAAAATTATGTGTCCAATGACGCTATCAGTCTCTTATCCGGCATCGCAGCATTCTGGTCTGGCGGAACAACCTCTGGAAGATAATGCCGGATAAAATCTACCGCAGCTTTATGTTGTTCCGAAAGGGAAAGCTCCAAATCCTCTGAATCCCTTTCGCCATCCTGTCGGACCCTATGAAGTTCTCGGTCGTCCGTACCCGATGCTTCGGAGGAGCATACCGACCCAGCGTCGTCGGATAATTCCTGATCCGACAGAGATTCTGTCGTTTGCTGGGATGCTGCGATAAGTTGTGCTATTTGGGATTGCACGTCTGTCACTGAGGCCTGTGGAGTAGCGGTCTTACATTGCTTTGCTGCTGGAAGCTCCGTGTACGTTGACTCCTGCACACTTCTTTTATGCGAACGTCCGGAGTCTACAGGCCTCGTGTCCCTGGCGTGACCTGGTTGCCGTGGAATCCCTGATCGGCGAAGCTGGCTGGATATCCGTGGTCACATAGCCAAGGTGCGGTCGTGTGTGCTGCCGTGAGGATGAGGAAGCCTTATCGACAGTCTCTCCGGACTGTCTATATAACGGAGCGTCCCGAGCAGTGGACGTATGCTCCGAATGCGAAACGTTTTGTACCACAACATCTGGTCCCAGATGTTGTTGTACGAAAAAGGGACCTCTCTCGCTCGCAGCCCGGATGGACCTGGACGAGCTAGGAACCGGACTAATAGGCTTCCTCCGTTCTCTCCTCTGATCCGTCGTCACTTGGTGTGCACTTTGTCTTATTATAGTGCTCGCATCACCCAAATCTCCTTCCTGGACCGCAATGGACGAACCCGGCTGCCGAGCCATTCGATGAATGGTCGCTACACCGGGCGAGCTAGCGGACGCCAATGCCGTCGATCCTACTAGGGACCTCTTAGGCAATTGACGTATTTCCATGAGCACGTTTGCCGCTAGCTCTTCATTTAACTGTGACAATGGAGGCACACTTTTGGAAGACATCACGGAAACATCACCCTGTTCTTGTTCCTCTGAAATAGAGATTGATAAACTAGAGTGACCTGTGGAGAAAGGCCCGGCATGGCCTTTTCCCCGCTAACAACATACCATGACACATGTTTCCAATGTTTGTCATCCCAATTGACACATACTGAACAGGAGTTAGTGCGAGTACACTGACTACAATTAATACAATGATTATGAAAGTCAGAGGAAGATTTCCTCTTATTACAATTTGAACAATATCCTTTCATTGTGAAAAGAACACAAAAAGTCCTAGTACTTGCACCAACCCCTGAAAACAAAGATACATAATAACATGATCCATTAACATAGAAAAAATAATTAAAATCAAAAAAAAATTTTTGAAAAAATATTTTTTCAGAAAAGCCCAAGTTTCTGAAAGTAACGTTGAGCCCCAATGGATCCCAAAAAGCCTAAGTGTGGACAAAAATTTTAAAAATATTACAAAAAAATTAATGCAACACTTACGTATAATAATAATGTATCTTGTTATGATTAAGCTAATACAAAGGCAAGAAATCCCTCTCAACAGAAACCGTTGTCAATGTAAACAAGAAGTGTATAAACACCAGAAACATGACTCCAAGCATTGAAAAACATGGCCCGAAATCAGTTACCAATAACACACTATCTGATGCAAAACAGAGACTTCCAGGGAAGAAACTGCAGAACATCAGATGGTAGATGCAGAACACTACGCCTAAACACCCATGGGTGAGGACGTAAACATGGGGAAAAGAACAGAATTCATTCTGTTACCCAGCTAAAACTCCCAAGAAATTTTAGTAATAATATTACAAAAAATATGCCAAAAGCATGGGAGAATAGCAAGGGGGGACTTAAAGGAAAGGGAGAGAGGAAACACTGAACAAGCAGTGTAACTTTACAGCAAGAATGACAACAACAGGCCCATGCCTCGAAATTAGGCAACATGACATAATTTCGTAAAAAAAATTTTAAGTTACAGCCCTGATTATTTCCTGCCACTCATCTTTCCTCTCCTCCTTCTATTTCCTCTTTAGATCCACCATTTCTCTAATATTTACGTGTCTGGCATCATTTAAACTGAGATTTACAAGTGCAAATATCAGTCAGATGTGAACTGATGAAGGGCCAAACAAAGAATGATAATTGGCGCCAATTTCGAGACCTCCTTGACACTGCGCAGGCGCAGTGGAGGAAAAGTATGGAGGACCATTTAGGACATGAATTTTTCGGTTTTAGATGCAAATTTTGGGGATTGGGGGGCAAAATTTGTGTTTGGCCCTAGATTTTTGAGAATTAGCACCAGCTATGTCTGTGTCATTGGTACAGTATAAAAATATCGATAGCTCCCATCTCGAGGTCACCCCAAACAAGCACACCAGTTTCAAGATGATCTGGTCGAAATTGTGCACAGCATGGTGAGGCAAATGGAGATACTGATGCATAACTGCACGAAGTTCATCGAAGGTCGTTGCCAGCGGCAACATTTTTTGACAGAAATTGTAGAAAATCAATACCTCCCATCTAGAGGTAACCCCAAACAAACATACCAAGTTTCAAACCATTCTGATCATAAATGTGCCCTGTAGGCCATGGCAAAGGAATATATTGATGTTGACTAAACTAAATTCAAAGATCGTTGCCAGCGGCAACATTTTTTTTTACGGAAATGGAAGAAAATCAATAGCTCCCATCTAGAGGGCACCCCAAACAAGCATGCCAGGTTTCAAAACAATTCGATCATAAATATGCCCTGCTGGGTGTGCCAAAGGGAAATACTGAGGTCTGACTTAACTAAAGTTCTTAGAAAGTTGCCAGCTGCAACATTTTTTTGACGGAAATGGAAGAAAATCGATAGCTCCCACCTAGAGCTCACCCCAAACAAGCATACCAAGTTTCAAAGTGATCTGGTGAAAAATGTGCACTGCAGAGTGTGTCAAAGGGAAATATTGATGCATAACTGCACTAAGTTCATCGAAGGCCGTTGCCAGCAGTGTGGCAAAGCAAATTGTGGATGCACATACTTACATATGCCAACGGACGAGAAGTGATGGCAATAGCCCAGCTTGACTTTGTCAAGTTGAGCTAAAAATACTGTGGTATAATTGGGTCTTGAGTCATCTCAGTCAAAATGAATTAGCATGATGATGCAGTTTAAATAACCTTTTACCCATGATGATGATATCAAAATTTATTATTTTAAATAGTAGTTAATCAAATTTTTCAAAATATTTCAATAAAATGATGACGTCGTCCCTCACTGGAATGAGCTCAACAATAAGGGGACACATGATATGGTTTCATTGAAATGTTTTGAAAAATATTTGTTCAACTGCTAAATTTGTATATTAAGTGGCTGATTCATTGGGTAAATGATAATATTATTCATTCGGGACTACAATTAAAACTCCTGACAACTTGAAAGTTAAAAAATTTATAGCAATTTATATATTTTTTATACTTACCAATGACCCAGACTTAGCTGGTGCTAACTCTAAAAAATATAGGGCCAAACACAAATTTTGCCCCCCAATCCCCAAAATTTGCATCTAAAACCAAAGAAAACATGTCCTGAATGGCCCTCCACACTTCACCTCTACTGTGCATGCGCAGTGTCAAGGACGTCCCGAAATTGGCGCCATTGATCATTCTTATAACCAGTGCCTGGTAAGCGCTATGTACTCAGCGGGGAGGTATGAGTTCCCAACTCCAGGGAGGGTCATCCCCATCTGGGTAATTGGTAAGTATAAAAAATATATAAATTACTATAAATTTTTTAACATTTTTATACTGTACCAATGACCCAGACTTAGCTGAATAGTAAAAAGGCTGGAGGGCCTAGGACATAGAGCAAGTTGAAATACGCTCAATTATATAAAATAGAGTCATCCCCTCTAGGGGAAAAGGAGTATTAGGCCTTACTTGTATCTTTCTTATTTATGATAAATTAGAAAGACACAACACCTTCCAAAATTGAGCATCATAACATCCATGTACTCTATTAATATCCAGTATAATCCTTATACTAATAATTTTTAAAGTAAGCCAATAAATAAAGTTAGTCTAGAGAATAGAGACTCTTTATACTCCTTAAAAGTGTCTGAGGATTGTATAATAACGCCTGTTTGACACGTGATATATTCAAAAGCTGAATGAATTTTTAAAACATAAACTTCTCACTTAAAAGCCATCCCAGTAACAGCTCAGAATTACTAACTCCTCCGGAGGTATCCCCTTGTTTTCATAATAAAACAGGTGACCCAAGGGAACACCCTACCCCCCCCCCCCCCCTTCTCCTTGCCCTGGGTCAAATAGCCCAGAGCGAAGAGGGCAGCAGGACGGAGTCACTGCCGGAACAGAAAGCCTACCTAGCTATAGTAGCAACTGTTAAGTGAATGACATTCTGAGCAGTAGATAATAGACCTAACAATGGAGGCCTCCAGAAATGGACTCAATATTTCTGAGATAAAAATTCAAGAATGTGGATGGCCGAGCGCAATGAGCAGCCTTCAAAAATCTATAATAGCGACACTATTAATGTAAACCCAAGATGTAGAAAGAGCTCTTACTACATGAGCCGAAATCTCAAGCACAAACTGCTGAGTCAATGATATACCATAAGCAGTACCGATAGTTAATTGAATCCATTAGCAATAGAATGGAGCGTAATGTCCTTCTATTAGGCATCAAAGACAGAAGAAGCTTACGTCCGTACTAATAAACTGATATCTGTTTATAAATATGTAAACTCTAACCGGACAGAGTAAAGGCCTATGCCTGTACGAAGACGGAAGGACCTTAATAACAATAGGTTCCGGATATTACTAGGAGCCTGACTCTTAACCAAAAATCCAACCTAAGTAGTAAAGGAAGTAGTGTTTCCGTCACTACAAAAGTGAGAATCGTCCACCGATAGTGCATGAAGCTCACTGACTCCTCAGTAAAAGAGAAGACTAATAGAATTACTGTCTTAAAAGGTCAGAATTTGAAAACTACTGTTTCCAGAGGCTCAAAAGATTACTTAGCTAAATAAGAACCGAAGCTAAATTCCGTATAGGAATTTAATCTAATGATTCTAGGTCTATTTATCGAAAAGTTTCTAACTGACTTAGATAAGGAGACATAAGACTCAATTGTAAACTATCATAGAGTGCATAGGTATGAGATAACATAGACCTATAACCTTAATAGTAACAGGCTGCAGTAGAACTTGTCAAACAAGTATACTAGAAAGTTGCAATGTCTAGTATGGAGGGATAAAAAATATCAACATAATGATCCCTACACCAACGACGGAAGATCCTCCACTTTAGCCGCATAGAATAGCGAAGAAGAGGTTCTCCTACAGTAAGAAATCGCGTCCAAAGCTCTCCTGTACAATGCTTGCCATGCAAGAAGGACCACACAATGGAATACGTGAAGGTTGAGACCTTGCGGGTTGTGATGAAGTTGACACGATTTCCCCAGCGAAAGAAGATCCTCTCATGGAGGAAGTTTTCGCGGTAAGTCCCACAGTAGACACCTGAGTAAATTTACCCACGGTCTCTGTGAAGACAGAGATGCTATCAACAGAATTGTATTATGGATGTTTATCTTAGCAATACTTGCTGAATCAACAGCGCTGGAGGATACGCATATCCTATCATTTCGTCCTATTAGATCAATAGAGCGTTAACAACATAAGCTCAGGGATCTGGACATGCAAACACATATGTCTGCAATTGAATAGTGAGTTGTGTCGCAAATAAATTATCATTGGGCGTTCCCATTGATAGCAAATCTGATTGAATACTTGTTTGTTGAGAGTCCATTCTGACGGCAACAAGCGACCCTTACGTGAAAGGGAATCTGCTAATACAATCAGACAACCCGGAATATGATGGACCGAAGCAGAACTTGGTGTACTATAACAAACAGAAGGATTCTTTCCGTTAAATTGAATAACGGAATCGAATGAGTGCCTCCCTGGTTCTGGAGATACGCCACTACTGTCGTATTATCGGACAGGATTTGGACATGCGTTTCTGAATAATGTTCATCCAATGACAAAGTGCAAGCCTAAATAACATTATTCCCTGGAAGATAAGTGCTTGCCTAGAAACTGCGGAACCCAAAGACCCTGGCACTTCGAATCTGTTGGGATCAATATTGTGCCTCAACCTGTTTGACTGGCATCCGTCATAATCATAAAACTCGGATCCGGCAACTGCAGTGGCACTCTCTGAGTCAACCACCGAATGTTGCCCCAGTCTGAATCTCTTGCTACACTTGATAGACAAGAGAACGTGTATATCGAGCAATTCATAGATTGCTGAAAAGTTGCCGTCGAAGAGAAGCTTCTCCGAGACCGAAGCGACTCAGAGAGTTCTTCACCTTACTATCCACGCGCGTGGATGTAGCTAGGGCTGCGTCACGTCGAACCAACTCCAGGTTGCCACTGAAGGGCGGAGTTATAAGTGGAAAAACTACTGCCCTTGAAAGAAATCACATTAAGGATCATATCCTGGAATTCTTTCTCTTGAAGACGTAATGATAACGCCTCAGTAAGGTGGACTACGTATGATAAAGCATCTAAGTTAAGTCTATTAGACATCACTGTCGTTTCCAACATCGTGGTTGGAATTGACATAGACGGTGAAAAAGATAATTCCCAGTCTTCAACCCCGCCGTCTAGACGCATATGAACTCTCGGTATGCCCTGTTCTGCCAAAATAAATTATTTCCTAGAATTGAAAAAGGCAGAATAGAGCATTGCGGACAAGAAACTAGACTATCATGCTTGGTAGCAAGCTTATATATAGCGTCGTTAAATAATTCGAATGTTCTAATGACATTATTGGACTGTGTCAGTAAGTCCGGGACAATGTCCCTGAACCGATCCAAAACTCTGTGTCCAATGACGCTATTAGTCTCTTATCCAGCATCGCAGCAATGTAGTCCGACGGAACAACCTCTGGAAGATAATGCCGGAAGAAATGTATGGCAGCTTCCGTGGTTCCAAAAGGGAAAGCTCGAAATCGTCCGAATCCCTTTCGTCATCCTGTCGGACCCTATAAAGTGTTCGGTCGTCCGAACCTGATGCAACAGCGGAGCACACCGACCCAGCGCCGTCGGATAATTCCTGATCCGACCGAGAATCTGTCGATTGCTGGGATGCTGCAATAAACTGTGCTAACTTGGATAGCATGTCCGTCACTGAGGCCTGTGGAGAAGCGGTCTTACGATGCATTGAAGCTGGAAGCTCCGTGTTCGTTACCCCGTGCATACTTCTATTATGCGAACGAACGGAGTGTATAGGCCTCGTGTCCCTTGGCTACCGGATGGCGTGACCTGTTCGCCGTGGAATCACTGAATGACGAAGCTGGCCGGATACTCGAGGTCACGTAGCCAATGTGCGGCCGTGTGCGCTGCTGTAAGGATGAGGAAGCATTATCGACAGTCTCTCGGACTGTCAATATAACGGAGCGTCCCGAGCGGCGGACATATGCTCCGAATGCGAAATATCTGTACCACAACATCCGGTCCCATATGTTGTTGTACGAGAGAGGGACCTCTCTCGCTCGCAGCCCGGGCGGACCTGGATGAGCTAGGAACCGGACTAACAGGCTTCTTCCGATCTGTCCTCTAATCCGTCGTCACTGGGTGTGTACCAAAGTTTATTATAGTGCTCGCATCACCCAAATCTCCTTCCTAAACCGCAACGGACGAACCCGGCTGCCGAACCATACGATGAATGGACGCTACACCGGGTGAGCTAGCAAATGTCAACTCCGTCGATCCTACTAGGGACCTCTTAGGCGGTTGACATATTCCATGAGCACTTATTGCCGCTAGCTCTTCATTAACTATGACGACAGAGGCACATTTTTGAAAGACATCTCCAAACTTTGCGAACAAGAAACCAGACATGCTTGTTAATATCAAGCATATAAGAATATATATAGCGTCGTTCAATAATTCGAAAGTTGTGTGACATTATTGGACTATGTCGGAACTGAGGGACGAAGTCCCTGAACCGAACCAAAAATTTCTGTGTCCACCGACGCTATCAGTTTCTTATCCGGCATTGCAGCATTCTGGTTCGACGAAAGAACCTCTAGAAGATAAAGTCAGATGACATACACAACAGCTTATGTTGTTCCGAAAGGGAAAGCTCGAAATCCTCCGAATCCCTTTCGGCATCCCGCCGGACCGGATGAAATTTTCGGACGTCCGTACCTGCTTCTGCGGAGCGTCCCGACCCAGCGTCGTCGGATAATACATGATGCGAAAGATTCTGTCGTTGCTGGGATGCTGCGATAAGCTGTGCTATTTGGGATAGCACGCCCGTCACCGAGGCCTGTGCAGTAGCGGTCTTACGATGCATTGCCACCGGAAGCTCCGTGTACGTTGACTCCCGCACACTTTCTTATGCGAACGTCCGGAGTCTGCAGGCCTCGTATCCCTGGCTACCGGATGGTATGACCTGGTCGCCGATGATTCTCTGATTGGCCAAGCTGACTGGATATCCGAGGTCACGTAGCCAAGAGCGGTCGTATGCGCTACCATGAGAATGAGGAAGCCTTATTGACAGTCTCTCCGGACTGACTATATATCGGAGCGTCCCGAGCGGCGGACGTATGCTCCGAATGCGAAACATTTTGTACCACAACATCTGGGGCCAGATGTTGCTGTACGAGAGAGGGGCCTCTCTCGCTCGCAGTCCGGATGGACCTGGACAAGGCTTCCTCCGTTCTCCCTCTAATCCGCTATCACTGGGTGTGCATTTGGTTGATTTGTAGTGCTCGCATCACCCCAAAACTCCTTCTAGACCGCAACGGACGAACCCGGCTGCCGAAACCATTCGATGAATGGACGCTACACCGGGCGAGCTAGCAGACGTCAAAGGCCGTCGAACCTACTAGGGTCCTCTTAGGCAATTGACGTATTTACATGAGCACTTTTCCGCTAGCTCTTCATTAATTGTGACGACGGATGCACACTTTTGGAAGACATCACGGATACGTCACCCTATTCTTGATCGTCTGAAATAGAGATTGATAAAGTAGAGTGACCCTGCGGGGAAAGGACCGGAATGGCCAATTCCCCACTAACATACCGTGACATACGCTTCCCATGTTGTCATCGAAATTAACACATACAGAACAGGAGTTAGTGCGAGTACACTGACTACATATACAATGATTATGAAAGTCAGAGGAAGATTTCCTCTTATTACAATTGAACAATATCCTTTCATTGTGAAAAGAAAACAAAGTCCTAGTACTCGCACCAACCCTTGACAATCAAAATACATAATAATAAGATCCATTAACATAGAAGAAATTATTGAAATCAAAAAATTTTGAAAAAATATTTTTTCAGAACAGCCCAAGTTTCTGAAAAGTAACGTTGAGCTCCAATGGATCCCAAGCCTTAGTGTGGACAAAAATTCTAAAAATATTTTAAACAATTTATGCAACACTTACGAACAATAATAATGTATCTAGTTATGATTAAATTAACATCCAGATATTAATTTCAAGAAATCCCCCCTCACACAGAGGGCTGTTGTAAATGTAAACAATAAGTGTAAAAACACTAGAACAAGACTCCAGGCACCCTGGCCCGAAATCAGTTACCAATAATACACTATCTGATGCAAAACAGAGACTTCCAGGGAAGAAACTGCAGAACATCAGATGGTAGATGCAGAACACTACGCCTAACCACCCATAGGTGAAGACGTAAACATGGGGAAAAGAACAGAATTCATTCTGTTATCCAGCTAAAACTCCCAAGAAATTTTAGTAATAAAATTACAGAAAATATGCCAAAAGCATGGGAGAATAGCAAGAGGGGACTTAAAGGAAAGGGAGAGAGGAAAACACTGAACAAGCAGTGTAACATGATAACAAGAATGACCACAACAGGCTGTTGCCTTGAAAATAGGTAACTTAACATAATTTCATTAAAAAAATTTTAAGTTACAGCCCTGATAATTTTCTGTCACTCATTTTTCCTCTCCTCCTTCTATATCCTCCTTAGAATCACCATTTCTCTAATATTTATGTGTCTGGCATCATTTAAACTGAGATTTACAAGCACAAAGATCGGTCAGATGTTAACTGATGAAGGGCCAAACAAAGAATGATTAATGGTGCCAATTTCGAGACGTCCTTGACACTGCACATGCGCAGTAGAGGTGAAGTGTGGAGGGCCATTCAGGACATGTTTTCTTTGGTTTTAGATGCAAATTTTGGGGATTGGGGGGCAAAATTTGTGTTTGGCCCTATATTTTTAAGAGTTAGCACCAGCTAAGTCTGGGTCATTGGTACAGTATAAAAATATTATAGATATATTTATTGGTGGTTAAGGTCACATACTTATGCACAATGGCTAATCGTGACCGTGACAGTTTTACGGGTGGAGGAAGCCGGAGTACCCGGAGAGAACCACCGAGCAACGACGAGCAGCTGCCAGCTCTCCAACATCGCAACTCTGAACTCTGCACCGCAGCACAGGCAGGGTTAGATTGGTTGAAGACATGCGCACCATCGACGTGCAGTATGCCTCAGTACACAGCGTCATCGTGCCCCCATGTAGGCAATCGGGGTGAAGTGTCTTGCCCAAGGACACAACGCGGTTGCCGCAGGTGGGATTCGAACCGAGGACCTCTCGGCTTGCAGCCTGCACCTCTACCAACTGAGCCACCGCGCCCCCTGTATAAAAATATTAAACTGTGGGTAAATAAATAATGACGATAAACCAATATTTTTGTAATTACACTGGTATTCAATCGATACTGGTTTGAATATCAGTATGTATAGGTTTATCAATATACCATGCTGTCCTACCTTGTTCTTTATTATTTTAGTTCTTTCCACCTTCTTAGTTCTGTTTCCAAGACTTTTTGTTTTTTAGCAAAGAAATACAGATTACCGTGCCTTGTGATGGGTCGGTCTTCTACATTGTTCTTGATTTTTTATCTTGAGCTAATGTTTTGTTGAGAAAGTTTCTTAGTTTCCCTGTGTCATGGAAAAAATGACATTCCAGGGATCATTTTGGGTGTCCAAAGGGTTCGAATATGGGACCCTTTCCCAAAGGCATTTTGGCATGATTTTTCTCCAATACAAACCCAAAATTACCCAATCTCAGTCCTCATTCAAAAAAAAATTTAATTTAATTTAACTCTTGAAGACCTTATTTTGACTTTAATAACTTTTTACTGCAACAATACAGTTGCCTCAACGGGCAGTTTTTAGATATATTTGTAAGTTCCATCCCAAGAACATTATCAGTTGTTTCTAGGCAAGTCTTGCCTAACCCTTTACCCAACGTAACGGCCAAAACCGGCCAGCGCTATTCTCAAAAATCGTCAATTAATTTTCATTATTTTTTCATTTTTTGTCTCAAGAACATAGGTTATGGCCCCTCGTTGGAACGAGCTCGACGAGCTCGTTCCAACGAAGGGTCATAACCTATGTTTTTGAGACAAAAAATGACAAAAATTAGCTACTCAATAATTTTTTTTGCAAGTGTCGTCTGCTTTTCATGTTAGGTAAAGGGCTAGACACAACTGCTAATCCATAGAATGTAGACCGTCCAAGTGTAGCAAAAGTTGTTTCTATGCAAGTCTTGCCTAGACACAACTGCTAATCCAAAGAATGTAGACCATCCAAGTGTAGCAAATACAACAATTTGTAATAGAGATTATAAAGACTGATCATTATTTCATGTGACTGTATGTTATAAAATTTACTACATGTACTATACAAGTAGTAGCTTCTGTATTAATGTTCTCAGCTCAATATGAAGGTAACAATTTTTATTCTTTGTATGTTTCTTCATCCAAACAAATTCCCTATTGGAGTTTTCAGGACAGAAACTTTTCCAATTGCATGGACCATGTACCCTTTCCCAAAGAGGGAAGAAGAAACCCCTGATTCACCTATAAATTAGAGTGCAAAATTTCAAAACTGACTCGAACCGACTGACCATTCACGTGGTTTGGAGATGGCTAACTGAATACTCGGCTTTGTAAACAGTCTTGAGAAAACTGCTTTTTCATCATTAACAGGTATTCATATATTGCATGGAATTGAAATATATATGGCCTCTCAAGACAAAAGTCTAAAAATCAATCAAGACATAAGAAAGGCTAGTTGACTTGTCGAGTGCTAGAAGCTAATATTTGGGCTTTACTCTGAACTGCAGGTACCGAAAGTTAAAAGCTTCATATTCTGTGGATGTCCTTCTAAACTTACTTCATCTCCATCGATGTGCATTGTTACAATTTATAAGCACTCTCCCATAAATTGTAACAAGACAAAAATGTGTGAACAAATCTTCAGGCTGAGAACAAATTTAGCAGTGCCAGTTATGTTACTCCAACTTTACCATTCAAGATGCAACGTTTGGCTAACCGGTCATCCCTTTGCATAGATTTAAATTTGCGTAGCCTCCACATGAACGAAACAAGCGTTCTCGTCAAATTAGATGTGACGTTTAATAAGAAATGACACAGATATAGAGGATCTCTAATGAGTCATAATTTCTGAACCAAGTTCACTAAAATAGATCTAAGCCGACGTTTACTGTGAGCAGAGGTTAAGGTTTACCATGGCTCAAAACGATTTCAGTTAATGAGCTTCAGAAATTTCATGTCAAATCGTGACAAATTTGAGATTTTTTTTATCACATAATGTGTAATTTAGCCTTTTACCCATATGTAACATAACAACTAAAACTGGTCTAGCACTCTTGACCAACAAGATCACCAAACAAATTTTATTATTTTTGTCAACTGTTACCTCGAAAACATAACTTATGCCCCATCAATGGAACAAGCTTGAGCTATGTTTTACTTGCCTATGGCTTCTTAAGCGATGAGTTATGCCCCATGAATGAACACAGAAGGTATAACAAGTTCCAGATGGGCAAGCTCTCAGGATCCCAGTCTAATTGTGTAAGGAATAGGATGCTGTCATGTCCTGGAACCAGTCAAACCAACAAATAGGTCATTGCCAATGTTTAGCTCACTCGCTTGGAATATTTCACTTGGTCAGAAAAGCAAAACTATTGGTTTGCTTTTTAGTCCAACTGACATGTTCTGAACGACTGAATCTGAAAAATTTCATGAAGATTCATTTTCAGTGAATAAAAGCAAGAAATGTTGCCCAAGGATGCCCAAGGATGCCCAATCGAGACGTAATTTGATCAACATTTTGATGACAATACAATCAGAAATGAAGATTCACCACAGCTGCAGTTTTATGATTATGCCACATATGTTTGCTATGCTAACATCTTGATGTTTTCAAGGGGAATTAAATACTTATTGATTGGAATATCTATAACCGGGGCAGGAAAGAACACCCATATATCTTTGTAAGTAAAAGCACATAACATTATATTAACCTTTTACCTAAAATAAAAAGCAGATGACACTTGCAAACAAAATTACTGAAGAACTATTTTTTTCATTTTTAGCATCAAAACATAGCTTATGATACCTCATCAAAATGAGCTCAACGAGATCATTCCCATGAGGGTTCATAAGCGATGTTTTTAAGGCAAAAAATGAAAAAGTTATAAAAACTGAATGGCAGTTTTTGTGAATAGTATTGGCTGGATTTGGCTGTTACATTGGGTAAAGTTTTAACAGTCATCTGCATGCAAATTTTCACAAAAACTGGATAAACAAACAGCCCATAATAGCATCGAATTCCAAAGAGAATTAGACTGATGGTCCGAGAGCTTGGCAGATGGATAATACCCTACTCCAATATACCTGAACTAAAACACAGAAACAACATAAGGCCTAAAAAAGTTAAAAATCTGTTTCTCAGGCCCTCTCGCATGGTCCTTTTGGCTGCAGCATGCTCTCTTTTTATAACCAATGCAACTTAAAAAAATAAAAATTAAATGATTTAGGTCTGATATTTTACCCACGTTAATAAAATTTATCCCTTGAGTGCAAGAAGGCTTTGCAATGCTTTAGCACTGCAAAGCCTTTTTGGGCTCAACGAATGAAATACACCAGCCTGCATGCTATTTTGTAGCTTAGGAGGCCTAAAACAAAGAGCATGAACTTTTGATGGCAAAGAAATAATTACAAAAATAAAATATGAAATAAAAAACAGCCCGCACGCATGCAATTTTACAAAAAAATGGCCTGAGAAAAGGCGTCCTCCAATAAACTCAAGAACTGACAAATATAAAAAGCTAAATTCAAACCTGATCTGCCCGAATTCGACTGAAGTCCTCATCGCCAACCCCATCTTCAATGCATGATGCACATTGTATGTTATCTCCATGCCTGGAAAGAAAATATTGTCTATTGTTAAATTTATAATCCATACACTGAACACATGGACACAGCATGGCATCTGTTACTCTTCACACAGGCATTTAGATTAGTTTAATTTGAGCACAACAGCAAATAGGCTTCCACAATATTGTGGCCTTCTGGGAGAGAATAGTACCTGTACATGTATTTTTGCCTTCCCTGTGTCTGTTTTATATACATTTCTGTTTTTTTCCCACTAGAATCATAGTGAACAGTCTCTTGTTAGAGGTCTTTACTGTTATTAGTGGTTCTCCTCCTTGAGCTAAAACTTACTCCAGAAGATTTCTTAAATTTCTGATGTCAAGCTAAAATCCTATCTTACTGGATGACTGCTGGAAGCCATTATCATGGCTCTAATGAAAAGTGCAGAGAGCCACATTAGTGGCTTTACACTTTTTGCATTAACTTTCCATTTCTTCAGCTGCAGACGAAAATTTTATATATACATATGTTTTGTTATAATTCATTGGAGAGTGCAAATAAGAACAAAATCTTACTAAACTAAGTTTTCCTATGCTAATAGCAAGGTATGTTTGAAAAAAAATACTCCTGTTTCAAATCATGTTTGAAAAATAACTCGGCACTCTACCACTTGAATTAAATTTAAGTTTTGCATAACATTCAAATAGGAAATGCCATATATGAAGATTTTAGGTCTCAGAAATTGAGTACATGCTCATACAAAGTTTGCTTGTGGAAAGTTATCTGCAATGACAGTGATGCATAGAATGCTGTTGCCATAGATTCCTTTTCATTGGCGAACTCTGTCGTTTTTCAAACTTTTTTATCTGTTACATAGAATCAGTAGTCAATTGGGCCGTAACTGGTAGAGTGCTAAATCATCTTTCAATAGTCATTTCTAATGTGAGTATTTTATTTTAAAGATATCACACTACTACAAAAAGGAGCCTTAGTTTAGCAAGATGGTGCTCATAATTATTTTGTTGCAATTTATAAATTGTAACAAAACAATTTTATTATATTAATTTTTTCATTCCACTGCTGAGCCAACAACAGATTGGTGCAAGCAGTGTTAGTGTTAGAGGCTTTCTGCACTTTTCAGTAGGGCCCCGATAGTTGCTTCTAAAACTCAGCCAGTTAAACTGTATTGGGTGCATCAGGGAAACTTGACAAAACTGCATGAATATAGATAGCCTGCAAAACTCACCCAGTACTCTCAAATTCTAAATTATTTAAGAACTCAAACTGATTCTCGCAGCAAGGGTTTGTGAAATCGAAACCTTTTCTTGAGAATTGGGACAAATTTTCTACCTTATTTTTAAGCTGTGCCCATTCCAATGAGGTGTCATAAGCTATGTTTTTGAGGCAAAAAAAAAATTAGTGATTGACCGAAGTTTGGCATTCACATTTGGCATCAGTCGATAATGATTTACTTAAGTTATGGATATTCTGGTACGGACAGACAGGTGGATGCACAGACAGATGGACACAATCCAGTATCCCTCCCCTCCATATTCTTCAAAAGTTTTCAACAATTTCCAACAATTTCTAAGTCAAAAGGTATGGTAAATTGTTTGGTGTTTGAAAGTTTTATGCAATGAGGCAGAAGCAGTGTTCGCGCTGGCCCAATTTTTGTTGGTGCCAGCACTGATGCCAGAGGAGACATTTTTGGTGCCAGCAAAAACATTTTGGTGCCAGCATGTTGGGTTGCCCAGTGAGTGAGAGATGCAATATATATTTGTTTAAAGCTTTATTCGTTTAACCGTAAAAACACAAGATAAACATAAGAGATATGTCTAAAAGGATATATAGCAAAATAACAGTACCTATTTATACATTTGCATTTGGAAAATACGTCTGCATTTAACAAGAGACCAGGCTTTAAAAGCAAACAAAATCAAAATCTGACATAGGTGGTCCATTAACAGATATTTTCATTAAGGCATCTAAATGTGAGACAGTCAACCTATTTCTTATTTTAGTTTTTACTATACCCTGCACTGAAAATGCACGTTCACAGTCCACTGTAGATACTGGCATGCACAAGAATAGCTTCAATGCATACACTGCATGTCATCACGCGACGTTCACTATCATATCTGAGCCACGGCCTGCCTCGAGAACTTGGTGAATTTATTGATGTGGGAACCTGAGGCTGTTTTTTAGGTGTGACGTTGATTATGTCATTGGGTCGATCAAATATATTTTCAGGCATATCCATTGTCTAAGATCGAACTTCCAATGCCTGGATATTATTAATTGAACATTCTGAGGTAGAGACTGATGGCAATGTCATTCTTGGTGCAAAAAAGTCGTAACTTTTATTACTTTCGATTGTTGGTCTGTCTCCTGCCCGTTTGTTTTGCATTTATGATTCACTGTGAAGCGTTTCTAAACTGACTGTTCCAGTGACTGTCTACCACCGTTTTAAAGACTTCTGCAACAATATGATTAAAACAACAGATTGCCTACAAAGCGATTATTGGTTTTCTTTATTGACAATAGACTTATATGTGATCACACCTTAAAACAATGAATCAAGTGAACAAACAACCCGCTAGACGCTAATTTCCCCTGACAAACCGAAGGTGCGAAATGTTTAGTTTAATTAACATTGCGGGCGCTTCAGAACAAGTTGCAAATTCAGTTTAGAAAGACAGTTCAACAGAAATATTCTGGTGCCAGAATTTGGTGACAGTCGTAGTGATTTTGGTGCCAATTTTAACAAATTGTTGCCATTGGCACCATTTGCTCCCGACAGCGCGAACACTGGGCAGAAGCCTTTGTCATAGACAAACTGCATGCCATATTTCACTGAAATCCGATAACTCATACCTGAGATACATGCTGAACAGACAAATAATGTCTATTTCCTACAATTTCTTAGTCAAAAAAGGAGGATAACTCTAAAAAGGAGAATGTGAGAAATATCGTTGAATCCTTTTTTTAAAGACTATACCATAAGCAGTGTTTATGGCAAATTTCATTGCAATAGAACATTCGATACCCGAGATACAGGCTGAACAGACAAAATTTGGCTCAGACGGACACAATTTCTAAGTGAACAAGTAATAATAAAAAAAAATAACTAGTATGGGCACACCTATGACAAATATTATAGAAAATAATAATTTACTTAAGTTATGAAAGTTATGAATATTCTTGGACAGACTCACACACGGACCGATGCATGCAGACGCACGGACGCATGTAATCCAGTATACCCCCATTTTCTTCGAAATTGGGGGTATAATGACCAGTAATTTCCTCTATGGTATTGGGACTACACAATTGGACATTGACATGATTTTTTGGTCACATGGCACCAACACTGAATATAATTAATTGTCAACACAAGTCCCGCAACAATGCAAATAAATGTCGCGTTGATATTTAAAATATTGCTAACCACCAATGTACTAAATAAATTGATTCAATTTGGTTTTGAGGCATGATGATGTCTATTCAATGAGATTATATATGGGGTTACGAGTTTCATATTACCTAATTTTGTAATATGATAACGGAGTTTCGAGGAATTAAAACTAAACTCAACCATCAGTGCTCAATGTCAGGGCTGCACAGTGGAGCATATATTACCCCTCCACCAATGAATAGAGGGTTAATGTTCATTGTTCGGTAAAAGTATCAATAATTTGACATCAGAATCGGGTACCGGCCGATTCTCAAGCAGACCATTAACCTTCTGAATGACAGGTCATTTTGCTTATCAATCCATCACTAAAAAAAATGGTAATTTTTAGTTATTCAATAATTATTTCTGGTAAGTGTTAAATGTGAGTAAAGGATGACAGGTTATTAAACACATTTAACCCTTTTAACACCTTACCAACATAACGGCTAAAACCGGTCAGTGCTATTCACAAAATAACCAATTAATTTTCATTATTTTTTGTCTCAAAAACATAGGTAATGACCCCTCTTTGGAACAAGCTTGTCGAGCTCGTTCCAAAGAGGGGTCATAACCTATGTTTTTGAGACAAAAAATGAGAAAATTAGTTATTCAAGAATTTTGTTTGTAAGTGTCGTCTGTTTTTCATGTTGGGTGAAGGGTTAAAAAAGAATCAGCCAATTTTCGACAGTGCTTTTCATGAAAATGTCAATATTAATTTTGTTATTGTTTCTATTTTCTCTTTAACACCAAAGCTTATGACCCCTTGCTGGAGTGAGCTCTTTGAGCCACCTTCTCCAGAAGTAGGGAATAGGATAAATTTCAGTACTTACTCAATAATAGCCTTGATACAATTCTGACAAAATCTGTGTCCACAAAAACTTTGAACAGGATCTCGAAGAATTAGATGACAAGAACTACACAGGAATTTTCGATCAAAACCACTCTCAAAGGTGTCAAGAGGGTATCCAAGCTGAAGTTCTCTTGTGGGGTCAGAATTTGCTTCTTCAGATGCCATGGAAAATCTTTAAAGAATGGAAAGCTACAGCAATTCCAAGTTCTCCTGAAAGAGATAAGCATGAACTAATTTTAATGGTCATTTTAAATAAGATTATTTTAGGCACAAGTGTTTTTTTTTACCTGCTCTTGATTAATAGTGCAACATTTTTCCATGATTACCGGCTAATAATTAAACCTCATTTGGAACATCAGCATGCAGTCAGTTGTTTCAAAGCATGCAGTTGCCCCTGAACTCTGTGATCTGCCTGATTTGAAAGTGGTGTGAGTGGCAAGAGCCTACCTTGACTAATCTTACTAAACTAAAAGACGTGTTGACACTCTAAATCAGATAAAAATATACCAAGTCTCTTTTAACTCTTAAAGGTCTAGAAAAGTTTCCAGAATTTTTTACCACAAACCACTCCTTGTGAGTCTATTAGCTGAGCAGTGATTTCTTGTCAAGTCTTGGCTTCCTTGAAGGCAGCCAAAACATGACTAGTAACGACTGCAAAAGTTATTATTAACTTTGAGTGGTGTGGGAGTGAGATGGGGAAATCTTACCCAAGGGGGAAAATATTTGACCGAGCAAGGAGGCATGCCCTGAGGGTGAGATTTATCCATCTCCCCCTCATATAACTCGAGGATGATTTTACTTCTGCCACGTGCCAAATGATGTCACCGAAATCAAAACACTGCTCGTGCAATGAAAATTTATTATTCTACTAATTGACTGTCTAGAAAATTGCATATTTGGAAAGAGCAGTGAAAAGTACCATATATGCTATATATTAGCAATTAGGGTTTAATATATTCCCGGTTTTTATGGAACCGGGTACCGGGTATTTTTCACTAACCAGAACCGGGTAACGGGTATTTCCCGGTTCCTGTGAGTGTGAGGTAAGTATGAATTATATAGGTAGGTATAACAAGATTAACAGATAACTAATGAAGTGGAAATCGTTTAATGAAAGTATGATTACGAGAAAAATAAAATAAAATGAATAGTCTCTTGACAACGTCTTGTGGTTTCGAGAAAAGAATGATAATCATTCGACAATCAGCATGTTGTGTTTCATGCACTTTACGGTCATTTCATCGAACGTCATATAAAGTCCAGACTCCAGAGCAGTCACTTGGAACCGAGTCAATCATTTGCCTGCTTTATACTTCAAACTTCATATGGCGTTCGGTGAAATGATCGTAATGTTTAAGTCAATGCAGTCCATAGTTCATAAGATAACTTCATGACCATGTAGTGAGTCACTAATGTCACGTGGTTGCTTAGGTAGGTTGTGCACCGCGGCCTCCGCCATCACGCCTATAAAAATTGTGCAGAAAGAGAAGCGTGCTCAGTGATTTATCGTTGAGGCGTGACCTTATTTTCGTAGCAAATTGTCCGGCTGCAGAGAAACTTCTCTCGGATTCAACTGATGTTAGTTTTCCGGTCATTAATGCATTGAATAGGAAATCTAGGTTTGGGGTGCGTTCATTGTTGGCTTCATATAATTTAAATTCAGCATTTATGTTTGGGATTGAACCCTCTGGTCTCCTTTGGTAACTGGCTGACTTATCAATATACTCTTGAAGGATATCTTTCATCGTAGCTGCTTTGGGTGCTTTCGGCTTTTTCTCATTCGCGACCGGGTCACTAACATCGGCATCATCTGGGTTTAGTATCTGACAACCGTTGTCTTCCGTTTCGATTTGCGAATCCATTCCTCGGAGCCGCGATAATTCTGCTTTGGCCAGTCAAACGCGTGTTGTTTTTGGACAGGGCTCGAAGAAATCACCAGTTTTACCGTTGAATGCTGAATGATCATGCAGGTATTGCAGAAGCGTAACTAGCGTTTTATCTCGTCGCTTATTGAGTCACTCTTGTAGACGCTCAGACATTATTCTACTGATATTGCTGTTATTCTGTCCTAGTTGGACAAATACAAACTTCAGTATGGCATCGGCCGAAATGAAAGTGGTGTCCCATCGACAGAGTGCTTCATTTGCGACTGTGATGGGTTTTAGTGTTTTGGCCAGATCTTCGACAAGTTCTAACTCATCTTCACTAAGTTTAGATTCATCGTGCAAGTCAACATAAGCCTTCAGCATGGGTGTCGAATTTGCAGATAACGCGACAACATTTCCTCAATGCTGTTCCAGCGTGTCTTGATATCAAGTTTTGGTTTCAATTCTCGACCGAATTCAGAACGTACATAGTTTTGCAATATCTCGTCAGCACGACCACGTCTACATTTTTTGCAATCCTGTTTAACTTTTTTAACCAAAACGGCATATTCTTCTTTCATGAGCACTGACTCTTCCTCAGCTTCTAATTGTATATCAGGCTCATCACTGAACTCTTCTTCTAATTCTGATTCTGAATCACTTTCGCTATGCTCTGATTCTTCTTCTTGATCTGTCTCTTCTTCACAGCCTTCGCTCTGATCTTTAGACTTAGCATACAGTACGTCAACTACCACCAAGTGTATGCCATGGCTGTAGCACAAACAAGATAAAGTTGGCAGGAACCTACCAAACTTGACCATCACGGATGCACCATCGTTGGTGCATACTGCAATATGTTCGTCAATATTCAAACCGAATTCTGACAGATGTTCGCGAACTGCATCAACGGTTGCTTCAGAAGTGAACTTTCCAGTAATACGTCGAAGGCCTGTGTTCCAAAATAACCCGTGCTGTCCGTGAACGTCGATGTTGAGGTATCGCCGGTTTCTGATGCTCGTCCATTCATCGAGTGTAAGGGAGAATCTCTCACCTGCTTCTAGTCGCGCTTTAAATTCTGACGCTGGACTCTTTTTTAGATTATCTGCATGATTGTACAGCAATTTCATTACATCAGAAGGATTATGTGGCAAATTATATCCATCTCGGCTGAGATTTTTCCGAATGTAATCTGACTTGACAACTGCGTGGATTGAGAAACCGTCAACCGCTATTAAAATAGCCAAAATTTTATCAAGGGAATCTTTCTCTCTAATTACAAATGCATCAACAGTCTTTTGTGTAACCAATCTTGCCAGTTTAGATTTAGAATCGGCTGATGTTGCTGTGCTGGAACTCTCACATGGGCGCTTCGAATTTGACAAATCAATTCCATGAACCAGTTTCAGGTGTTTAGCTAAACTACTAGTCGAACCACCGCTGATTGTCAATAACTTGTCACACCGCTGGCATTGGGCTTTGTTGCTCAAATCGGCGCGCCGTATAAAGTATCTCCATACCTGCGATGCCTTTTCCCGACTCATCCTCGAAATTGAATAAAATAAAAACTTTTGCAGGACGCTACGGCGACACAGGGTTACGGCTGACGAAACCAAAATACCAAATGCCACAAAGTTTACGAGTCGTGAATGACGCACTGAATCACTGTTAGTGAGTAATAGTGACGCATTAATCGATTCGAATTGATGCCATAACTCATAAATAAGAGCACGTGTTTCGCGCACGTGCTATCAATTAAAATCGCGTTAAGCTACAGCGAGTCAGCGACGGTATGTTTGAAGTCGCGACTCGTGCCACGGGAATATATAGTTAATATTTCGAGGTGATTCGATCTCAGGCCTTAATCATAAACGTGTAATAAAACCCGGTTCTCAACAATGCAATAACCGGGTAGCGAGTATAGTCGTTAATGGAACCGGAACCGGGTATACCCGGAATCGAATTAAACCCTATTAGCAATAGGTTAACATACTGAAGCAAGTTGAAACAGCTGACATTCCGGTGGCATCACTTTTAAAATTATGTATTTTGATGATGTCATGTGGCATTTGGTGAAGAAAAATCATCCTCGTGTGGTGTGGGGGGGGGGGGGGGAGTGGGGGGAGAATGGGTAGTTGTATTAATGGAAACAAAGTGGGATGCCATCTCTGTTCAGGGCTTATATTTCATCTAAATTTGGTAGTTTTTTGCAAAAATCATTGAAAGAATCCACACCAGCTATGGTTGAACCCCTGTTGTATACTGAAAACATATGTCAACCCTTTACCCAACACAGCTTTTTAATTTTTAAAACATAAACTGAATTTGGTAATATTTTAAAAAATAAAGTATAACATAACATCTTACAAATATGGATGTCACAGGAACTGGCTCTATGAGCTGGTTCCAATGACAGCAATATTTGTACAGTTGTATTGACAAAGTGTCAGGATATTTCAGGTCATGTTATCCTTGTAGTGATTAAATTGATGCCACTATGATACAGGCTTGGCAATTTCAGGAGAGCGATTTTTTAGCTCTCCTTACTGCCCTCCTGAAAGAATTAAGGAGAGCGAAAAATTGCCCTCCTAAATATTTTGGTCTGGGATGACTGAGATTACATGTATTATGGTCACATTAAATTTTTGTTGTAAAGCAAAAATGTAATTTAACTTCGAAGTCACATAACATCACATAATTTCATTTCGAAAGTGGTTTAGTGGTAAAAGGTAATGGCTGCAACCATACCCAAACAGAGTTGCAATCATTTGAAGCAAACTGGGTCACAGCAATATTTTTTTTTCTGTCAGTTTCAAGTTCAACAACTGACATCACAGTTTGAGGGGTAATTATTCAAGGAATATTGACACTATAATATACTACCATTACTACTATCCTGTCACTTGAAGCACTTGCACCAGGATGTGGCTGTAGATTCAAGCAGACCTGTTGTCCAAGAAAGTCATATGCCTACCATTACCACCTTCAACCCCCTTGGGGGGTTGAAGGTGGTAGTGGTAGGCATATGACTTTCTAGGACAACAGGTCTGGGTACACACACAGGTCTTGTCAAGTGTGTGTTCGGTTGTTGAGTGAGACATCTAGATGTCTAAGAGATTTCGCTTTACCTTAGTAAAGTTAATAAAATCACTGATGTAGACTGTTGGTTTCAGTTTCAATGAGTTTGTTCAACTGGATACTTAAAATGCTGTGTAAAGCTAATTGCTCTCCTAAGCTGATTGAGGAGAGCGATTTTTTGCCCTCCTGAATTTTTCAGAATGCCAGGCCTGGACTATGTTAGATAAAGAGTTGAATCAATTGAATTCTTTTCACATGAATCATAGAAGAGGCACAGCAAGAACCTATGTGGATTCTCACTGGAGAAAATTGGACTCTTGTCCAGAGAACTTCCTTTTGATTATATGTAAAAGTACCTGCTCTAAGAAAACAAAGTTTGCTGAAGTCCAAAAAAAACTTTGAGGGTCAACAGCACCAAATGGATGGTATTAAAGAAGAGCCTAGGGTAGGGAATTTACCATCACAATGAAATGACAGTTGTACAAGAGGAAGTTACCCTCCTGATTCTTGAAACATGACCCAGGAAGGTGTAACTGTATCTGAAAAATAGCTCTGTCAAACAATACTAAATGGGTTAAATGTCTAGCTACATCAAGGGAACAGGCCTTTAGAATGGCCTCATTTGGGCACAACGGGTGACGGTCATATACAAATTACTTAAAATTTTTCATATTTTTATACAACAACCAATGGCCCAGACTAGCTGAATTGTAAAAAGGATGGAAGGCCTAGAAGTTAGAGGAAAATCCAATCGCTCAATTACTTCTGTAAAGAGTAGCTCCTACAAGAGAATAGGAGAAGATAGGAATTATATATGTCTTTCTCTTTTGCGAGAAAAGAGAAAGACATAACACCAACAATCTAATTGAGTATTACATAATATATAATTCTCCATTTAATGCCAGCATAACCTGTTATGCTAATTCAAGGAAGGAAAACCAAAATATAAAGATAGTCCTGAGAATGAGACTCTTTATACTCATTTAAAAGTGTCCAAGGATTGTATATTAATTCCCGTTTGACATGTGACATATACAAATGCTTCACAGTGAGCTACACTTTAAAAATAATACATAAATGAGACATAGTATTTGCTTCACACCGAGCTACACATTAAAACTACACCGACCCTGGACTACTGTCTCCAGAGGAGGTATTCCCTTGCTTTTCACTATAAAGCTAGGTGATATAAGGGACCCCCCCCCCCCCTCTTCCCCTTGTTCTGAGGTAAATTTTCCTCAGAACAAAGTGGGCAGCAGAACAGTCAAAGCTCGAGCAGACTGCCTAAAGACCTTCTAGATGAATATTTTAATGGACGACATTCCATTTCGGGTTTCGGTTTTGGTACGAGGAACAGGTGACTGTAAAAACCTTGAGAATCTTGTTTTTCTATGACCTTTATTGCTTCCTTTATTAAGAGAGCCTTTACCTCCTGTAGGAGCGACTCTCTTTTGAAATGATCCGATGGAAGATTTGTCCATTGCAGACATCTGGTAAGTGGGGTTTTTTACTGGAATGACAGCCGTAGGCCTTCCGAGACTACACTTCTCACCCACTGATCTTCTGTTACGTTTATCCAGTTTCTCGCGAAGATTGATAACCTTCCACCAACTGACCCGCAATAGAGGTCTCACTGTCTGGTCCATCACCTGTACGATTTGCGAAGCTTGCGGGAGGAGAAACTACATCCTCCTCATGAAGCACCTTGTCCCGTCGGCCTAGAGGGGGCCTGATCGATATCCCTGATCAGACTTGCCCCCTTTACCTGAGTCGCTATACTGAAGACGTCTGGAGTAGTCATACGAGGGTTTACTATTCCCTCATGAAACGTTTCCCTTAGAAATTTTTTTAGCGGTGGAACGTCCTCTATAACTCCTGTCTGATGAAGTACGCTGTTGAGACACCGACTTCAAAAGTAGTGTACTGGAAGCCTTCTTAGTAGCCTGCTCATATACTAACAAAAGCTTGTCGTCAAATAACGTATTGCCGGAAACCGGAGCAACTCGGAGAGAGCTCAAAGTTCACCTTGTCATCTGTCAGTGATGATGACGCAAGGGCAGCATCACGCCTTACCAACTCAAAATTTGCCACTGTCAGTGCGGAGTTGTATGTGGCATACATCACAGCCCTGGAAAGGTCTCTCAGTGAGAAACAAACATCTTCAAATTCCTTTCTGTTAAAACGTTGCGCCAAGGCTCTGGTAAGGTGGTCTGCGTAGGACATTGCATCCAGATTCACTCTGTTTGACGAAACTGCACATTCCATCACTTCCGAATGAACACTGAATGATGCGGGTAAGGACATCTCTAGGTCTGCGGCCCGCTCATCCAAACGCAGAGGAGCTCTATGGACATCTTCAGGAACCGTTCAAAATGAGTGTGGTCCAAGGAACGGCATATTAATAGAAGATGTATTCAGGAATTCGCCCTTTCTCCTGACACTGGAGAGGTTATATATGGCGGCGTCAACATGACCGAAGGCCTGCGACACCTGTCTGGACTGCATCGGAAATGAAAGAACGTCTTATTTCCTCCATATGTACTCTTTGTCCAGAGATGATAGTGATTTCTCCCTCATCGTCACAGCATGCTGATCACTTGGAACAGCTTCAGGGTAGAACTGATGGATGAAATCCATGGCCTCCATATGCTGTTCCGAAAGGGAAAGGTAATAATCCTCCTTATCCCTTTCGTCATCCGGTTGGATCAGCTGTGACGTCTGGTCCTCTGTATCTGGCTGTACAGATTCGTGGACCAGCCCTGCACTGTCCGACACTTTGTCTCTGGGAACTGTGGAAGTTTGTTGTCTCTGCTGGGATGCTGCGATAAGCTGCGCTGTTTGCACCAGAGGCGGTGTTTTGTTTCTTCACCGCCTGAAGTTCCTTGGAGCTTTTCTCCGATCGTCCCGTCCATGGCTGCCTCGGTTCACTAGCTATTGGATGACTCAACTTCTGAAGCGAAGAGTGACTTCTACTTGGCACTATTGGCTGGAACTGTGAAGTCGCATAGCTAGATTGTGGTTGTGTGTCTATGAAAAACATAGCAGAGGAAGTCGTAACTGCAGCCGACCCCGGCTTCAGTGTAGAAGGAGCGTCCCGAACAGGGATGGACGTATGCTCCGATTCATGCATGTTTCTCAAAACAACATTTGGTTCCAGATGTTGTTGGGTTAGAGAGGTGCCTCTCCCGCTGAAGGCCTTATTAGACCTCGCCGAGCCTCCCAAAAAGAAACCTGCCGACTTCCTCCCTATCTCCATCGCCTCTGGGTGAGCTTTGTATTTTAAGGTGCTCGCTCTACCCAAATCATCACTTCCTTCAACCGCAATGGACTTACCCAGTGTTACGACTCCTCCGGGCAGAGAAGCCACTTCACCGGTCAAACTGGCTGCTTGCAGTGGAACGAGGGGCCTTATTCCTTGCCGAATATTCATGAGCACCTTTGCAGCCAGCTCTGTTTGCTCATCGGAGCGCGGCGACAATTGCACACTCTGAATGGATGTTACAGTACCAGTATCATGTTCTTGTTCCCCTGGAAAAGAAACTGAGAAGCTTGAATTACCTTGCGGTGAGAGAACCGGCATGGAAATCCCACCACCAACAATATACTGTGACACCCGTCTCCAATGTTTAGAGTCCCAATGTTCACATGTGGGACAACAATCCTTGGGGGTGCATTGACTACAAGCAAGACAACAAGCATGCAAATCCGAGGATTTCCTCGCCTTGCATTTACAGCAGAAAGCTTTCATAATTTCAATATAAAGAATAAAGTCGATGACACTCCCAACAAATCTGCAAAAAATTTATGATTAGATACATGAATATTTACAAGCTATCAGATGTAAAGCAAGGTCTTTCTATGAAGAAAAAACAATAGATTGATAGAAGATGCAAGATCAACACGCCCCAACACTGACAGGATGAGGACGTAACCAAGGGAATTTTTACAGAAAAAACATTCTGTAAACACGCTAAACTCCCAAGAAATTCAATAAAAAATTTCAATAAAAATAGCCAAAAGCTTGGAAGTTTAGCAGGAGGGCTCAAGAAAGGATAGGGAACGAGCACTTAACAAACAGTGGAAATTTCATTAGCAAGAATGATGACTTCAGGCAATTTGTCTCGAAATTTGAAGACATGAAAAATTTATAATATTTATAAAGTTACAGCCCTGAACGTCTCCAACCACCATTATTCCTTTCCTTTATCCATTAGCAGCCTTGTATCCACCAATTCTTGTATGGATTTGTGTCTGTCATCTTCATAAAGAGAATTTTAATAGCAGAACATCTTACTGACTGAAGGGCCAAACAAAGAATGATGGTTGGTGCCAATTTCGGACCTTCATGGATGCTGCGCATGCGCAGTGGTCAAAAAGTATGGAGGACCATTTAGGACTTAAATTTTAGTGTTTTGATGCAAATTTGGGGGATTGGGGGGGGGGGGGCAAAATTTGTGTTTGGCCCTGAATACCATAAAGTTAGCACCAGCTAGTCTGGGCCATTGGTTGTTGAATAAAAATATGTGATTTCCCATAGGGTTTCTACAGTAACTATAGGCCACAATTGCAGCCATGTTTGCAACCCGATCAACATTAAATGAGGACCGTTGGTAGAGGGTGTCTCAGTCATCAACCATGTAAAGTTTCAAAACATTTGGCCTTATGGTTTCAGAGAAGAAGATTTTTGAAAATCCACCAACCAGAATCAAAGAATGCCTCTGGCGGCCATGTTTTTCAACCCACAGGAACAAAATGAGGTTTGTTTGTAGAGGACCTCCTATAGACCATTCAATCCAAGTTTAGTTCATGTCGGTTCAGTAGTTCCAGAGAAGAAGATGAAAATGTGATTTCCCATATGGTTTCTATAGTAACTATAAGCTGCAATTGAAGCCATGTTTACAACTCAATCAACATTAAATGAGGATCGTTGGCAGAGGGGGTTCCAGTCATCAACTATACAAAGTTTTAAAACATTTGGCCCTGTGGTTTCAGAGGAGAAGATTTTTCAAAATCCACCAATCAGAATCAAAGAATGCCTCTGGCGGCTTTGTTCTCAAACCCATGGGAACAAAATGAGGATCGTTTGTAGAGGACCTCCCATAGACTATCCCTGCCAAGTTTGGTTCATGTTGGCTCAGTAGTTTCAGAGAAGAAGATGAAAATGCGATTTCCAATAGGGTTTCTATAGTAACCGTAAGCTGCAATTGCGGCCATGTTTGTAACCCGATCGACATTAAATGAGGATCGTTGGTAGAGGGGGTTCCAGTCGTGATTTATGTGAAGTTTCAAAACATTTGGCCTGGCGGTTTCAGAGGAGAAGATTTTTGAAAATCCACCAACCAGAATCAAAGAATGCCTCTGGAAGCCATGTTTTTCATCCGACGGGAACAAAATGAGGATCGTTTGTAGAGGACCTCCCAGAGACCATTCCTGCCAAGTTTGGTTCACACTGGCTCAGCGGTTACAGAGAAAAAGATGAAAATGTGAAAAGTTTATGGACGCCAGACGACGAGGGACGTCAAGTGATGTGAAAAGCTCACATGGCCTTTTAGGCCAGGTGAGCTAAAAATTAGTTATTCAAGAATTTTGTTTGCAAGTGTTGTCTGCATTTCATGTTAGGTAAAGGGTTAAAAATCCACCTGCCCTCAAGACAGAAATTCTACCAGACCCCTCTAGGTGAGTGCAGGCTATTTTCCTACTTAAAACATAACCTACATCTACCTCAGATGAACTGAACCTCAGTCAATAGCCCTGCTACTTGATAAATGCAAAGGGGTTGATACACACCGCTCCATCTTACTAGATATCTGCTCTTCGACCATATCTGCTGGGTGAAAAAGATGGGATTTCAACATAGAAACTTACGAACAGCAATAGAGAATCCTCTGATTGCTTAGAGAATCCAAGAACTGATTGGGCATAGGGTATTTTTTGTTCGGGTTTGTATCACAGTTTGCAAAGCAAGATCTCCCATGTGCGATACAATCACCGAAATTTGGTTTGTATTGTGCAATTAAAAATTTTTTTGTGCTCATCCAATATTCCCATTCAAAAATAGTAAAACTACAGATAAACAGTGCAACAATACACCAACTTATTATGAACGTCCATTGGTCATGCAAAATGATAAATTTAACTGCCATTTTACGAATGTTTTCAAATCAGTTGACAAAACTCCACAAGTGTTTTCTACGATATTGATGCCTATAAATTAGCTCCATTGATGTGTGTCAGTCATTCTTCATAATCATCTCCCACGACTTTTTTCATTCGGGTGGATCGATTTGAAAATTGCAAAGTGGAAGTTGAATCATGAACTGCAAGAGCATGTTTCAATCACTGATGTATTTATTTTTCATTGCCAACCGTCGGGACCAGGATACTATAGCTTTTTATGCATTTGGTAAGGTTAGTTGTCGCAATCATGAGATGGCTACTTACCTATTTTCGTCGTAATTACCAGTGCTTGTGACTAAAATTGTCTTTATTTGAAAACTGAAAAGTACATGTAGAAGGGTGTGCTTAGACTCAGAGGGGCCACTTGGTAACTCACATTTGGAAAGTTAGGGCTTATGCTAGAGTATGAGCTCAGACATGAGTAACCAGACTGTGCAGTATGTGATAGAAATTGGAAATTTGAGGGGGGGGGGGGGGGAAGCTGAAGTTGAAATTGCTAATCAATTTTCCAGGACAGCGATAAAAACTGCTAATCAAATTTTTTAAAACAAAAAATACCCTGGGGCAGTGTGATACCTGAAGCACATTTGGTCACGCATAGTTTGCATGAAATATTATTGTGTTGATGTTATCAGTTCTGGTACGAATACGGTACCAGACTTCCAGGAACCGTTGGTGTCTGCTGTCAACTCTCTGAGTTGATTGCACATATTTTTCCTGTTCTATACATCAAAACCTTCATTTTGATTTATAATTTGTGTATATATTTAAGGGGCTATATAAGTAATGGAATTTTGTATATTTTGAAGTTTCCACCTCTCATATTCCTTAAATTCAACTTAAATATACACAAATTATATATCAAAATGAAGGTTGAGATGTATAGAACATGAAACACATATGTAATCAACTCATAAAGTTGACAGCAGCCACCACTGGTTCCTGGAAGTCGGCTACCATACTCGTACCAGAACTGATAATAAAATAATATTTCATGAGAACAACTTGAGGCCAAATGTGCTTCACATATCCCAAGAACAAAGCTAGGCATTCAAAACACTTTTGAATGCAGCGATAGGACTGCATTTGGGAAAAGGACAAAACTGTCTGCATTTTTTATTGAAGATGGATTCCATGTTCAACGGACATGTGCAAATCACTCGATACCACGAATTTCCATAAAAAACAAAATCATAATTCTGAGAAATTTCACCAGGTGTCATGATACCTTGCATTGAATATGGCAACTTTGCAGTTTATATATAATGATAGTATGCTGTATTAAGGCAATCTTTCTCATTATTTGATTTTAGGCGGGGTTATTTTTCGATGCTTTTCCCGTCCTATGACGCAGACCGGAAATCGAAAGTAAGAATACAGTCATTTGTCCGGTAACGAACCAGTTTGCATTAATCAAGTGTAAACATTTTCAAATGAACAGATCCAACACACTTTTGGTTCAGATTCTAATAATTGATGCCTTGGAAGACTAGATAAACAATGACAGGCATAAGAATCGTTTCCAAATGTTAACACTGTGCCTGTTTGTCGATGTGGTGATTTGACCGGTTGTAGACTTTTTTTGAGTAACGAACCAGCGTATATTTCATGTAGGAAATACCCCAAAACATTGAAATTGCACATAAACCTGACAACAAATCTTATTTATGTTGTGTAAATGCTCGATACGAACAAAAAAGGTAAGAAGAAATATGTTGTTTATCTTTTTATTGACTGGTTTCAATAGTATGAAATTAAGATATTTCAATTTCTGCACCACACGTCTGACACATACAGAACCAACTCTGTTGTAGTTAAATGTGGCTATTGCTATCTCAAATATTGAATGGAGGATGGTTATTTATTTATTTATTGGTGTTTAAGGTCACATATTAATGCACAACAGCTAATCATGACCACAATGGAGGATGGTTTAAATGTTAGATATCATATTACTGAAATGACTGCAAACTCGTATTATACATAGTCATCATTCACCACAAGGGTCGGGGATATAATAACAGTAAATCTCCCCTGAACTTGCTAAAGAGCCTCCACATGACTTGATGGATGTATCAAATTGAATCCCCATACCCATTGTTCATCGTGTAGTCACAGTCCATTGTTATTTCAATATGTTGAACAATTGTGAATGTATTGTATCAATCATGTAATTGTTATTTTTTATTCAATAAATAATACTTGTTGCTTGGAATGAAAAATAAGAAGAAAAACTGAATCGAAAAAAAAAAATATGTTGAACCAGTGTGAATGTGTTGTTCTTTATTGAAGATTGAATCTTCCCAGACCGAATCTTCCAGAGATCGAATCTTGTCGAAGTTGAATCTTCCTGTAACCAGGATAGTACCCCAGGGCCTGGAAGTTTGGGAGGTCCGAGCATGGCCCGGGAGTTTAGGACCTTGGACTCTTGGGTCAGGACGGAGTCAGCCCCAAAAGTTCTGGCCCCTGGGGTTACCATTGGGAGGCCCTCTCCCAGGACTCTAGACTCTTGGATCAGACGTGAGCACCCCCCTCCCCACCCAAGCAATTGCTATCTAAAATGGATGGGGGATGTTTCAGCTGACAGTCAGATATCACTGAAATAACTGCAAGCTTGTATATTTTTATACGTATATTAGTCAACATTCACTACCAGGGATCAGGATAGGGTCAGGGGTGGTGCTGGAAGGGGTATGAGGTCAGGGCAGCAGTCTCAGCTACCCCCCCCCCCCCCCCCCCCCCCGCCATCGGGAAGGGTTAGTCATCCTCATCAGGGAAACTACCCCTCCATTGTGTTCTTGTCGGGAAATGCCCCCAGCCCCTATGTAGGCGCACCAGCTCCCATGTCAAGGAACTTCTGATGTAAGCACTGCTTAGGGTGGGGCAGGATAGTGACCCCAAGGCACAGGACTCTTGGGTCAGGCTTGACCCCCCCCCCCCCCCAACCCCAAGATATTAATGACATGATTGCAAACTCGTGTTACACATATATTAGTCACCATTCACTACCAGGGCCAGGGATAATGTCAGGGGTTGTGCGAGGGATCCCCCAAAGTCAGGGAAACTGCCTCCTTTATTGTATGCTTGTTGGGAAATATCCTAGTCCCCTGCGTCAGGGAGCACAAGCCCCCATGTCGATAAAATAGTGACGTCATCACTGAATAAAGTGGGACTGAATGGTGAGCACAAGGCTTGGAACTTTGGGAGGCCCAGGACCGGGGACTCTAGGATCAGATCTGAATCCTCCCCCCAGCCGAAAAAAAGTTTTATGAGTCGCAGAACTAAACTGCTAAGAAGAGGACTGTTCATTGAATGATGATGGAGTTATCACGTCAGGAATTGTGCAGTCAAAAGGTAGGTATTACTCTTGGCCACTGGATACCCACTTGTGAACTTGCCATGTTGAGACTAGCAGCAAAAAATTGTCATTTTGACGGGGCAAAAAATAAAGTAAATTTCTATCCTAAATCCCCAGAAGGCTCCGTTTAATAGCAAATTTAAAAATTTTCTTGGGGGAAAGGGGGGGGGGGGGGGGGGAACAAAAGTTAAAAACTCCATTCCAGCATCTTGAAGGTAACCCCATTTTCTCTTTTGAGAGGGTAAAAATGATGGTTTATTTGCTCAATTTGGTGTTTTACTGTGCAAAAACATCGGTTATATGTATAATTTTCTTCATATCTTACTCGGGAAGAAACCCTCACTGCTGTTAACGGTGAACAGAATCAGAGCCGCAGACTGCCCTGGGAAGGGGGATGTGTAGAATGGACATGAAGGGACCTATGATAACTGAAGACGCAAAGGGGGGGGGGGGGGGGAGGGGAGGGGGGGGGTCAGGGGGTTCCCCACCAAACGTTTTGGTTAATTTATTACCGGTATCTGTATTTCTGTGCGTATGGTGCAGTTTTTCCCCAAATAGAATCCTGACCACCATGATTCAGGAAACACCGGTGGAAACCAACAAACTGGAACAAGTATATTTTTTTTTATATGAATGGAACCTCATCAGTTATGCAACTACGTATGCTTGCCACCTCCACAGGCATCGGAGACCCGTATTGAAAGCCTTCCCAAGATTGTCAGCTCAGACGTATCCATAGGACAGGTCTTCTTACATTTTTAAATTTAAAAACATCAAAAATCCCTGAGTCTTATCCTCATCAGGGCCAAGGCAGTTGCTACGTGCCCCCCCCCCCCCCCCCCCCCACACACACACACACCTTGGCATCAGTGGATACAACGCCCACAAAATACCTGATTCTTTAAATATATCAAAGTTGGGGAGGGGCTGCATAGTGAGACACCCTTAACACATGTATCCCCATTGATGCACCCCTGCAAAGAGGGGGGGGGGGGGGGTTTACACAAGATCCAATTTCTGGAAGGTACAGGTAGATACTAGATTCCCTCCCTCTTTTAAATTCTCTGAATATGTTGAAAAAGAAGGGGAATTCAAGTTGGTTTTTAACTAAAATACACTTTTTTTTTCTTTCCTTTTTTGTCACTTGCTTTTGATTTTTGATGGAGAAATCCGACAATTGAGTTATTCAACTCAAAACTGTTCACATAATGGCTCAAAAGCATAAAACAGCCAATTTTAAAACACATTGGCAACTATTTTTCGATCAGGTAACGAAAAAACTAGGCGATAACTTTGGGCAGCTCGTTGTTGGCACAACTGACGAATTGTGTAATTTACCTGGTTCGGTACCGGTCAAATGGGCTACCTTTTCAAACACACAATTTCTGATGTAAAAATACTACTGCCAGTTTCACCAGTTCTTGTACTTATGGGCATGTGTTATGGCAAAACACACGTACATTGCATTTTTCGGAATCTTATGCAAGGACACTGACACACATTGGAAAACATTTTTTCCGATTTTTTGTTTGCAACAAAAATAGGACACAGAAATGATGCCAGTGAGAATCTCTAAAAAAAAATGCCAAACATTAAATTCGAGTAATGTTAAAACCTATATTTTTTTAAACATGAATAATGTATTAACAAATAACAGCTGTTATTTTTCTTCATAACGTTTTCACTTTTAATAAAACGAAATTGTTTTTATGAGATTTGCGTAATCGGACAAAAACCGTTACCGGACAGACTGTATATGTAAACAAAGCCGTCACTTTGAGAATTTAGCCCCATGCAGCTCTGTCGCTGTGTTTTGATGGATTTTCATGCCCAAGCTTTGTTCTTGGATATGTGAAGCACATATGGTCAGTTGGTCACAAGTTGTTCTCAGGAAATATTATTTTATTATGGTAGCCGGTGAAGTCGACCCACGTTGAAGTCGACCCGAGTTAAGTCGACCCACTTCTGGTGATCTCGACCCGAAGTGATCTCGACCTGAAAAAAGTGATCTCGACCCACTTTTAAACATGACTGGAAACCATCTCAGAACTGTTTTGAAAAAGAGGGAAATAAAAAATATTACAAAAATGAAAGTGTCAATGACACTGTAGCTCAACTTGTCAAGACAAAGACATGTACATGTATAGTATGTGACACAGCAATGACAAACATCTAGGTAATGACCTGATAACAAAGATACATATAAAGTATTGTAACGGTCTGTACATAAATACTGACCGTTGCCTGTAACAAATGTATAGGTAAAGTATTGTAAAGGTGGGTGACAGTCAGATGCTGAACTAGAAAACAATCTTTGAGTCCCAGAGTGGGTCTGACTGAACCCCAAAATATTTGTTCTCATAGCACAGTGATAACAAAGGCACCCCAAAACACACTCGTTCCTGTCCCAAGGTGAAAACAAAAGTACTCAAGAAGTTTTGTGAAGATCAGTTCATAAATACGAGCTGTATAGAACTTGTGACAAAAAACTGATTGGACCTAATTTCGGTACAAAATGGCCACTGGCAGCCATCTTGAATTTTGGACCGTACCCAGAAACACTCATTCTCATCCCAAGGAGATAACAAAGGTACCCAAGAAGTTTTGTGAAGATCGGTTCATAAATACAGCCTCTACCCTGAGCCGTATTGACATGTGTGCTTACATTGTGTAAGTAGCACTGAATAAATCAAAGTTCATCTAATTTGCATAATTTCTGCACGAAAAAAAACCCCTTGCAATATGTGATGTATTCCATGTTACTAAACATTCATACAAAAATTTATTAAAATCAGAACTTTCATACAGAAGTTCTATACAAAAGACTGACTGCACTAATTTTGGTACAAAATGGCTGCTGGTGGCCATCTTGAATTTCGGACCACACCCAAAAACACTCGCTCTCATCCCACGGTGATAACAAAGGTACCCAAGAAGTTTCGTAAAGATTGGTTCATAAATATGGCCTCTAGTCTGAGCTGTATAGAAGTCGTGTACAAAAAACTGATTAGACCTAATTTCGGTACAAAATGGCCACTGGCAGCCATCTTGAATTTTAGACCGCACCCAGAAACACTCGTTCTCGTCCCAAGGTGATAACAAAGGTACCCAAGACATTTCGTGAAGATCAGTTCATAAATACAGAATCTAGTCTGAGCCGTATTGACATGTGTACTTACTGTGTGTAAGTCGCACTGAAAAAATCAAAGTTCATCTAATTTGCATAATTTCTGCACGAGAAAAAAAACCAATATTATATGTGATGCATCCCATGGTACTAAACATTCACTCAAAAAATTATTCAAATCAGGGCTTTCATATGGAAGTTCTGTGCAAAAATCTGATTGCACCTAATTTTGTACAAAATGGCTGCCATCGGCCATCTTGAATTTCGGACCGGACCCAAAAACACTCGTTCTCGTCCCACGGTGATACCAAAGGTACCCAAGAAGTTTTGTAAAGATCGGTTCATAAATACGGCCTCTAGCCCGAGTCGTATTGGCATTTGCACTTACAGTGCTGAAAGTAACCCCCAAAAAACATCAAAATTAGTCTAATTTGCACAATTTACGTACGAGAAAAAAAACCCGTATTATATGTGATGTATCCCATGGTACTAAACATTCATACAAAAAATTATTCAAATCAGAGCTTTCATATGGAAGTTCTGTACAAAAAACAGATTTCTGCATCGTCGGTACAAAATGGCAGCTGGCAGCCATCTTGAATTTCGGACCGCACCCAAAAACACTCGTTCTCGTCCCACGGTCATAACAAAGGTACCCAAGAAGTTTCGTAAAGATCGGTTCATAAATACGGCCTCTAGCCCGAGCCATAGCAGCTTGGCACTTACAGCTCTGAAAGTAACACTAAATAAATCAAAGTCAGTCTAATTTGCATAATTTACGCACGAGAAAAAAACCCGTATTATATGTGATGTATCCCATGGTACTAAACATTTATACAAAACTTTATTCAAATCAGAACTTTCATACAGAAGTTCTGTACAAAAAACTGATTTTTGCATCATCGGTACAAAATGGCCACTGGCAGCCATCTTGAATTTCGGACCACACCTAAAAACACTCGTTCCTGTCCCAGGGTCATAACAAAGGTACACAAGAAGTTTCGTAAAGATCGGTTCATAAATACGACCTCTAGCCCGAGCCATAGCCAATTGTTGATGTACGGACAGACGGACAGACGGCCAGACGGACGACGGGCCATGACAATAGCTCAAATTTGACTTCGTCAAAGTTGAGCTAAAAATGAAACCATCCAATTCGATGCTAGGGATATCCAAGTACAAGGCTAAGATATCAGACAAATTAAGGATATCCAAAGCATCTTTCGACATAGCTAGGTTTTATAGAACTTATCTCTGTATACAGTAATAACGGAACGAAAATGCAGTTTTCCTTCATTTTATTGTCAAGAAATACATTATTTACAAACATTGAATACATTATTTATACACAAAAATATCTGAGCCCATTGTCGTCAGTAGATCAGAAGTCACCAAAGATACCACATCGAGAGTGCTGTATCAACACATACAAACAGTTCATCGGTCACTTTTAACCCTTTACCCAACACAGACGATATCAAAATTAATTTATTATTTTAAATATCATTTTTTCAAAGTTTTCAAAAAATTTCAACAGAACCATATCATGTGATCTCTCGTTGGAAGTTGGAACGAGCTCGACAAGCTCGTTCCAACGTGGGGTCACATGATATGGTTTTGTTGAAATTTTTTGAAAAATAATATTTTTTCAACTGCTGAATTTGCATATTACGCGGGTGGATGCGGCCGATTCGTTGGGTAAAGTGTTAATTAGAAGCGTCAAACAAAGTATCAAAAGACTTGTAGCAACAGTGACAGACAGCTGTGGCTTTTTGTTTTGTCAAAACAACACTTGCTGGGAAAATCTTGTATTTCATTTACTTCAATCCGTCTGCAACATAGTGAACATACTTTATTTGTGCTTACAAATAATATAAAATATAATTAATTCCTGCTTTATTTCATGGATTTTTACAGATAAATTAATATTCGATAACGGTAAGTAAATTCGTTTTTTTTTTATTCAAAGACAGCCTTTTATGACCATCAACATGAAGGAAATTAAGTTCCAAAATATGTAAAAAAAAATTTTTAAAAAACCACTAAAACCCGGGACGTTTCGGCCCGGTAGGCAGGACGTTTCAGCCCGATTGGAGGCCAAAACGTCCAGGGCCAAAATGTTCCAAGGCCAAAACGTCAGTAAACTGTTGAGGGAGTTGGATCTAATATAGATGACTCATTTAGTTGTTGTGGCACCACAAAGCTATTAGCATTATTTTGAGTACTATTTGTTACAGTGTTTTGTTCAGACTCCACAAGAGAATTATGTAACGGGAAACTTGGCACATCAGTCTCGGCATGTGAGGTGTTATCAGATACGGTATTGTTAACCTGTTCATTGCAGTGATTGCAAATCCAATCAATAGATCTTCGCTCCCTAACTGCTAACCTGTGTTATGCCAGTACCACACACCTTATGCTGCCATCTGTCACATTGTAAACCTTCTTGCCGAGGGCGCACACTGTTATTGCAAACAAGACACACATCAATTACAGAATGTGCAGTTGTTGTGCTAAGGACGGAATAAAAGGATTGTTCAATCAAAGTGAGTTACCGCTGGCCATTCTTTTTGCATTAAATGAATAGGCTACAACACATTAAAGTTATTAGCTGCTTTTCATTTATCATTGATGCCTGCAGCAGAATCTCCTAAGCTCTTTTCCATAATTTAGCGTGTAAAACACAACTGAAATGTCCCCTGCAATGTGACACGGTCTTGAAATTATAAACTCCACTTATTTTGAGTTCAAAAAGATTTTCCAACAATCGCCAAAACATGTTTAAATAGGGATGGGGATAACTTTCATTGAATTTGAAAAGTGGGTCGAGATAACTTTTTTCGGGTCGAAATCACTTTGGGTCGAGTTAACTTTTTTGGGTCGAGATCACTTTTTTGGGGTCGATTTCGGTGGTATTCTTTATTATCAGTTCTGGTACGAATACAATAGCAGACTTTCAGGAACCATTGGTGCCTGCTGTTAACTCTATGATTTGATTTCGTATATTTTTCGTGTTCTCTATCGCCCAACCTTCATTTTGGTGTATCATTTGTGTATATTTAATTTGAATTTAAGGAATATCAGAGGTGGGAATTTCAAAATAAACAAAATTCGGTAAAGGTGTAGAATAGGGGACTTTTCGTTTTTTTTTAAAAATAACGCTTTTCTCGCTATTTTTTCTCTGTTTATTTTTTTTAAAAAACGAAAAGTCCCCTATTCTACACCTTGGTGTATGGACGATTCGGACCATGTATGATTCGGACCAGATTTTTTTTGGACGATTCGGACCAGATCTATGGACGATTCGGACCAGATATCTGGATGATTCGGACCAGATTTCTGGACGATTCGGACCATGCTTATGGACGATTCGGACCGATTAACTAGGCCTATGTGTTGAATACCCAGGTTCTGGCATTATTTTTGGAAAGCACTCTGTATGAGATATTTCCAAAAAATAATGCCAGAAAGTGGTGTTAACGGTGTTAACATTGTAGGAAAGCTGAACACTTATATTATAGTGGTTCTCTTCCAACTTTTATTTTGACTTGTACTGTATATTATATTATTTTTTACTTTGTATTTAGTGACTGCTTTCAATGAACTGTGCTATGTTTACTCCTTCCAAGCTGTGCTATATATGTGTGCTATAAATGTGCAACCCTATACATTGTAACTCCCTCTCAAACCTCTCCCCCAGCATTCAGATATAAATTGTTTAATAATGTCCTTTATACTTGCAGAAAATTTTGTTCTTCGATGCATATAGGGCCGTCAAATGCGTGGAGACCCGGTGTAAAAAGAATGCAAGTCCGTGCGAAGAGTAGTATCTCTGAACTACAATTCCGCGAAATAATAGTCCGTGGTCTAACATTTCTAGGAATAGATGTCCCGTGGACATCTATTCCTAGAAATGTTAGACCACGGACTATTATTTCGTGGAATTGTAGTAAGGCGGGACTACTCTTCGTATGGACTTGCATTCTTTTTACACCGGGTCTCCACGCATTTGGCGGACCTTTCCCTGGTCTCTTTCAATTTTCGCCCAAAATCCATGTGCTATCTCCCTTTTACCGATATTTATGTAGACTTTACATGTTTCCTGTTCAAATGAATTGTGCTATATGTCTGCAACATTTATATCTATGTATTATAATCTTTTCATTTCGGTTTTTGTAATATGACAGTTACCTGCTTTTGTCTAGAATAAAAGTATGTTTTATCTTCTTTGGCATTAGTTGTTGTTTTTTTTTATTGCTCACCCCGAATCAGTCAACCGTCTCATAATTTGGTCCAAATGGCTTAGAAACATGATCCAAACCTCCCGAAAACTTGATCCCGACCGCCAAAGAACTATGTCCAAATCGTCCATAAACATGGTCCGAATCGTCCATGAACATGGTCCGAATCGTCCGTAAGCATGGTCCGAATCGTCCATAGATCTGGTTCGAATCGTCCAAAAAAAATCTGGTCCGAATCGTACATGGTCCGAATCGTCCATAATCCCCAAACCTACCCAAAATTCAACTAATTATATAGCCCTTAATTTGAATTTATGGAATATCAGAGGTGGGAATTTCAATGTAAACAAATTTCACTTACTTATATAGCACCTTAAATCCATTTTGGCCTGTTTAAGCCATTTTATAGCCCTTTCGGTTGTTTGGCGTACCATTGTATCAGCACACGCGGTTGTTTTGGGCAAATCTATGGATGCAACATCACAAGTTTTGTCTTGACACCCAACGACTTTTCCCCGACATTCAGCTTCCTCACATTTATCGTTTGAACATAACTATAATGACTTCGTCCGTAAAAGCATATGATATTATAACTAGAGTCGAATGCTAAGATTGATATTTGGGGTTGTTTTTTTTCGGGACAAAAGCCAAACCTTTCGTTTCAATACTGCGTCGTTCTGGGACTTCTGCTTCACTGCTAAAATTTCACTTCCAGCTTCGATCCACTTATTATAAGAAACAAACTCGTTCTCTATTTCTCCAGTGCAGCTCCATTAAAAAACCAATTTCACCTTTGTCTCTATGTTTATAATGTGTCTGAGAATACTGTTGACAACTTGGGCAGAAAATTCCTTTGGAGGAAGGACTGTATGTCGGATTATTTGTCGGTCGTACAAAATCATGAAATAAATAAAATATACTAAAATTCGCACATCCTGTGTAAATATTACAAATTTTAATTTATTCTGGATTTGTTTACTATAAATACAGCCAAAATAGCCAATACAAATGAGATTTTTTTTCTGATTTCCTAGAAACAGGCCGAATGTTGCTTTTGATGCAACAAAATTGTTGAATGGTGATTTTCATACATGGAAATGTTAGAAGGATGCAACAAAATTGTGGAATTGTGGTCCCGGGTGGTTTCGCCCCAATTACGGTTTGCCCCTGAGTCGTTTCGCTCCAATTATCCTCGCCCGGGTCATTTCGCCCCGGGTCGTTTGCCCCCCCCCCCCCCCCCCACAGGCGGAGGTGGGTAGTTTCGCCCCCAAATCAGACAGTGAAATTTCAACGCTGTTCTGGCCCGGCCTTATGGCACACACACAAAGTGCAAGCTAGAGTTGTCTCTTGACTTATATCATTCCTATACGTAGTTAAGGAGATGCTGGTTCCACATAATTGGTGCTGCCAATTCCCGCAGACATCACAATTGATAGCTACCTGCGTCTCACCTTTATATTGCAGTCTACACATGGCTCTGACATATTCGCTAAGTCTGTAGTTTGAATTTATTGAAGCTGAATAAATGAATTTACTCTTACGTAGCGGAGGTTTATAAAGACTGACAATGTCGACAGTGTAAAGTGTTGTCCGAAATTCAAAAGAAAACATTGTACATAAACATTAGGTTATATGCATTTTAATGTTAATTGGTGGTGAAAAGTACTTTAAAACCATAAAACCATTTTAAATGAAAGTGTCAATGACACTGTAGCTCAACTTGTCAAGACAAAGACATGTACATGTATAGTATGTGACACAGCAATGACAAACATCTAGGTAATGACCTGATAACAAAGGTACATATAAAGTATTGTAACGGTCTGTACATAAATACTGACCGTTGCCTGTAACAAATGTATAGGTAAAGTATTGTAAAGGTGGGTGACAGTCAGATGCTGAACTAGAAAAAATCTTTCGAGTCCCAGAGTGGGTCTGACTGAACCCCAAAATATTTGTTCTCATAGCACAGTGATAACAAAGGCACCCCAAAACACACTCGTTCCTGTCCCAAGGTGAAAACAAAAGTACTCAAGAAGTTTTGTGAAGATCAGTTCATAAATACGAGCTGTATAGAACTTGTGACAAAAAACTGATTGGACCTAATTTCGGTACAAAATGGCCACTGGCAGCCATCTTGAATTTTGGACCGTACCCAGAAACACTCATTCTCATCCCAAGGAGATAACAAAGGTACCCAAGAAGTTTTGTGAAGATCGGTTCATAAATACAGCCTCTACCCTGAGCCGTATTGACATGTGTGCTTACATTGTGTAAGTAGCACTGAATAAATCAAAGTTCATCTAATTTGCATAATTTCTGCACGAAAAAAAACCCCTTGCAATATGTGATGTATTCCATGTTACTAAACATTCATACAAAAATTTATTAAAATCAGAACTTTCATACAGAAGTTCTATACAAAAGACTGATTGCACTAATTTTGGTACAAAATGGCTGCTGGTGGCCATCTTGAATTTCGGACCACACCCAAAAACACTCGCTCTCATCCCACGGTGATAACAAAGGTACCCAAGAAGTTTCGTAAAGATTGGTTCATAAATATGGCCTCTAGTCTGAGCTGTATAGAAGTTGTGTACAAAAAACTGATTAGACCTAATTTCGGTACAAAATGGCCACTGGCAGCCATCTTGAATTTTAGACCGCACCCAGAAACACTCGTTCTCGTCCCAAGGTGATAACAAAGGTACCCAAGACATTTCGTGAAGATCAGTTCATAAATACAGACTCTAATCTGAGCCGTATTGACATGTGTACTTACTGTGTGTAAGTCGCACTGAAAAAATCAAAATTCATCTAATTTGCATAATTTCTGCACGAGAAAAAAACCCGTATTATATGTGATGCATCCCATGGTACTAAACATTCACACAAAAAATTATTCAAATCAGGGCTTTCATATGGAAGTTCTGTGCAAAAATCTGATTGCACCTAATTTTGTACAAAATGGCTGCCATCGGCCATCTTGAATTTCGGACCGGACCCAAAAACACTCGTTCTCGTCCCACGGTGATACCAAAGGTACCCAAGAAGTTTCGTAAAGATCGGTTCATAAATACGGCCTCTAGCCCGAGTCGTATTGGCATTTGCACTTACAGTGCTGAAAGTAACCCCCAAAAACATCAAAATTAGTCTAATTTGCACAATTTACGTACGAGAAAAAAACCCGTATTATATGTGATGTATCCCATGGTTCTAAACATTCATACAAAAAATTATTCAAATCAGAGCTTTCATATGGAAGTTCTGTACAAAAAACAGATATCTGCATCGTCGGTACAAAATGGCAGCTGGCAGCCATCTTGAATTTCGGACCGCACCCAAAAACACTCGTTCTCGTCCCACGGTCATAACAAAGGTACCCAAGAAGTTTCGTAAAGATCGGTTCATAAATACGGCCTCTAGCCCGAGCCATAGCAGCTTGGCACTTACAGCTCTGAAAGTAACACTAAATAAATCAAAGTCAGTCTAATTTGCATAATTTACGCACGAGAAAAAAACCCGTATTATATGTGATGTATCCCATGGTACTAAACATTTATACAAAACTTTATTCAAATCAGAACTTTCATACAGAAGTTCTGTACAAAAAACTGATTTTTGCATCATCGGTACAAAATGGCCACTGGCAGCCATCTTGAATTTCGGACCACACCTAAAAACACTCGTTCCCGTCCCGGGGTCATAACAAAGGTACACAAGAAGTTTCGTAAAGATCGGTTCATAAATACGACCTCTAGCCCGAGCCATAGCCAATTGTTGACGTACGGACAGACGGACAGACGGACAGACGGACGACGGGCCATGACAATAGCTCAAATTTGACTTCGTCAAAGTTGAGCTAAAAATGAATAAAATCATCGTCGTTTCGCCCCTCCCCCCCCAAACCCGGGTCGTTACGCCTCAATATAGGGGTCGAAACGACCAGGGGCGAAACAACACGGTATGGACGGGAATTGGGGCGAAATGACCCGACACGTTATTATCGGTGCGAATTTCGGTTACCAGACAGTGGTCACCTTAAAACTGTACTTCGACACCGACGACGACTCGTAAACGCATTTTCTCTTTGCTGTCAAAATAACGTCTCTATCCTACCTTTTTGGGCCCGATGTGTATTTATATGTGCACAATACATTTGTCGTACAAAAAAAATAAATTATTTCTGTTTTTGGTGAATCATTCCTTTCCCTCCCCACTTAAGAACGCAGGCAAGCGCATAGCCAGTATATATAGTATATAGTAGGGGTACCTAATCATTTTTAGTTGGGGGGGGGGGGGGTGATATTTGGAGCATTGTTGTGGGGTTCCGTGAACCTCCCCCCCCCCCCGAAAAAAATTCAAAAATTTAATGCTTTGAGAGCTTCCTGGGGACTTTGTTGCACGTGTAGGCCTTTTGGCGATATTGGAAAGCATTTGGGGGGATCTATGTTATCTGAATCGTTCAAAAATCAAGTCCGAATAGCCTTTAGTCGTCGTCAGAATCGTACAAAAATATGGTCCAAATCGTCGAGCGATCTGGGCCGAACCGTTCAAAACTAATCTGGTCCGAATTGTACCTGGACTGAGTCCTCCAAAAACCTTCTGGGATCCCCACTGATAATTGCAATGTGGACTGCGTATTAAAAATACAATTCGATAATTTTGTTGCACTAAAGGAAAAATTTGGTCATTGTTTTGTTGTTGTATTTATCGCAATTAAAGCTTGAATAAGTTGAAATAATTAATATTAATACAAAATTTCAGTGGATTTTAGTAGAGCTTAGCTGATTTACAATTTAGTCGCATCCTGTACGCTGACGCAGAGGATGCTATAAATAATATGGGTTTTTCCGGGGCCATTCTTGCACTAAATACCACAAAATCTACAAAGAGCAACAAACATCGCGCAAGAACCAACAAGACTCGCTAAATTAAAGAAACGGAGTCTTTATTTATTAATTCATTAACATTTGTTAAAATATGTTTTGGGTGTCTTCCAAACAATACACTCTAAAAAAATCCATGTCACATTGACGACGTTGTCATGCAGGCCAATCACTGAACTGAAGTAAAAAGCAGGTAAAAGATTCTCGCAAGAGGATTTTTTGTTGCCTGAGAGTAACGAGAAACAAAATAATGTTAAATTAATCGGGTTTTTAAGAGCGTTGCGTTTGACAGATAATAAGAGGGCTCTGGCGGGTTGCACTTTATAACTATTATAATAATAATTCCCTGGCATTCCGCTGATTTACCGTGATCCCCAAACCAGCTAGAGGCCTCCACAATCCCAGTCCCTGTCTCCTGTCGGGTTATTCATCCCCCCACCCTCACTCCTAATCTTCCAGCATTCAATCAAAAACTGCTTCAAAATTTTCGCCTGGCGCTTTCTACATCTCCCCAACTATAATTTCATTTCCCTCATGTAATTCCACATCCACTTATCATCCATGTTTTCATCCCGCGTTTCCGTTAGTTTCTCAACGAGTCTCGTTCAGCTAGATAAATATTTCAGGTATTGTAAATGAAATGCTCCAGGGTCTCTATTACTCCTAAGTTGCACATTTGGCACCCCCCCCCCCCCCCAGTCCAGTGGCTTGTATCTCACTTTGAACAACAATCACCCCTTCCCCAAACGATTCATCTTGGTACCCTTTAAAAGCTTGCGCATCTGTTTATATAACCCGTTCAAAGAACTCTTGATCCTAACTCCAGCTCGCAATTTTCTTTGCAATCCTCGAGCACCATCCCCCTGATAAAACTACTCACTGTTTCAGTCTCCGATCTAGATCTTTAGTCTTAATGGAAAAATTATCCATTAGCCTCCCCCCCCCCCCCCCCTTCGCCTGCCTTATCTATCCTGTCTGAATGTTAGAGTTCCATGCATGGTTAAACGTCGCACCATCTGCTGTATGGATGGTTTACCAGATAATTCAGGTAGGATAATTTTCCCATATTTATTCCATCTTTAACCGGCATCCATCTGAGTTGCCCTCTGATCGCTTCAAGAATTGCTGAGTTTCTTGATCCGGTTATCTACCGACCCTCATCACTTTGTAGAATCCCCAACTTCCTCCCTTACCGTTTGATTTAGATGGGTTGCATCTGTTCCATAATTTATAATTTGTAATCCCACCCTCTCCCAAATAGTTTTTCCAACGAACACCTTGTTATTTTTTCCTAGGAGTTCTAACTGATTTAGTATTCTTTTTTCTTTTTGGAGGACTGTTGTAACGTCTAACAATTTAAATATGTTGAGCCTCCGGAAAGAAGCAAGTTTAACCCTTTACCCAACGTAACGGCCAAAACCGCCCAGTGCTATTCTCAAAAATCGCCTATTAATTTTCAATATATTTTCATTTTTTGTCTCAAAAACATAGGTTATGACTCCTCGTTGGAACGAGCTCGTCAAGCTCGTTCCAACGAGGGGTCATAACCTATGTTTTTGAGACAAAAAATGAGTTATTCAAGAACTGTTTTTGCAAGTGTCGTCTGCTTTTCATGTTTTGTAAAGGGTTAAACTGTTTATCAGAATGTATCACCACCCAGCATACCCCTCAGGGCTCACTTCGTAGATCGGATTTGAAAATGTCGTTCTGCCGAATCCAATCCCAGTCGCATCAAAGGTCCTTTTACTATCCAAACCTCAGCTTTGGAATACATTACCCAATGAAGTCCAAGAAAATAATTCCATAACCAATTTCTCAACATATCTTAACCGAAACGAACAGCTTGTTCCAAGTTACTTTTCAACATGAATTACAACAAAGCACGAAAGACACAGACTCGCCACTTTAGACTGCATCTATCATGTTGCAACCCAAACGACGTCTCTTCAATAATTAATCATCTTTCCACAACACCCTTTTGTAAATGTGGTGTGTGAGAAACCGCGGAACATTAATTTTCAGCTGCCCTTTCTACTCTGTCGAAAGAAAAGCTACTTCTGGCCCACTAAGATATTGCATAAATATCGACATTCTCCCCAACGAGAGAAATCACTAAGGCAATATTCGAAAGTGCACATGAATTTATTATATATTGTTAAAGCTTTTTTGGACTTTTTTATATTTAGAAATGTCAACGTGCTGATTGACAAGTGGAACCGTGGTGAATACTAGGTAAGATGAGCAGTGCCAGCTTGTTGGTGCACATTAATCCTGCTTTATTAGTATCTTGGGAACCGGTAACCGACCCACTGATAGTGCGAATTCTCATTGTAATACGTACGTATATGTGTTCGCTCGTACGCGCGTGTGCATCCTTGACATAAATCGTCATGAAAATAGACTTTGAATCAAGTTATCTTACTGGAAATTATTAGATGCGCGAGGAAGGTCCAATTAAGCAAGTGATTGTCGAGAAAACACCTATGACATTATGTGCGAAAATAAAGGCCAAGTTTCCCTTTGTTACTTTTAATAAACAAAAACGACAGACAGCTCTCCGAGCTGTCTGTTGTGTTCGTTTATTAGAAGTAACCAAAGGAACCTTGGCTTTTATGGCAAGCTGATTAGAAGCAATTTGTTTCACAGATAATCCACCATAAACCCTCTGAACCCCGATGGTATCTTCCATGTCAGTTCAATGGGAGCAATTGGAAGAGTCCATATTTATTATTTGGGGATAGACCAATTAATATTTTCAACGTACTGCCTTGGGCTGCACGTTGAAAATATTGATTGATCTACCACACACTTTAACTTAACGACCATCCTACCAAATGAAAGTATGACATATCATGTTTCTGGACCACAAAGCGGCCGCTCGTGTTCAAAGGGTTAAGACTATTTATTAGTATCACACTTACTAATTTTCAAGTTTTTATTCTTCCCAGGAAAAAAGTTAGCAAATCTCACCTCCTAGACTTTATTATTAATGGAAAGGACAGCCTCTGTATTATATGCCAAGATGCGCACACTTTTGATACAGTAAACAGGAAAAAAGTTACAGAACATCAAAATATTGTGAAAATGCCGATTTCTTATTTTTAAAGGGGGGTTTCATTGGAAAATAATGGTAAAACGTTCAAAATGATTCGGGAGGAACGGGTGCCGGGGTGCGGGGGGGGGGGGGGGGTAAAAAGCCAGCATCTGTAATTTTGTACTATTCCAAAGTTTGTGAAATATTGCGCACATCGATGATACAAATTCGTTAACATTTAGAAATTTCAAGCTTAACATGAAATTCCCATGTTTAATGTTCTGACAGCTTCAGAAATTAAGGGGAGCTAACTTTCCTGAGCTCGGTGGTTCAGTTGTTACGACATTGAGCTTCAAAACGAAATGTCCAAGGTTCGATCTCCCGCTAGGGGTAACTGCTTTGTGTTCTGGGGCCAGACACCTAATCCCGATTACCCACGTGGAGACACGGTGGCGCTGTGTACTAAGGCGTACTTAACGTCGATGGTATACTTGTCTTCAGTCAATGCTAACCGTGCTTGTGGGGAGTTAGTACGTTGGGGAGTCTGACAGTTGCTCACCGGCTTCCTCTACCCGTAAAACTGTCCGACAGGAGGTGACCCTGGCTATCGAAAGTGTCGTTAAATCCAGACCTGGCATTCTTAAAAATGCAGGAGGGCTAAAAATCGCTCCCCCTCGAATGGCATAGGGAAGCGATTAGATCTCCTCAATTCAACCTTACAGAAGCTGAAAGTGTCACAATGAAGTTTTTCTATTAAAGAATTCTACCTTGTGGGTTTTGTACAATTTATTTGGTGCTCCTAACAAGGTAGTCTCTGTGACACGTCTACACTGCTCCTCCCACACCTCCAGGCCTCGGCCAGGCCCGGAGGTGTGGGAGGGGCAGCGTGGCCGTCTTACAGAGACCACTAACATGGCAGAGATATGAAGAGATGTGGGTTTCAGGAATAGGCTGTTATGATAAATATATTTTTTTCTAAGGCCAGGAGGGCTAGTCAGTTTCGCCCTCCTTAATTATTTTAAGGCAAGCAATAGGCGAGCGAATAAATCGCTCTCCTGAAAATGCCAGGCCTGTAAACCCCAATAAAAAAGGGGAAAAAAGAAAGAAAACTATAAAAAGATGACCGGGAAGCGGACGCTCTTCTGAGCACGGTGAACCCCTCAGATCTACCCTGGGTACTCATATGATTACTTAAGTTTATTTCATTTCTTCTCTTTTCTTTCTTCTGTTTTCTTCAATATCCCTTTCTACACAGTCTACTCTTGAGAATGAGTTTTCCCACAAATACGGGTTCATGACTGTTATGCCCCCACGATGTAAGACGAACTTACACCTTTGGGCTATTTATTTATTTATATGTATTTATTGGGGTTTAACGACACTTTCGACACCTCGTGTCGGACAGTTTTACGGGTGGAGGAAGTCGGAGTACCTGGAGGGAACCACCAAGCAACAGCGAGCAACTGCCAGACTCCCGAACGTACTAACTATTTATTTACTTACTTAATTATTTATTTATTGGTGTTTAAGGTCACATATTTCTGCACAATGGCTAATCATGACCACGACAGTTTTACGATTGGAGGAAGCCGGAGTATCCGGAGAGAACCACCGAGCAACGGCGAGCAACAATCAGCTCCCCAACATACTAACTCCGCACAAGCAGGGTTAGCATTGGTTGGAGACAAGTGCACCATCGGCGTGCAATACACCTTAGTACACAACTCCACCGTGCCCCCACGTTGGTAATGGGGGTGAAGTGTCTTGCCCAAGGACACGACGCGGTTGTCGCAGGTGGGATTCGAACCGAAGACCTCTCGGCTTGCAGCCTGCCCCTCTACCTACTGAGCCACCGCGCCCCAACGTACTAATTCCACACAAGGAGGGTTAGCATTGGTTGAAAACAAGTGACCGTTGACGTGTTGTACGCCTTAGTACACAAAGCCACCGTGCCCCAACGTGGGAAATTGGGATTAAGTGCCTTGACCAAGGACACAACGCGGTTGCCGCAGGCGGAATTCGAACCGAGTACCTCTCGACTTGTAGTCTGAATCTCTCCACCTATTGAGCCACCGCGCACCCATCAGTTGAGTTAAAATTAACCAAAATCAACTGGGGTGAGTGAACATGCGCCCAACTGGGTTCATATTCACTCAACCCAGTTGATTTGGGGTGGTTTTTAGCCCAACTGGTATCTTAGTGTATATGTGGACTATCGTTCTATGAACTGCGTACAGTGATAGTGGCAGGGTTTAGATAAGCGAATCAAACAAGTATTTATTAAAAACACATAACAACCCATACTTTACAACGGTACTGAAAACCAAGCACAACCTACACCACACAATTACTTAATATTACGTACTACCTATACCAGGCGTACGATGCCACAAAGTATTAGGCGAGTAAGTAGAATTAAAGGCTAACAGCGGACAAACAATCCTATACTACTGTACTAGACGACCAAGCATACCCCACAACACGGCACGACCAAGCATAGCGTACTACTATCAATATCAGTCGTAGGTTAGAACAATGCATGGGATTGTTAAGTTATATCAATGGCTAACAATGGACTAACAGGGGTACAGACAGTCACTCATATACTACCGTACTTGACAACTAAACATATCCAACAACACAACAAGACCAGATATCAACAGAGGTATAGGCATTACATCCTATACCACCACACCATACAATTAAGCATATCCTCAAAATATCGCATTGTCTTATCACCTACTGCCAATGGCCACCACGGGATAGTAGAACGCATTCGATGGGTTAAACCAACAAGGTGTGCATACCGTCACTACTATACTACCGTGCTATTGTACCAGACAACCACGCATACTCCCACATCACATAGCCGTAGAACCCATTTGAGTGGTTAGTAGAACTTACTAATAGCAGACCACAAAAGGGTATATACCACCGATACCGCTCCGCCGTAACGGACAACCAGGCATAACATCACCAAGCATTATGTACTGCATATACCTATAGCACAGGGCACCTGGTAAGTAGAACCACGGGCTAACAGTAGACCAACAGGTGTCGAGACAGTACTGCACTACCGTTTTAGAAGCACACAAGCCCAGTAAATCAACAGGGTATATACAGTACGTGCTGTACTTCTGTATCGGACAACCAAACAAACCCATAACACAGCATGACTTGGCATTACGTAATACCCATACCAACCGAAGGGAAGTGTAATACCTTGGGTGGATTCATGGAAGACCAACATGAGTACAGCCTGACTACACTATGCTACCGTACCAGACAACCAAACACACCTCACAAAACCTTATGGCCAACTATTACGTACTCCCTAGAACACCCACACTATGGGGTGCTGAGATTCCATACTATAATACCATGTCACTCCCGTCACAACCAGGCCCGAACAGCACAATATTGAATTGTATAGTGAACACTAACAGCGATCGACGTCTCCGTGGCGTCGCATGCGCACAGTGACGTCATTGGCAACGTCAGCCGTTTTGTGGGGAAAAGTTTAAAGAAATTTCTCACCTCTCCCATCAATCTTCTATCACATACTCATCTTATATACCCAAAGCTATGTATAAATATTATTGTGTCCTCGAACAAGGTACTTATTCTCAATTTCCCGCGTGGGGCACGGTGCCGCTGTGTACTAAGGTGTACAGCACGTCGATGTGCACGTGTCTTCAACCAGTGTTACCCTGCCTGTTATTCTCTCCGTGCACTTCGGCTTAACCCCGCCCGTAAAACTGTCCGACACGAGGTAACCCTGATTGTTAAAAGTGGCGTAATGGATGAATAAACAAATAAATGTACACACATATATATACATAACCTTAGTATGCCCATACCTTACTAGGCCAATATATACATAATCCTACATGATATCGCATACTCTGTTGTCGCGATGTCATTCGCAGCGTCAACCTTTTCAGGAGAGAAAAAAAAAACTTTTGAGGTAACTCACCATCCCCATCATTCGTCTAACTCACACCATACTAGGTGCCCAAAGCCAGGTGCACACACGCATAACTTTACATAACTACACTCTAGAATCAGTTGAGGTAAAACTCAGCCCAAATCAACTGGGTTGAGTGAATATGAAGCAAACTTTCCAGTTTGGATCATATTCACTCAACCCAACTGATTTTAGAGTGTAAGGTCTCGTTTCCTATTAAAAGGTCATTTCCGAGGTTATTGGATATCCTCAGTCAAATGGCTATTTTGGGCTATAGTTTTAGTTTATGGTGGTGTGGATTTAGTAAATAATTCTCATTAATGGTGATATGGCCAAAATAATCTGTTGATGGTCTTGATTCAAACTGTGTATTGTCAAGTGCATTTCAATTGGGGGTCAAGGTCACATGGAAGTGTTAAATGACTAACCCAGACCTGTTTGGGACCTGACAATTTGCAGTTTACAAATGGGACAATTTTTGTGTAAATTGGCTTTGAGAAAGCCTTCTGAAAAAATGAATAAGAAACCCATATGTTTTTTATTTATCAGAATGATCATGTTATGCTGTAAAATCCTCAGTGGGGGAATAAGGAATTCCTATAACACAGTTTTATCACTATCGATGTACGAAAATTGGAGATTTATCCCCAAAATGAGAAAATGTTGACCATTTTGAGCCATTTTTTTAACCATCAACTGTATCATTCGGCTGAGTGTATTTGAGTGATATTGTAAGATTTTTGTTGTGTACAGTTGTCTCCAGAAAGGGCCTTATTCAGACCTTCCAGAAACTATATACATTGTGAGTATTGTGAATAGGGGAGGTAATTTAAATGCGAAATATCCTCGGCCGTGTTAATCAGAAGCTGAACATTTCTTGAAAAGCCGACATTTTCACCTGAATAACTGTAACGAGACCGTACAGTATACTTTACTATACTATAGTACACACGCTTTACGCACAGGCCTGAAAAAGCAGTCTGACATTTGCAGAATGAGGTCCCCAGAGGGTGAATTTGATGATGCTATCCCACACAGTGGGCAGATTTATCCTCTGGGTACCTCTTTCTGTTTAGTTTTGAGACCCTGATTAAGATTGAGGTTCACAGAGGGTAAATTTAGTGATGCTACCCTGCATAGCACTAAATTCACCCTCTGGGGACCTCATTTTGCATATGACAGTCTGCTTATTTTCTGGCTTGTTTACGCATTTCACTTGCTGGACCCAGAAGGATGGAGCAAAAAGACGACTCGTGTCGGCTCCGACAAAAGTCCGGAAATAGTCCAGCAAAAGTCCGACCAGACTCCGGCAAATGTGGCCCGTTCGTATATCTAACACACTACTCATAGCCTCCCATAACGGATCCTTCCGTTGGCTGATCTGTCTTAACCCTTTACCCAACGTAACGGTCAAAACCGGCCAGCACTATTCTCAAAAATCGCCAATTAATTTTCAAAATATTTTCATTTTTTTGTCTCAAAAACATAGGTTATGACCCCTCGTTGGAACGAGCTCGTCGAGCTCGTTCCAACGAGGGGTCATAACCTATGTTTTTGAGACAAAAAATGAAAAAAATTAGTTATTCAAGATGTTTTTTTGCAAGTGTCGTCTGCTTTTCATGTTAGGTAAAGGGTTAAATTCAGTCGGTCCGGTCCTGTGGTGCTAGGACGCCCATCATGATACGACGTGATAAGGTATTTTTTAAGCTAAATTGTACTTTTTATTGAATCTCAGCAAAAAAAACAAACAAACAAACATTTTTCTCACAACGAAAAGTCCATGAAACGTCCATAAAAACAAAACAAGGTCTAAAATTTCTTCATTTTTCTTTTTATTGTAAATGTAGATCACTTACATCATTGTTTGTATTGTAAACACAATTGTACGTATAAATTATACGTATAAAATTTGCATAGATAGATAATAGATACCTCTTTGTGTATGTATAAATGTCCACTTTGCATTTAATACTAAGTCTTAGGCACAGTGGCGGTAGAATAAAATGAAAGTGAAAAGTGTGCGTGTAACTGGGGGTGGGGGTTGGGTGAGGGAGGGAGGGAGTGAGTGAGTAAGGGAATTTTTTTCTCCAATTTTTGACTCGAAAACATAGCTTATGTGTCTCTAATGAAGGGTCCTATGCTTTGTTTTGAGGCAAACAAAAATTTTCAGTAATTTCGAATTTTTTTGTTTGGCGAGCATTGTCTAATCGTTTTAGGCAATAATAAAACACTAATTGGAGGTTGATGAAAAAACGTCCGTGGGTAATAATTTTTTATTCATTAAAGTTGGGAGGCAAATATTTGACTTGAAAAATTAGGGGGCTCTCTTGTCTCAATACCCACCCCGTTTCCGCCGCCACTGCTCAGGCACTGTACGTTGATAAAATAAATGTTAATTTGAATAGCACTTTCTAATAATACTTCAACAAAAAAATAGTTCACCAAGTAAATAAAAGACACTCATAAAACAACAATGTGGAAAGAAAATTAAGTAAAATGATAACTATAAGTAAAATAATGTCATAAATTAATGAAATAAAATGATAACATGTAAAATAAGGGAAAATAAAAAAAAAACTGGGCCCATCATGTGCAAAGTGTCGTTCATGGAAAGAAACTCCCCATCCCTGCGCCGAAGTATGAAAGGAAAAGATATCGCGTACTTTATTATTCACAATCGGTTTGTGACTCTCGTTGGAAACAAACTCATCCAATAAGAAGTCATGAGCTCTTTGATTTCAGAAAAATCTAAAGGTTCAAAGCAAGCTCTCAAACCAATAGTCAGATTCTGCAAGGAATTCGACGCTGTTACGGCCTGGAACCAGTCTAGCCCTGAAATAGACCATCGCCCACGATTAGATTCACTCGTCTGGAATATTTCAATGGGTCGTAAAAACTAACCCGCAGGTTCGCTTTTCCGGCCAACTGATATATTCCAGACGATTGACTCTAAAAATACCATAAACATTCATTTCTTTAACCCTTTACCTAACATGAAAAGCAGACGACACTTGCACAAAAAATTCTTGAATAACTAAATTTTTGTCTCAAAAACATAGGTTATGACCCTTCGTTGGAACGAGCTCGACGAGCTCGTTCCAACGAGGGGTCATAACCTATGTTTTTGAGGCAAAAATTAAAAAATATTGAAAATTAATTGGCGATGTTTGAGAATTGCGCTAGCCGGTTTTGGCCGTTACATTGGGTAAAGGGTTACATCAATCAGTCTGAATCACACAACAGCCACCAAGTCCCATATTAGTCTTGTATTACTCGTTTGTTTTGAACTGGTCCAATTAATATTCAGACCCAATCGCTTGATTCAGATTGTTATGGTGACAGTATCTAATGAGGCACAATAACAACACAAAAGACGGGCAAGGCAGGACTTGCACTTTGTTTAAAATTTCATAATGTCCAGTACAATGTTGCAATAGAATTTAAATTGGGGTTAACTGGAAGGCAGCCAATCTGGCTATGTTATTCCCCACGGTATATATATATATGTTTTCATGTAATTTTATTATCATTGTTTATTATTATATACTTTATAAATAATCACCTTTCTATTGGCTGGATCTTATACACGTGACTGGTACTCAAAAGTCCATGTACACCGGTTTTCCAGTGAATATCAACTTTCTAAATATAGCTTTTGGAAATACCCTCTCTAGTTCTATTTCAATCGACACAATCTCTATAACATTGTTTATTTTTATATTATTCTGCAGACGATAACTACTTTATTGTTAAATAAAAGTATTTCTGGTTGATATTATTGAACTTTTAATTGACAAATAGAAGATTGTTTTTTTAGAATGGTGTACATAAAAAAAACAGTTATGGATGTGATATGGACCTCGGCTAACGCCTCGGTCAACATACGTTTTTAGGTTCATGTCACATCATATTGCCTCGGTCAATATGTTTACTGTGAAATAAAGAATCAATTGTGACGTGATTTGACCGAATGTTTTTTATATATGATTTTACGATCAGGAGTGGAGACCCGTAGTTCCTCCTAGCAAGGCGGATTTAATACAGATTGATTGGAATATCTATAACTAGGGTATGAAAGAATATACTTATATTTTATGAGTAAAGGGAAAAACATTCACCAACGGCCGTCTCTGTGTGCAAACTCCGCTATAAGTGGGTAAACAAACAGCTCATAACAGCGTCAGATTCCTTACGGAATTAGACTCGTGGCCTGCGAGCTTGGGTTCGAAAATATTTAACCCTTTACGCATTACCTAACGTAACGGCAATATGAGCCAGCTGTATTTACAAAAGTCGGCATCCACATTTTATTATTCTTTTATTTCAGTCTTTAAAATATGACCCCTCACCAGGGGTGTAGCCAGGTATGCACATGGGGGGGGGGGGGGGGGGGGTGCACATGGACCATTTTTGAGAGGGCGTTCAAGAATGTTTATGCCGAAGACCTTTCACGAAGATCGTAAGTCTTGAGTTGGGAAAGGGGAAAGGTATCAAGGTGGTGTCCATCCCATGTTGGTGAGACAGGCGATCTTATTTTTTAAAAATGGGACCTTGGCCTCCTCCAGACTAATTTGCAAAAATATGCCCCAAATGGCACTATTTTGAGGCTAGAGTTTTCGGAAATAATAAGAAGCGTCATCATTCGAATATTTTGCAGAACCACAACCCACCCCTCTCCCCCTCCCTATTCTCAAAAAAGAAAATTCAAAGAAAGAAAAAAAATCCGAATTTTTAAACCAAGTAGCAGTTGACGAAATGTCCACCCCAACAGTCTGTCACGTTTTGTTGAAAAAGAAGAAACATATAGATCTAGCGTGCAGGAATAGTTTAGTCAAAATACATCAGAACGGATTCATGCCTGACATTACTAGCACAGCGGGGAGTACATTCGAAGATAGTCATGCCATGATGCGAATTACCGAGCAGCGCAGCAGCAAGTTGGAGATTATCCAGACAAGACGCACCAGCCAAAACGCGGTTTGTTTTGAAATCACGGTCGAAGGGACGAAACTCTTATTTTTCTGGAACAGGAATAGCAAAAAGTTGTCTATTGGAGTGGAATAAAATCCAGCAGTTATATCCAGACTAATTTGATGAACCCATGGAGCCACTCAATCTGTTATCTGTGTTATTTCCTTCATTTCGCGGACTGCAGAAGTCGTAGTTGTTGGTCATATCCGCACAACAATTAGCTGGACTATTCGAGGTGCCGGTGCCGTCCGTGACAGAATTCGGCTCGGTGTGTGAAATATATTTCTGGTTACTTCTCTTGCCGGAAAATGACTTACTTCTAATTCTGCACGCATTATGTAATAGCAGTGGCGTAGCGGGGGAGGGGACGTGGCTCCGTCCTAAAATCTTCGCTGCCCCCTCCAAAAACTCCCAAAAGATTGGCCCAATGCAAGTTTCACACAACATAGAGGCTAGTCCTAACTAGAACCCTCCGGTTGTTGCTCGACCTCCCACTTCCCAAGTGGGGGCAACGGCATGATTCTATAATAGGGGGTGCTCTTATCCAACTGAGGCTCATGGTTATTACAAACTCTAACTACAACTCAGTATTTAGGGGTTGCTTACTACTTTTCAATCAATATTTAGAGCTGAAATGGTTATGGGATTTTCATGATCGATTAATCATGTGGATTAACATTCCCGGTGGGCACCCATTGGTGGCCACTGGACCCCCAAAAAATGATGCAGCCCAACACCTGGTGGTGCCCGAAATTTTGTGAAAAATGCCCAAAAGACGAAATGGATCTGATTGCATAGAATGAAGCTATATTGAAATGGCAGTCCACACAGAGACCATTTCAATATACCAGCAGTCTGGTCTGTCCCTGATCGCCCAGATGCAAGGAAACAACGTTCTTTTAATCTGAAAAAATCAAAATTTTCTCACGTTGGGCCGAACTATGGTCGGTCCGATAGGTCCCCTCACCCCCAATCCCAATTAATACCATTCTTGCCGAATGGGTGATGAAGATGATACAAAAACGTCATTGAAATGTCCTCTGTGTCAACTGTCATTGATCACACGGATGCAAGGAAGCAGCGTCCGTTCAGTTTGAAAAAATCAAAATTTCCCCAGGGTCCGGCGTCCGTCTTAGTTCATTTCAGGGTAACTTTTCTTGGCCCAGTCCGCCCCTGAGGTGCAACTGACCGATTTATACACGTGTGTTTTCTGTTTAAAAACAAAACGCCTCCTTTAGGAGATGCAAGTGCGATAACTCAGTTTTCACACGAGTTATACATTATTGGTCGGTTTGTAAATAGCTCAAGGCAGCAATGAGGTATTTTGGTGTCGCACTCTCGGCGAGATGAGGATATTTATTGGATATCCAAAATGGCTTCTATTGACCATCCCGTATGGGTCTTTTCATGTTTTGTTTCAAAAATATATCTTACGACTCTTCATCCGAACGAGCACATTGAGCTCATTCTAGTGGGGGTCATAAGCTATGCTTTTGACGCCAAAAAATGAGAAAAAAAATTGTTATTTAAGAATTTAATTTGCAAGTGTCGTCTGCCTTTCGCATTAGGTAAATGGTTAAAAACAAAACATCTCCTTCGGGTGATGCAAGGGCGCTAACTCAGTTTTCGATTGAGTTATTCATTACTGATTGGTTTATACATAGCTCAAGGCATCAATGAGGTATTTTGGTGTCGCATTCTCGGCGACGTTTATTTACTGGAGACGAGAACATTTATTGGATATCCAAAATGGCGTCTACTCACCCCATATGGGTCCATGTGGGGGTACTTCAACTGCAAGGTGACAATACATAACTCAGTCGTGAGTGACTTATACTGTACTTTGATTGGTTAAAGAAGCTTGCTGGTAAATAATACATTATCCATTGTACTACTGTTTATGGTTAGCATTGAAAACTCAGACAAAGTCGTGTAAATTCTCTGATGGTAATTGCACTTGGTAACCATGGTGAAGCCCCGATTGATGAACAGTCGACAAGAGCAAACCAGTGGGCAGAACCGCAACCACCGACAGTCACTTCGCCTTTTTGTTGTACGCAACTACTCCGGAACGCACACAAATAGTTGGGTTCCCCATGTAAAATGGTTATGCTGTTTTAAAAGATTATTGTAGTGTAGTCTGCTTCAGCCTGGTGACCACCACTTGTGATTGTACACTACAACAGACAGAGAAATGTTCTTATTTGCTTCACAGGAAAAAAAAACAACATCAACCAACATTACGTGTCGAAGATATACATGGCATTTTTTCTGTTTAATCTGTGTTTAAAAGTAAGTCTGTGCAAACGGGGACAAGCAATCGTTCGTTCGCCGGTCGTTTGCCTCGAAAGAAATTCCTTTAATCCACGGTAAACATGTACCATTATGTAACTCATTCGCTCTAAGTTCTAAGATTTGGAAAAAGGTTTGATTTACTCTTTTCCTAACGGAAGTTACGGATTATCCAACAGGCTAACTAGGCTAAGCCTATGGGCCACCGAACTCAAATGGGACATAGAACTCAAAAGGGCCCCGGGTTTGTTCAAGCAAGGTTTTTCTTTACAAAAAGGCCCCAAGAAAAATTAATCTGGGACCCCGAGATATCCTAACCAGCTATAATTATGTAACGGATTATTATTTTTTCAGCATTTGCATCCAAAACATAGCTTGTGACTCCTCATTGGAATGAGCTCGACGACCTCGTTCCAATGAGGGGTCATACGCTATGTTTTGGAGACAAACATGAAAATGTTTAATGATTCAATTGTTTGCCAAGTGCAAGTATCGCGTTAAGTTGTGCTTGCTAACACCCAGTTCAGATAGACGCATTTTGGGCGAATCTAATATGATATTAGGCTCTATTTGAATTATACATGCGACGATTATTCGCCTGTCTGAATCAAATAAATCTTTCAGCCGCATTTTAGATGAATCCTCGTCAGAGAGCAACGCATTTAATGCATCTATTAAATTCGATGCGTCGTTTGATTCCGACACCCGAACTCGCAACGAATCTGATCTAATGTCACGCCAATGTTCGGTTGTGTTCGGGTATTATCGTTTGCATACCGGTTTATGCCAAATGGGAAATCTCTGTTGCCAGGGACGGGAACCAAATTCACAATTGATTCAAATTGGTTTTGTTGAAATGACCATGACGGGCCCAGCAGGGAAAGACACAGGGAAAGAGTTAACAACTCAGGGAGACTGTCGCAAGTATACCGGTCAATTGAATCAGATTCGACGATAATGCGTACGTTTAAATCAACGGGTATAAGGAGACGCATTAATACAATTAGATTAGATTCGTGCAAAATGCGTCCGTCTGAACTGGGGGTAACGGTTTGGGTTAAATAGTAAGGTAACAAGATTTGACTTTGAAACCCATGAAGTGTTTAAACCTTTACCTAACATGAAAAGCAGACGACACTTGTAAACAAAATTCTTGAATAACAAATTTTTTTTCTCCATTTTTTGTCTCAAAAACATAGGTTGTTACCCCTCTTTGGAACGAGCTCGACGAGCTCGTTCCAAAGAGGGATCATAAGCTATGTTTTTGAGAAAAGAATGAAAAAAATAATGAAAATTAATTGGCGATTTTTGTGAATAGCGCTGGCCAGTTTTTACCGTTACTTTGGGTAAAGGGTTAAATAAATAAATAATAGGAGATTATCTTCGGTAGCTTTCTGAAACCCTTTTCATGTTCTTGTCATTATTTCCGATTCAATATTTTGAGAATCCCTCAAAAGAATCACACCCATCTAGATCGATAATAAAAAAAATACGCTTGACTATACATGACGTAGGTGGATATCAATACAGAAAATAGGGTAGGGGCCTACACAAATAACGATGGTTTCTATTGGTAGGTCGACTGAAGAAAAATATAATAAATAATCTAGTATGCCAGCTCAGCACCCCATGGTCTATATGGTTTCAGTGACAAATGGTGCTGGTTAGAGGAAGACGGATTATAGATGTGAGCTCCATTTGGCGACATCATCGGAACAGTGTTCATATTGAGCGATACTGGAAGTTGAGATGATAGTTGTGGAAGAGATTGCAATAGAGGTGATACTTGATCAGCAGAGCTACCATTCATGGACAACTGACCGGCACCAGAAGAATTCGGAAGACGCATGTGTGAATGAAACGAAGGCATACTGTCTGATTGGCTGAGTCTAGATTCGCTGAAAGAAATAGATGGAGCTCCTGTGTTTGAAGCTTGTGAAGTTGCTGAAAGATTGTCTGTTTGTCCGTGTTGTGACGAAAACATGCCACCCATAGGGGGCATGTTATTGCCACCATACTGTGAAACTGATGAGTTCAAACACGAATGTGAAGACGCGGAGTTCCAGGTTGAAGATTGTAGAGATGCTTTGGCAGCAGCCTCTCTTTGAGCAGAGTAACACTGTAAGTGGCTTAGAAGACGAAGTCTCAGTGGGTCCTGCAAGTCCATGCCTTCTACGGTGACAAGATATCGCGCAACCTCGGCAGCACATTCCCTGAATCCAACACTTCTGTAGTCTAACGCAAGTGAATGTGGATCAAAGTTATAACCATTGATACCTGCAAATAAAGAAGAAAAAACTGTGACCATCTTTTTCAATAGGTTAGACTTTAATCTACAGAATAGTGTCTTCTAAACCCGATACACCCTTAACCCTTTACCCAACGTAACGGCCAAAACCGGCCAGCGCTATTCTCAAAAATCACCAATTAATTTTCATTATTTTTTCATTTTTTTGTCTCAGAAACATAGGTTATGACCCCTCATTGGAACGAGCTCGTCGAGCTCGTTCCAATGAGGGGCCATAACCTATGTTTTTGAGACAACAAATGAAAAAATGAGTTATTCAAGAATCTTTTTTGCAAGTGTCGTCTGCTTTTCATGTTAGGTAAAGGGTTAAAATATTTTAGAATCACAAAAAAACAGAGAATATACTTCAAGTGGCTATAGTGAACGTCTAACGAGTCGCGATTTCATACTGTTCTGTACTGTTAGTTGTGTAACATGCAATCTGCCTTGTTTTGGGTGTTTTTGCAATAAACTTTCTGTCTATCTATCAATCTATGAAATTTCTCAACCGTGTTCACTAAAAATCGATCCGATCATGGGGCGGACTGGGCCAAAAAACGTTGCCGGGAAACGGACAATGGGGGGCCCGGATCCGGACAAAACTCTGATTTTCGAATCGAAAGAACACTGCTTCACTGCATCTAAGCGATCAATGTAGTCCACATAGAGGGCATTTTCGATGGCATTTGTGTATCATTGTTGTCGCTCATTTGGAAAAAAAATAGTTTCACCAAAGGAAGCCCGGGACTCATCACACTGTCCATAGTTCGACCCAATGGGAGAAAATTTTGATTTTTTGTATCAAAAGATCGCTGTTTCCTTACATTTGACCGACCAGTAACAGACTAGACTGCTGGTATATCGAAATTCCCTCCATGTGGACTGCCAATGGCAGTCCATATAGAGGGCATTTCGATAACCGTCAGCCTATGCCATCAGATAGATTCCAGTGATAATTTGACTCGTATTCACCTTGAAGTGATGTTTTGAAAGCCGCCATTTTGATTGATACCGTGAAAGTGAAACTTTCTATCTCTTCACAGTGGGGGATACGATTTCTATCTTTCTACAACTTCATCAACAATCTATCGTTTAGCGTATAATAAATATGTTTCTCATTCTGAACTCATTTTTTTCTAAAATTTGGATGATATTCAGCCATTGCAGATAGCAAATGAATGTCTCGTCTGTCTTTGGATTTATAAATAGTTGACACAGGTGAGACATTGAACTGTTGGTTCATTTAACCTGAAAATTATTGAGCAATCTTAACTAAACCAGTCGACGAAATCCTCCAGCAGGACTCTGGATTGGTGGAAGGAAATAAAAAAAGTAAATGGGCCGAGAGCTGTGTTTTGTCAAACTGGCGACACGAAGAGTTGTCAGCGCCGAAGGTTGGCGTCAAGTTGTCTCCCTTGATATAACTTCTTTCCCGAGCAATATTAAGGGAGACAACTGATTGGCGTTTGGGATAGAGTTGTCCAAAGTACGCGTATTTCAATCGTTGTACCCACTTCTCTCTCACGCAGAGAAAAATTCTAGTCAGGAGTAGTCAGAAGGAATTTTCCCCGAGAATGACTGCTAAAAACGGGGGTACTCATAAATGCATTTTAAAACCACTTTATGGCAACCTGAAGACACGTTGCTTAGGGGGTGGGGGGTAACTCACCTGAACATTCTCAATCTTTATTCAGCTCCTTCTCATTTTTATGGATCAAAAACTACGTTTAGCCCTCTGCACATTGATGTCGAAATCTCAAACTTTCAAGCTGCAAATTTTCTCCACAATGCAACCAGGGATCATTCATTGCGTTGAATCAAACAAGACTAAATTGGTAAAATTTCTCGTTGCCTTAGAGGGAGATTTATATCTTGAAATTTCAATAGTTTAACATCCGTGTGTGGAGGGTTAGGTTAACCCATTACCCAGCGTAATGGGTATCGTTATTCACAAAAATAAAAAATATAGCTTTAGGACCCATCATTTGAATGAGCTCGACCAGATCGTCTCAAACGGTCTTGAGCTCTGTGTTTGTGGCAAGCGGTGAAAGTATTCAGTAATTCATGAATTGTCTTTTTCAACTATCGGCAGTTGTTTCTGTTTGTTAACGGTTAAGTTTTTTAACATTTTCTTCTCATTTTTCCTCCCAAAACATAGTTTTGGACTTCAGTAAGAAATCAAACGTATTGTTTGGTTATTAAAGAGAAGTAAAGAAAATAATATTCAACTTTATTTCTTTATGGTTAACCCCCTGCACGCCGATGTCGAAATATCGAAATTTCAAGCAGCAAAGCTTTCCCATAATGCATCTAGAAATTTAACCAATTCAGTCTTGTTTGACAGAGCTTAATGAGCTCTGTCAAACAAGATTGAATTGGTTAATTTCCTTTTTGCATTGTGGGAAAAATGTGTAGGAAGAAATGTTTATATTTCAACAGAAGTGTGCAGAGATTTGTGACACTTTTAGGGCAGTTTTATAATTGCGAGAGTATAAGAACAGAATGATCTTGCCATTTTGGCACTCACCTGCATGATCCAGACAGTGGCTATTAGTTCTTGTATTAAAGCTGCTGACATAATCTGCCATGGGGCAAATATTATTCCATTTGGCGGGATTCATATGGTAGGCTATGACATTTTCTAAACTGCCGGCATAAAAGGGCGTCAAACGTCTTTTCTTTCAAACCATATCATATTTACCCAATGGATCTTTCAGAAACAATACTGGTGTTTATATCCTTCTGTGTAAACAAGTCCTTTCAAAATGTGTGTTCTTGGCAATGGGTAGATTTAAGCCTTTTATACGAGAACTATCTAAAGCAAAAGGCCGTGGAACAAAAACTCTACTCAGAGTGGACCAGGAACTCTTACAGTCCAGATTAAAACTTCAGACTGAATTCTCGACAATGAAATAATTTTTTTCCAGATATACATGAGCACTAATCTCATGAAATAATCCCTACCTGAGTAACTGCCAAATAGAATCTACCGAAACTGATGGGTTGAACAAATACATCGAATTTCGATACCTTAATACAGCGTATCCTGTCTCGATGAGAGGAATGTTCCCACACATCAAGAGATCTAGTGGTGAAGACGAGACCCCTAAAAATGCATTGCTTGAAACGCTAACAAAGGTTACGGAAATGTTTTGTCGTTAAAAACAGAGTCGCCAAAGGGCAGAGGAGCCAGGATTACCGATAACGTTTCTAATTCACACATTGTCGTGAGCCGGTCTACCAGCCTACGATTTTTAGCAGTTTGATAATAGATCAAACAAGCATAATAGCGGAAGATCAACATAGACTACAGCTCGCCTGTTTGCATCCGACACTGAGTCAATATGAAACCCAGTCACTCTTACACAAATCATTTATTTTTCCCATACCTTTTTGATGTAACATCTTCAGATGGTCCACAGTCATCTGCAATATCTCTGCCTTCTCCAGTTTTGCGGAACCCTGTGGAAAGAAATATATGATTGTAAAAAGCATAATTTAACTCGTACAAGACTGAGAAATAGAAAGAAATTTATTTAACATCACATAGTGCTGTAGACGTGTGGAATAGCAGGCGTTTCTGGTCAAGTGTCGTCTACCTGAACAGACCTATCCAACGAATCGGCAGCATCCACCCATCTCATATACAAATTCAGCAGTTGAAAACACTTATTTTAAAAAAAAATTCAACAAAATCATATCATGTGACCCCTCATTGGAATATTTGATAAACCCCTTCCTTACTATCATCGGCCAGAACTGAATCCGAGAAGTACGCTATGCCGCACACAATGTTGGTTAAATATCAGCAGCTTATAGCCAATTATAATCCTGAAAATAAATCTGAACAGAAAATTCCGTTTCAACCTGTGAAATACATAACACTAAGAGAAAATCTGAAAGAGATCCATTTAAATAATTTTTATAATGCTATATTTGATGACAACAGGAAAACTGGAAACAAAATTGAGAACTTATCAAGAGATTAAGAAAAAGGGGTTAATGAGAAATGTTCAGAAATAAATTAATCAACCAGCCCACAGTGCCCCATAGCACTGTAGGCCTTACTTAGAACTTATCTTTGAGATTCTCTTTTGTCGTCTAATCATCTACTGTCGATTTTAACCCTTTACCTAATATGAAAAGCAGACGACAGTTGCAAAAAACAAATATTTTTTCATTTTTTGTCTCAAAAACATAGGTTATGACCTCTCGTTCGAACGAGCTCGTCGAGCTCGTTCCATCGAGGGGTCATAACCTATGTTTTTGAGACAAAAAATGATAAAAACAATGAAAATTAATTAGCGATGATTTTTGAGAATAACGCTGGCCGGTTTTGGCCGTTACTTTGGGTAAAGGGTTAAGCGTTGAATATAACATTTCTTCGGCCTTCCGCTGATTTGTCGTGGTCCTATATCGAGGAGGCCTACATTAACCCAGTCCCCCGCCGGGCTATTCCTCCCCAGCTGTCCCCTCTAATCTCACAGCATTCAGTCAAAAATTGTTTCATAATTCCTCCCATCGGCGCTTTCCCGATCTCCCTAACTATAAAATTGACCCTTTCCTCCCATGTTATTTCTCATCCACTTATCCTTCAGGTTTTCATCCCATTTTTTCATTAGTATTCTAAGTAGTCTTGTTCTACTAGGCAAATATTTGGGGCATTCTGGAATGAAATGTTCCAGGGTCTCCGTTACTCCTAAATTACACGTTTTACACACTCTTTCCTCACCTTTCCCAATTCTCCCCCTCAACTCAAGAGACTTCGATCTCACTAAGATCCATCTAGGTACTCTTCCCCCTTGAAATCGTTAAAAATGGAAGTAAAAGTTAAGTTATCTTTGTGAAAACCATTACCTGCTTTTCGAAGGCTGTTGGTACAAGTCGCCTCAATTCTGATAAACTGTGGTTAATTCTATCACGCCGTCTTTTCTCTATTATCTGTAATTAGAATAAAGACCTTAATGGTATCGCGGAACTAAATATTGAAATTAGAGTTAACCGCCTTAAAATGTTGCACCTCGGAAATGATGCAATTTCTAAAAATAAACAGCCTTCGGAAAATATATTGTTTCAAAAAACGTTTGAAACATTCTATTGACATCTTGCATTCTTGTTGAATATTCCTGATAAAAAGAGGGTGATGTGATGACTTTTGGACCTAAAAAAATACAATTTACTTTTTGTGTGTTTACGTAGGGAATTCACTGAAAAATATGTGCACGTGACCGGTACTTCCCTTTGTGTCAGTTTTTCTCTCTTATTTGTTGCATGACCCCCTGTTTTCGGATCAGAAAAGGTTGTCTGAAGGGCTACACTTGACATAGATATTTGAATGCCAAAATTGAAGTGATGCGATCATATTTTTTTCCGCCTGAACGTTATAATGGTCGCCTATGGGAAAATATTTAGTTCAGTGATACCTATAATACAAACTATACTACCGCCATTACAAGATAAGGTGGAATATCTCCGATGTTTTGGATTTTGTTACACAATTTAACGTAGCTGGGGAAATCGGGATGTAAATGATGGAAACAGCACTTTTTGGTTATGAGACCCCAAATAAGTGAACACGTTACCAAGTGCATTTTATACCAAAGTTGTGAGTAGGATTAAACAGGGCTGATCAGCCGTTAGGTTAAATATATTTTGGCTTTGAAACCATTAATTAAAATTTTGATTTGTCCACTTTAGAAAGGTTGAATAAGTTTGTTTGTAATTTTGTGCCGGAATGTGTGAGAATCTCTCAAAAACACGAGGCATGAAAAAATTTGTTCAAGGTCAATGAGGGCAAGACCATACGGTAGTGGTGGAAATATGAAATTTAAACTGAAATTTGATATGTGAGACCATATATTTTTTCCAGTTTATTTTTTTCAAGAGATGATGTACTTTGTGGTTTTATGGGTAATGTTTTTCAAAACAACTTGGTGTGTTGTACAGAGAGTGAAAAGTTAACATTGTTGTCAATGGGATTCTTTAGGCTTTCATAACATTTACCTGTTAGTTTGGGAATTTCCCAAGCAAAGAATCACATCCAGATGCCCATACAGGTTAGATTCACATCGACGTAAAAAGGGCCCCTTAACCCCTTGAACCAAAGAGGTCCGTTTCCCCCTTCTCGGATCGTGGTACGACCTGGATTTATAAAGTTGATGTTTTCTCTGTGAATTTATTTGGTAGACTAATCAATATTTTCAACGTGCAGCCCTAAGGCTGCATGTTGAAAATATTAATTGGTCTCCCCCAAATAACGAATATGGACTCTTCCAATTGATGACATTGAACTGAAATGGAAGATACCATCAGGGCCCTAGAGTTCAAACGGTTAACTCTTTTCAGCGGATACGGAGTGATACGGCAATAAATATGTTCAACATAAATGCAGAAGTTGGAGATAAAAAACTTAAAATACAATTTATTTCTTGTGCTTCTTTCGTCAGGCTGAAAATACGGAATGATGCAATATCCTGTTGGGGGCCATGCCAACAGTGGGTAATATCACATTTGTGGCTCAGTGGTTACGGAATTGAACTTCAAACCAAAAGGTTCACGGTTCGATCCCCGCCAGGAGCAACTGCATTGTGTCCTTGGGCAAGGTACTTAATCCCAATTGCCCACGTGGGGGTACGATGGCGTTGTGTACTAAGGCGATCTGCACGTCGATGATGCACTTGTCTTTAACCAATGCTAAGCCTGCGAGTGTGGAGTTAGTTCGTTGGGGAGTCGCCGTTGCTCGGTGGTTCTTTCCGGTATCCCGGCTTCATTCACGCGTAAAACTGTCCGACACGAGATGACCCTGGATATCGAAAATGTCGTTAAATCCCAATAATTAAAAAAATAAACATCACACCATTCCCTCCCCATTGTTACAATAGGCAGATTTATCACACAAATAAAACACATCTTGTTTCTGGAAAAGTTAACCCTTTACCTAACATGAAAAGCAGACGACACTTGCAAACAAAATTCTTGAATAACTAATTTTTTAATTTTTTGTCTCAAAAACATAGGTTATGACCCCTCAATGGAACGAGCTCGCTCCAACTAGGGGTCATAACCTATGTTTGTGAGACACAAAATGAAAATATAATGAAAATTAATTGGAGATTTTTGAGTACAGCGCTGGCTTGTTTTGGTCGTTACTTTGGTAAAGGATTAAACAAATATCAGGAGCGATCAAATTAAACTGCAACGGAGCAGGGTGTGTGTGTGTGTGGGGGGGGGGGGGGGGTGTTAACCACCTGTTTTTTGGCTAACAGAGTTTGATATATTTGAACAGACGTATGAGTTTCGACAACGCTTATATATACACCTGGAACTTAATTAAGTACCCCTGAAATGTTTCAGGACAGTGAAGTTGGTGTTACTGATTATTATGTTTTAATGATTGCTACGTCTTGTAGTACATCTCATCCAGTGAAACATGATGTTTCTGGTTGATAGCGCACCCCAAACACATCCCCTCGTGCATGTGAAGAATGCTTCCCACGAATGTCACAAAAAAACACTATCATCCACATGCAATATCTGGGTATAAAACAAGAAAATTTGTCACTTCTTTTATCAATAATTGTTGACATTGCAAGGAGGAGACTGACAGAGGCACTAATATGGCAAATCGTTGGCAGGCATGCATGCAACAAGCATGTCATTCAAAGCTATTGGAAGGCAACCTGGCAATAGTCATTCTGTCATCAGCAGACTTGTCCGAAAACATCAACAAACCAACGATGTTAAGGACCGACCAAGGCCTGGACAACCCCAAAAGACTTCTCTTCGGGAAGGCACGCCTCGTTAGGCGTGAACCCTTTGCTTCAAGTGAGGTTGTGAAACGCACTTGGCTTCCCAACAGGCGTTTGTGCAACAGAACGGTCCGAAACCGTCTCAAAGCACTGGGTATGAGGTCCAGAAGGGTCATCAAGAGTCCAGCTCTGTCCGATCAGCATCAAAGACGACGTTTGGAGTGGTGTATGGCACGACAGCATTGGAATCTCAGGACGTGGAGGAGAGTCCATTGGTCAGACGAGAGTAGGTTCTTGCTTCACGTAACAGATGGTCGCATGAGAGTGTGGAAGCATAGAAATAATACTGCTTAAGTGCCCAGGAACATCAGACCGACTGTTACTTATGGTGGAGGATCAGTAATGATCTGAGGACACCTCTCTCATGATTGTAAACTTGATATAGTGACTATGTGGGAATCTCAATGATAATAAGTACATCCGGGACATTCCCAATCCGGCTGTCGTGCCTCATTTTGACAACCACCCGTTGACTACTCGCCCTGTATTCATGGACGACAATGCAAGGTCACATGGTTCCCATGCTCTGAGAGCATTCCTTCAGAACAAGGCTATTACAACACAACCTTGGCCTGCAAAGAGCCCCGATCTGAATCTCTCAGAACAGATCTGGAACTTCCATGGACGTCGTGTGCAAGCACGGGATCCGCCTGAACAGAATTTGGCCGATTTGGAAACTGCATTGCATGAGGAGTGGCAGCAGCTGGACCGTATCAGAAGGCTCACTGGTAGCATTAGGAAGAGGGTTCAGGTTGTCATCCGGGCACGTGGTGGATACACTCGCCTCTGACGTCAGACACAGCTATTGTGTTCAGAAGATCACAAGTTACATTTTTTGTCAGTAATTACCGGCATTGTTTCATCATGGACCGTTCCAGCACCATACTTGTCGAGAGAACATTTTTCCATCAAAAACATTAGTGACAGATATGTGTAATTAGCTCCATTAAAACACATCATATTTTCATCATTGAGTCGTCTTTCATTTGTCAATAGACCATTCTTTCTTATGAATAACGCTGGCCGGCTTTTGCCGTTATGTTGGGTAAAAAGTTAATTGTTTATTAGGGTTTAACCACACTTTCAACAGCTTGGATCCTACTGTGTCGGACAATCTTACGAGTGGTGGGAGTACCCGGAGAGAACCATCGAATAATAGTGAGTAACTTTCGGGTGCTCTAATTTACCATGCTGACACAAGCAGTTAGCAGTGGTTGATGGTACGTATTGCGTTGACATGTTGAACATCTATGGTCGATGAGCTGTATGCCCACAGTTCACTTGCCTTCAAACAATGCTAACACTGCTTGTGCCAGGCTGATAAATTAGAGAGTGCGATAGTTACGCAGCAGTGCTGAGTGTTTCCCTATGAGAACTCTGGTTCCTCTACCCGTAAATTTATAAAACTTGATATGACCCAGACTGTTAAAAGTGTCAGTGCTTCCAATAAACAAACAAACAAACAAACCCAATGATGTACACATTTTCCTTTCATGTACAAATTATGTCGATGAATTGGGACGGGGTGATCCTTAGGAAAATGTGATTATCCTATAGCTGATGTGTTGTTTATATACTAAACTGCTTGTTATGTTACTCCTTATTCTTCGTTATCCGAACCAAGCCTTGATATAAGAGGTAGGACACGGACAAAGTCCGACTCAGTTATGCGTTTGTCAGACGGCAAGTTGCTTGTGCCCGACACTCTGCCCGAGGCCAATTTTCATAATTAAGAGGGCAGTGACGCGTGGGAATGGTGGGCGAATTATCGCTCACCTCTATTTTTGTTCCTTGAAAGTACAATTCCAAAACAGTTTATTTTCCGTCATCATAATACACGACAATCATTTACGAATTCCGTATACCACGTTATAAAAATTCAATGTAAAACAAAAACATAAAACAAGGATTTTGTAGATGGACGCGTTCCCAGGGGATTAATCCCACAACGTGTCGAACATGCAGTGCTTCCCCTTGATTTGAATTTCCATATTCACAATTGTCAAAAGCAACCCGACTGCGGTGTTTTCAATTGAAGTACTGTCGTCACACTGATTTCTCAATGATATGGTATCAACCCCCCAAGGTATGTGTTATATTTTCTTAATTATAATTAGAATGTCAAACCCGGAGCTAATTTCATTGGATGACACCTATTATTTGCCGGTAAGATTTTACCCCTTCATTTCGGTAAATAGTCGTCCCGGTAAATAGTCGTTTGTTTACAAATGTCGATAGTAGATACCTTATTGAAAAATGAAAATAAATGTTTATCTACTGTTACATGTATATCTTAAATACAATATATATGCAGCTGTTAGATATACTGCATTTCTCATTAAACTGCTTTGAATAGACTAAAAAAAAGCTAACTAAAAAATGTTCGGCAGGGCCTCTAAATGTTCGACAGGAGTCAGTTTGTACCTGTCACTTTGTCCGGCAATCCCTCCCCCCCCCCCCCCCAAAAAAAAAAAAAAAAAAAAAATTATATCCAGGCTTGATCCGATCCTATGTCGGCGGCGGTGTAGTGGCAACCCCAATAGTGTATCAGATTACATAATGTAGGCCTAAAATATTGTGTGTTCTGGGTTATTTTATGGAATTGGTCGACTACAGGTAATCCACTAATAAATAAAATCATACAGTTCGCTTCTTGGGTCACAATATTTTTCAGTTATCTGGGAGAGGGTACCAAATCTCCGATTAGATTTATTTATTTATTTATTTATTTATTTATTTATTTATTTATTTATTTATTTATTTATTTATTTAAGGTCACATATTTCTGCATAATGGCTAATCGTGACCGCAACATGGAGATAAAGTCAAGTTTAATCAACCGTTTATACCCATGTTGCCAGTTTTAAGGGACTTCCACTCCAAGCACTGGTGACTGGGTCCTATTTTACCAGTAATACAGAGCCTGCTTACAACAGTAAACAAACACTGTTTCACTTCCCGTGCCCCCACCCTCTCCCTATTCAAAGCTGCCTGCGATCCCCTACTATGAATTTAGCTTGCAGAAATCCAAGAGAATAAAAATAGGTTGACCAATCTCCTTTGACGATCTTTACACACTAGCCAAATAGGAGTGTTCTTGGTGTTACGAACAAGTAGTACATCGTCCCTTGAGTGCAATACGGCGCCATCTGCAATGCTAAAGCATTGCAGATGGCGCCTTGTTGCACTCAAGGGACAAAATAATGATTTGCCTTCTTAATTTGCCGTTTTAAAGTGTTTCCCCTAATACGAGTCTTCTGTAGAACAAAAACAAAGTTCAAGATCTGAGACCGATGTGCAAACTGAAATATGAAATCATTGTTTATGATTTTGACGCAACTAATCGTTAAGTGTACTTTTGAGTTTGACAAACACTAACTTACCCCTCGCCTCTTCTTTCTGTCTGTCGAGTGACAACTTTGTGACGGTGATCTGAAATGCAAATTGAAAGTTTGATGTTATTAAATGAATTACTTTGTGAGTGCGGAAGGAGAAACATCGCGGTGTTAAAGAAATTATCAAAACTACACAAGAAGAACACCACTCCAATATTGAGGATGGAGACAAATAGAATGGGTAGCTGCATCCAGATAGACATGAAGGATGTTGGGAAGGAAGCAGAGCCTTAACACCAGTCCAAACATGGACATTATAGTTATTTCAAAGTGAACAATTTTGTTTTATCACGCTAGACTGTACAAATTGGAAATTAAGGTCAGTGGAGAACTGGAGGAGGGGGGGGGGGGGGGGGGTTGGTTAATGTAACACAGTGTGTTATAAAGGGCTTCGGTAATTTCTGAATAATAATTTGTTTGACATATCTCAATGGGATCTGTCAAACAAGATATAATTTGTACATTCTTTGAACTACAGGGAAAACAATTAAAATTCTATCATTTTATACAGAGTGCAAGAAGTTAAACAACAATGGAAATGTACGTAACGCTATTTCTTTCAAAACAATTTAACACATCAGCAATCTTTACACATGATTATTGTATCGACTGTTCCGGGCTTGGAAAAGATAAACAATAAGATATTCCCAATCAAACGAATCTCGAAACTTGTCACATTTTATCTAAATTGATCTGCACTATATGTATAAACTAAAAATACCAAATGGCCCGTCATTTTGACGCATATTCTGATATATCTTACCTCCTACAAGTATCTGGAAAATTCATTGGTTCAAAGATGTCACATGCAGACTGCATATAAAACCATATACTGCCTGTCAGCATCAATATACGCTGACAGCTATGGGTAATCTCCCCTTTGTCCATTGATTATTCAAAATGGCGGCAGCCGATAAACGCTTCAAGTTGAAAGAATGAGTGTTGGAAGCCCATATTTGGTCTGAAGTGCAGGTTAGGCAACTTAAAAGGCTTCATATTCTGTGGATGTGTGTCATGTTACCTTCGAAATGAAACTGTTTGGTGTGTATGAATTTGCCTTGTTACAATTTATGTAGGCACTCTGCCATAAATTGTAACAAGGCAAAGACACGTGAACACATTGTGAGAATTCTCTCATTTAATTTTAATCGCTGTTGTTATTAGTTCTGTGCATCGATGCAGCAGTCGGTAAGATATATTCGCTATACAGTTTGTTGGTGGCCTAATATGGTAAATATGGTGTCAGTTAATTCCATATTGGACTCGAGCTTCGCTCTCGTCCAATATGAAATTAACTGACACTATATATACCATATTAGGCCGCCAACAAACTGTGTAACTAATAATATATATCATAAAGACATGTCAGTGAAAACAAACGGGCAGCAGAAGATAAGAGCCGACAATAAAAGCGAAAACTAAGTACTGTTAGAAGTCAAATAGGTGTGCTGGCCTCGTGTGTGTACAAGACAGTGAACTTAGAAGCATGCTTTATCTTAGCTAAAACATGGCGATCGCTTCCACGACTCTTGCCTACAGCTCGAAATGCCGAAGATAAGAGTAATGAAATCTGAGTTACGACTTCTGATGCCCATGGCAATGAGCCGAATAAAGACAAGCGGGGAAAAAGCGTCATTCACAACTACGTCCAAAAAGGAAAAAAAAGAAAGGAAGGCGAGAAAAGTTGAAGAATAAGAAAAGTGAATTCAAAATTATCTGAACCCTTTGAACCCTGGGGGTATCTTCAATGTCAGTTCAATGGCAGAAATTGAAAGTGTCCTTATCCATTATTTGGGGATACACGAATTAATGTTCTCAACGTGCTGCCTCGGGGTTGCACGTTACAAATATTGATTGGGCTTCCACACACATTCACTTAGCAGCCACCCCCGTAATCCTACTTAACCCTTTACCCAACGAATCGCCCACATCCGCCCGCGTAATATGCAAATTCAGCAGCTGAAAAAATATTATTTTTCGAAAAATTTCAACAAAACCATATCATGTGACCCCTCTTTGGAACGCGCTCGTAGAGCTCGTTCCAAAGAGGGGTCACATGATACGGTTTTGTTGAAATTTTTTGAAAAAATTTAAAAAAAATGATATTTAAAATAATAAATTTTAAAATCGTCTGCGTTGGGTAAAGGGTTAATGAAATTATGACGTATCACGTTCCTGACTCAGAAAAACAGCCTCTCGGTTCAAAGGGTTAAGCTAACCACTTTGATCCACTTTCCGTCTGCATATTTTTATTTTTGCACTCTCATTTCGTTTATCTAATAGCCAATATTATTTGTTATTGCAGTTGTTGTTGACGTCGGAACGGAAATAAATTTGCTCTGTCCACATGATCACTGCTTGTTATTCCAAAATCGATCAAAGAAAGATATCCCATCTCATGGTGACAGATGATGACCTTGTGACTTACACGCGCACCCTGAAATCCCGTCAGACTCAAATTTGTGCATTGATAACAACTAAATATTTGATCTAACGGTACTATAGTTTAAAATCGGATGGCATCAGCTGTACAGATCAAAGCGAATTCATCCCGTCTGTAAAATGCGATGAATTGGACTTTTCACCATGCGGTGCGGATTTGCCAACAACCTAACAACATCAGTAGCAGACGACATTTGTCAAATGTCTTTCTTGAATAACTCATATATTTCCTCTTTTTTTGCCTTCACGATATAGCTTATGACTCCTGAATGATCTCGTTCAAATGAAGTACCATAAGCTACGTATTGGTGAGGTTTCGCTGGGTGAATATGTTTGCTGGTGTCTCATGACAGAGGTCCCGGTTCTATCCTTGTTCGAGAAAGTTCTGGAAATTTCCGTACTTCACTCTCTGATTGCATCAATTGATGCTGTCACCGAGTACCGTTCTATCGGGTGGGGGCGTACAGTCGCTGTCATCCGACAAAAAAGTGTCACTGCTCCTAGGAGGGGCGTTAATACAAGTTGAAGAACTTGTTCGTCAGTCCCCGTACAATTAATAAGCTTAAAACAAACTTAATCTTTGTTTTGGAAGGCAAACATTGAAGAAAATAACAAAACTTGAATGGCGATTTTTATCCCCTGCCATGTGATTGGAGGGCAATGTAGGAAGGGGTGCCGACTGTCCTTCCGTCCGTTCGTCCATCCCCATTTCAAAGAAAACTGTTAAAGATTTTTTCTCTAAATTTAATACAAAGCATTTTGGTGATTATATCATAAATGGGATTGTGAAACAGCTGTGCCCAAGTATTTCTTAAAGAATTCCTGCTAATATTCTTGCCATCGCATTACCATTTCTTGTCATCACATTTCAAAGAAAATTATTCAGTGCTTTTTTTCCTCAGATTTCATATAACATTAAATGCTTTAGTACGATTCGCAAATTATACTGGTAAATTTCTTACTACTTCCATGGGTAGCTTTCTGAATGATGCTTTTGTGGAAGCTAAGAAATGTAAACTCCCTGACTCAATAAGTGAAAAGGACTTGGATTTAACAGTTTGAATGAAACTGAAATTTCCGAAAGTAAAATTAATCTTCTAAAGTCCAAATTTGAATCGGTCCATATTAAATTATTTAAAGAAGATATACTAAATGATAATAAGAGAATAGGAAAAAAACGAACTTAGGACTTATCGACTATTTAAAGTAGATTATCAAATGGAACCGTATCTCATTCACACTTCTACTATTGAAGCTAGAAACAATTTTACGCGATTACGCATCAGCAACCATAAACTGTGGATCGAACGTGGAAGGCATTTACAACCTCCTCGTCCGATGGAACACACAATATGCGAAGCTTGTACAATGGGGGAGCAGGAATCGTGAATGGCATTTCGTAATGGAATGTCCGCTTTATGCACCCTTGAGAGAAAAATTATTTCGCGCAATTTCTGACGAAAAAATTGACTTCCCTCAAATGGAATACAATGGACGAATTTAAAGTAATAATGACTAATGATAATCCAGTACTATGCAATGTTATTTGTAACTTGGTCCAGCTCTTCCTTCACAACAGGAACTTATCTGTAATATGATTTATGTATGTCATATGGAATTAGTGTGTTTTATGATGCTGTTTATGTTGATTTTGTGTGTACATAGCAATCTGCCTTTGTTCTGGTGTATTTGCTGAATAAATATTATATAGCATTTTCGATGATAATATCATGAATGGGATTGCGAACCAGCCGAGTTGTGGCCTTGGAATTTCTTGTCACCACATCCCTATTTCTTATCGTCACATTTCGAAGAAATCCTCCGAAAATTTTTCCCCAGGCTTAATAAAAAGGGTAATAATTTTCCAGATAATTTTTACAAACCAGCTAGGTCCAAGAAGTTTCTCGAGAGTTATTGCCCTTGTTGGACTTCCTATTATTGGCTTCTCATTCTTGTCGTCGCATTTGAAACAAAATCGATCAAGGTTTTTTCCTAATTTATTATGTAGCTTTCTGGTTATAATATCATGAATTGGATTACGAGACAGATGTGTCCAAGTACTTTGTTGAGAGTTACAGTACGACCGCCGCCGGAGGACCCCCAATAGGGAACGAAGAAGGGAAGTAGTAGATGTGGAGATCGGGGCAAATTGGGGGAGGCAATGGGGGAGGGAGATGAGACGTCATTGTCACGCGACCTGGTTACGTTATGTTTGGTTGTCATGGTAACCTGCGTGAGCAGCCATATTGTGACGCCATCCCCATAGTGATGGGTGATGTGAGTGCGCATGCGCAGCTAGTGTTGTTAGGGTGATACGTGTTTCCGTCGTCCATTTTGTATACTGGATGCTGCCATACTGTAGATTTTAATAGTAATACGTAGTGCTATAGTACCGAGAGAGCCCCGGGGGGGGGGGGGGGTATGTTCCTTTGTACAAGAGTAATTTCTCGATTCGAAGAATTACCACAAACAACACGACAAGTTGTACTATTTCGAATTCTTTCAGAATTATCTGCTTCTATCTATCTATGCAATAGTTTTCGTCTACCAGACCATGTTCTTTTGCCCTGGAGTATACTCCAGTAGAGTGGAAGAGCCTATCAGCTGGGACAGCTTTGCTTATTATTACTATATTTAGTTTTTATGGTCTGTTCTTGTTAGTTCTGACGCTATTCCGAGTACTCTTGCTGTTTCATTTATCTAGATCACCCAATCAGTTCACTTTACTGGCGCTAACTAACCAATCAGATTGCTTGATTTTCAATAATCTGTATGCAGAGTTATTCCCTTTCTGTGTAACAAAAGCCTATATCATTCCCAAAGCCATTAAGCTATCAAGCAGTTACTGAAACGTCATTGATCTAACGACTCGAAGCCCGTCGAGCAAATGAGCTTTAGAGCAATTGCTCGAGCGAGTGACTCGCACATACTGCTCGAACGACTCAAATCCCATCGCGCAAATGAGCCATAGAGCAATTGCTCGTTCGAGTGACTCACACATACTGCTCTTCGACTCATTTAGGTATTTCAGGATACCTATGGCCTGGTATTGTATTATTATTTGAGGATACTTTTTATAGGACACTTACCTAAGGATACTATTACTTGTTTGGTCCAACCTTCTAGGCCACCCCAGGACATACCTATCCCAAATTCCCCCTATAAGCCATCGAGCAATGACTTTTCAGTAACTGCCCGATGGCTTATAGTGGGAATTTGGGATAGGTATGTCCTGGGGTGGCCTAGAAGGCGGCTGGGCCAAACAAGTAATAGTATCCTTAGGTAAGTATCCTATAAAAGGTATCCTAAATTTTTTGTGCAAGTGTGTCGAGATAGAATCGCGATCGAGTCGCAAAGGAGACTGATTCACCAACTTTTGATTTAGTGAATGATAATGACATATTTATCACTGTCAATGTTGGTATGCAAAAGCAGAAAAAAACAGGGTTTCACAGCATCAGCTTTCAAAATACAAGAAGTTGTTTTGTATGATATTATTTATATTTATTGTATCGCGATACATAGTGAACAATGATACCATACGTATTAAATCGTAAGCAATGTGTCGAGGGTCAAACGTATCACGTAGGGCTGCACGGTATATCGATAAACCGATATATACCGGTATTCAAACCAATATCGATTGAATACCGATGTAATTACAAAAATATCGGTTTATCGTCATTATTTATTTACCCACAATTTTGATTTTCAAGATGTCTTGAGTTTTTTAATTGTAGCCCCGAATGAATAATATTATCCCTTTATCCAAGGAATCGTCTGCCTGTGCCCTCGTAATATACAAATTCAGCAGTTGAAAAAATAATTTTCAAAAATTTCAACAAAACTATATCATGTGATCCCTCATTGGAACGAGCTCGTTCCAATGAGGGGTCACATGATATAGTTTTGTTGAAATCTGGGGAGAATCTGAAAAACTAATTTTGAAAATGAATTTTGATATCGTCGGCGTTGGGTAGAGATTTTTCGAACCGCATCATCAAGGCATGCCATTTGGTTCCGACAGTGATGCCTCGAGTCCCAATTGTGGTACTTGTGTTCATATATCTGAACAGTTTTCGATATACCGGTATACCGCGGTATTTTTTTGAATACCGATACCGGTATTCAGTTTTGAATATCGTCCAGCCATAGTATCACGATTAATCGTTGCGGCCGTACCTCAGATCGGTAGTTTTCTCCACAAATGCTCGGTACGATTTCGGAAGACAGAACCATGATATTTTGACTCAGTAGCGCCCAAATATAATCAGATATAAAAAGAACATTCACACATTTTATTTGTTTTAAATTTGTAATTTTATTTCATTTATATTTGTCGCATGACCTGATCTTTTTTTTCGATAAATTAAACTCATACATTAAAAGTGATAAGGCATGGTCATTCAATAACATTCCTCGGTTGTATTCTTACGCGAAGTAATAGTTGTTGACCGCGACGAGGAAAAAAAAAATAAAAACACATTCAGTGACACCATTTAATAAGTTTTCAACAATTGTTTCTATAAAGTTCTATTGCTGAATACTTTAAAAACATTTACGCCATCTGGGGACTATTTTTAGAGTTCTCCAAAACGATATATTGCTTTAACAACGTACTTTAAGACCTTATATGAAGTGATGTTTGTTTCTCGAGCTATTAAGTACGGGGCGCCATCTCTCTATTTATTCCCTATTTAATGATATCATTAAATGAATTAATGATATCATTAAATCGAATTAGTGATATCACTAAATCATTTCTTGATATCAATAATTCGTGTGGAAGTTACTATTTTGTGATATCAATAAATAATTTGTGATATCATAAAATATTTTGTGATATCATAAAATCGAATTATTGATATGTATAATCACTTGGATTTAATGATATCACTAAATCGATTTAGTGTCACTAAATCATTTTGTGATATCACTAAATTCATTTAGTGATATCATTAAATCCAAGTGATTATACATATCAATAACTCACAAAATGATTTAGTGATATCACAAAATGATTTTATGATATCAATAATTCGATTTAATGATATCACTAAATGTTGTCTATTTAGTGATGTCCCTTATTCGATTTAGTGATATCACTAAATCAGGTCATGAAATGGGCTGATATGCCGTTTTCAAATTTAGTGATATCACAAAATGATTTAGTGATATCACTAATTCGATTTAATGATATCACAAAATGATTTAGTGATATCGCGAAGTCGAATAAGTGATATCACTAAATCGACAACATAAAGTGATATCATTAAATCGAATTATTGATATCATAAAATCGTTTTGTGATATCACAAAATCGAATTAGTGATATCACTAAATCATTTTGTGATATCACTAAATAATTTGTGATATCATTAAATGAAATAGTGATATCACTAATTCATTTAATGATATTATTAAATAAGGAACAAATAGAGGGATAGCCCCCCATAATTAAGTAGACTTTTCCGGATTTTAGATCAAGAGATAAACAGAACATTTAACTCGTCCCCTGTTTATAGTAAAATTTACAAAGCTCGTCCAGTAAATTATAACTGTACCTCGCCAAAGACTCTATCCAGAGTCCAACATAATTCACGAAACTGTTTCGTAAACTTCAGTATAAACTCATTGAAGGTCCTCTCTCTCGTCCACACATGGCGGATTGGGCAAAAAAAATGCCGGGAAACGTACTAAGGGGGCCTCAGACCCGGACAAAATTTTGATTTTCGAACCGAAAGAACGTTGTTTCATTGCATCTGAGCGATCAGTGACAGTCCACGGTGAAGGCAATTTCGCTGATATCTTTGTATCATCTATGTCGCTCATCTGGCAAAAATGGTTGCACCAAAGTGGGCTCTGAACTCATCAGGCCGACCGTAGTTCGACCCAATGGGGGAAAAAATTGATTTTTCGAACCGAAAGAACTGCGTTTCCTCACATCTAACCGGTCAATGACAGACTAGACTGCTGATATGTAGAAATGCCCGATAAACTGACAGTCTATCTAATCAGACCAATTTCGCCTTTTGGTCGTTTTCTCGAAATTTCATGCCCCAACAGGTCGTCCCCCGAGTTCCAATGTGTTCTATGTGCCTACTGGCACATAGAACACATTGGAACTCAGGGGACGAGGTGTTGGCCTGCGTAAATATTGGGGGTATCCCATTAGGGGGCCCACCGGGAAAATTCCCTGTGGCTCATACGGCCAGTCCGCCTCGGCATCCACTCTGTAATTAAAGAATGGAAGTGCGAGCGCCCGTGATCTTGCGACCGCATTGAACGTTTGATCACACATAGACATTTGATTACGAATGGACCAAGAAATGACCACGAAAGACGTATGGTCAGGAACGGACTGAGATGCCTTTAACAACTTTCAGATTCCGTGAAAAATAAAACTGCACGTATAATGCTTCAGCTAAAAGACTTTCTGACTGTGCATCTTATAGGGTTTTTTTAGAATACAACATATTGCACGAGTGAAAATTCCACGAGGTGGGTGCTTCAGGGTTAATCAATCCACTCTCCACATACTGTATAAAAGGGGACCATGAACTCTCGTGTGTTCCAGCATTTTCTCCTGGAAATCTCTTTTTTCTTCATTTTCCAGGTTGAGGTAGGCGACACTAGCATCTTCCTCCCCCTTCAGCATTTTAATGCGGTTGATTATAAGTGTGGGAATCAGCCAAAATGACCACACGGTGTAATTTAAACACAAATACGATAATTAACCCTTTACCCAACGTAACACAAAAATCTCCATTCAATTTTCATTATTTTTTTCTTTTTTTTCAAAAACATAGCTTATGACCCCTCATTGGAACGAGCTCAACGAGCTCGTTCCAGTGAGGGATCATAAGCTATGTTTCTGAAAAAAATGAAAATATTAAGTTATTCAAGAATTTTGTTTGCAAGTGTCGTCTGCTTTATTAATTAATTCATTCATTCATTCATTCACCTATCGGAATAATCGACCCAAGATTGAAATGATATAGGATGATCATTTTGTCCGAATTCTGTGTATTTATTAACACATCACATGTCTATTACAGGAGTTATCCAAGTTCCAACTTTTTTTAATTCATACAAATTATTTCATTACAATTTATTAGAGAGTGCCAAATAGTTTTTATGAACGACAACGTTTTGTTTAGTCAAGTAAATTCTAAGTGAAATGATATAAAATGTTGATGCTCGAATGTGGACTACCAGCTACAGGGTGACACGGTTCATTTATGTGTCGGTGCAGTGCGATGGCCATACCTGTCGGAACTTGTTATTGTCCGTCGAGGGGGGGGGGGGGGGGGGGGGGCGATGGCTCAGTTGGAAGAGGTGCAGGCTGCAAGCCGAGAGGTCCTCGGTTCGAATCCCATCTGCGGCCCGCGTTGTGTCCTTGAGCAAGGCACTTCAACCCCATTGCCCACGTAGGGGCACGGTGGCGTCGTGTACTAAGGCGTACTGCATGTCGATGGTGCACTTGTCTTCAACCAATGCTAACCCTGCTTGTGTGGAGTTAGTATGTTGGGGAGCCTGACAGTTGCTCGCCGTTGCTCGGTGGTTCTCTCCGGGTACTCCGGCTTCCCCCACCCGTAAACCTTCCGACATGAGGTAACCCTGGCTGTCGAAAGTGTTGTTAAACCCCCAATAAATAAATAAATAATAATTAAATAAATAAATAAATACAAAAATAAATAAATATTGTCCGTCGAAAAAGATGTTGGCCGCACCAATGCAGATAGGTGACCATTTGGCGAAACCACGATTTCCATTGTGCAAAAATACCCTTGTGTTTCGAATATCCTTTGTATGAAAACTATTTATTAGAACTTGGCAATCGAGTAGTAAGGTACACAAAACAAAAATCGTGTATAAGGCCCCACGAAGTAGATCGTCTGGTAAAATTGCATGTGAGCGGGGTGTTTTTTTATTCTATTTTTTATTATTTTAATTATTTGTTTGCCACCAAAATTTCATGTTCTTGTTTTGGTTTATGTTTTAGGCGTCATAATCTACAGAATAGCCGTTCAAGAAGCTTTGCAATAATAATGCAATGTTAACGTCTGAATCCAAAACAGTTCTCTCTGGCTTACATTATTGGCCTGTAATTGGTAATTGTTGCACTCAAGGGGCAAATTTATCAATTTTATTAACTTGGGTAAAATATCAGACATAAAACATTTAAATATTATTTTTTTGAGTTTACATTGGTTTTAAAAAGAGAGCATGTGGCAGCCAAAAGGACCATGCAAGAGTGCCCAAGAAACCGATTTTTAACTTTTTTTTAGGCCTTATTATCATTTTAAAGAATTACTTTTGTCAAACGAAGTAATTCTTTAAAATAATAATAATAATAAATGAATGTTTCCGCTCTATTTAATTTATTATTGTTTTAACCCTTTACCTAACCTGAAAAGCAGACGACACTTGCAAAAATAATTATTGAATAACTAATTTTTTTCAGTTTTTGTCTCAAAAACATAGGTTATGACCCCTCGTTGGAACGAACTCGACGAGCTCGTTCCAACGAGGAGTCATAACCTATGTTTTTGAGACAAAAAATGAAAAAAATAATGAAAATTAATTGGCGATTTTTGAGAATAGCGCTGGCCAGTTTTGGCCGTTACGTTAGGTAAAGGGTTAACCATTTACCTAACATGAAAAGCAGACGACACTTGCAAAAAAAATTCTTGAAAAACTCATTTTATTCATTTTTTTTGTCTCAAAAACAAAGATTATGACCCTCGTTGGAACGAGCTCGACGAGTTTACTGATGAGAACACAGTTTGAAAACTTTAACGCATGCCCCGCCAAGTCGGGAATATTTGAGATCATAGCTTCGTGTCTGTCGCGAATAGAAGTATATCGATACTTGTAATTTTTTCTATCGCTAACAATCCACTTACTTACTCTACTTAACATTAAATTCCTACCCGTAACCATCTCGAGATATTATGTGGGTGTGAGTCATGTTTGCCCGATCATGGCATGAAGTTGCCCCGCTGTTCTTATGTTCTCATGCACACCCATGCTTTTTTAGAAAGCTATTCAGTCAAGGAGGGTACTATAATTTAAATACGCCACACAATCCAGCAATGTCAAGGACAACAGAGCGGCACAGTATCACGGCTTCACCACAACATTGCCAACTCACATAATATCTCCAAACTTGCTTTAATGTATGTCAGTTTTTACGCGGAGGTCTTTGAAGAAAACACAATGGCATGCTGTTTTTATAGTGCTGAGCAGCTGGAGTTTCAATGTGGCTGTCTAGAATCATGTGTCCTAACTTCGGAACTATTGATAAGGAGTTCTGTGACCGAATTCACGGCACATCTGCAAACTGTAAGTCGACACATCGTCGCCTGAGTGCTAGAATGTCCTATGTCCCCTATGGGACTAGCACTCCAGCAACGACATGTAATAAGCAGCCGTATTTTCAATTTTGTTAAAAAAAACTCCACACAAAAGTGAAACTTTGTTTGCAACCCAATCAGACAGATTCTCTGTCAGACTACTGAAGGACGAGGTAAAATATTTTAGAAGAGCCCAACCACAGGCCAAACAAACACACAAACCCTTCCCTGAGTTTAAGCCTCTGTTTTATTCTTTACCTAACGTAACGACAACACCGAGCCAACGTTATTCATAAAAAATCATTATTCCAGTTTCATTATATTTTATTTTCATTAATTTCCTCAAAACAGCTTTTGAAATTTTATTGGCACAAGCTTAACGAACTCGTTTCAATGCGGGATCATACACTGTGCTCCAGAAGCGAATATGAAAAGCTTTTATTATTCAAGAAGATTGTTACCCAATATCATCTGCTGGCCATGTTAGATAATAACTTAAGTAGCGATGTCTGAGTGGGTGATTACAATGCTTTTGTCCACTTGCTTCCTCAAGCTCCCAAGCCACCAGTCTAATTCTATAAAGAATTCGAAGCTTATGGTCTGGAACCAGTCTAGCCCTGAAATAGTCCGTGGCCTATGTTAAGATTCAACCAAATGAAATATTTCAGCTGGTCGAAAGCGCGAACCTTCGGTTCGCTTTTCCGACCATCTGAAATATTCCATCCGATTGAACCTATGATTTGGTTTTCCGACCAAATTAAATATTTTTATCCGATTGAATGTGAAAAAATTCGATAAACATTCATTTTCATTGAATAAATGTACGAAATGATTCTCAATGGAGTATTGATTTGAACCAAATCCTTGATGAAATTATCATTATGAATGAAAACTCATCACAGATGTAGTTTCATAATTACGATCCGTAATTCCAAAAATTGTGTTAATACCTTGATGTATTCAAGGTGAATTATGTATTTATTGATTTGAATATCTATAACTTAAACACAAAAGAATATCTGTACATCTTTTTGAGTAAAAGGACATCGCATTAAACCAACGGTCATCTGCGTTCAAACTCCATAAAAGTGGGCGAAACAAACAGTCCATAACGACGCCGAATTTCCTACGGACTAATACAGGTGGGTTAAGAGTTTGCTGCTTCCATTGCAGTTTAAAGGCGGTGTAACGCGTTTCTGTTTCTTCTGTTATTATGTTTATTATGTGGCTGACCATGTGCTGACCACGTATCTTCATTTTGATAAAGATTAATGTATAACCACAATGAACTCAATGTCAGTAAACAAGGATTCTTTTGGGCGTATACTGGGTTGGGTCCGAATATCCGAATATGGGACCCTTTCCCAATGGCATTTTGGCATGATTTCCCCCAATTCAAATCAAAAATTCCCCAATCTCAGTCCTCATTCCAATAAAAATTTAATTCTACCTCAATTCTTGAATGTCTAATTTTTACTTTCCTTCTTTTTACTGCAACAAAACAGGTGTTTCAACAGGCAGTTTTTAGATACGTTTGCAAGTTACATCCCAAGAACCTTGTCAGTTGTTTGTAGGCAAGTCTTGGCTGCCTAGATAGGCAGGCAAGACTTTCCTAGACACAACTGCAAAGCCACAGAATGTGGACTAGCGATTTATTTATTTATTTATTTATTGGTGTTTAAGGTCACATACTTATGCACAATGGCTAAACGTGACCATGGCAGTTTTACAGTTTTACGGGTGGGGAAAGACGGAGTACCCGGAGAGAACCACCGAGCATCGACGAGCAACTGTCAGCTCCTCAACATTCTAACTCTGTTCAAGCTCCGCTCAAGCAGGGTTACAGCGGTTGAAAACATGTGTACCATCGACGTGCAGTACGCCTTAGCACACGGTGCCATCGTGCCCCCGTGTTGAAAACTGGGATAAAGTGCCTTGCCCAAGGACATAACATGGGTCGTCCAGGACGGGGATCGAACTCGGGACCTCTAGCATAAAAGTCCAACAGTCTTCCACTGAGCCACCGTGCTCCCCAGACTAGCGATTTAATATCTCATCATTTAACAGTATAAAAACAATTTATATAAGAGAGATAACAGAGATTGATCATTATTTCATGCGAATGCTTGTTATAAAACTTACTGCGTGTACTGTACATGTAGTAGCTTCGGTATTAATGTTCTCAGTTCAACATGAAGGTAACTTTTTTATTCTTTGTGTTTCTTCTCCCAAACAAATTCCCAATTGCATGGAGTCGTCATGATTTTCCAAATTGCATGGACCACGGACACTTTCCAAAAGAGGGCAGAAGAATCCCTGGTAAATATGTATCGTGATACATATAATATTGTAAGACAGATATCGTTATACGTGTATCGTTGAGGTTGTTACTTACTGGAAGTAATTCACGAGTTGCGCGCGATACAATAAAGTGAGTAAGTAAGTAAATGCTATTTAACAGAATATAACCGATAACGATTCAAACAGGGTTTTTACAATAATTGTTTATAGAAGCAATGGGATTGCGTTGGAAGACAGTATGATGAGATAGGTTGACTTTCTACTGTCCCAATAATATGAACGCAAGCGTATGTCTGTGTCAGAAAAAGCATTGCGATCAACGTATATTTCTCGAAAGAAATTATGATAGGACACTTGTATGAATCCTCGTCTTTAGTCTTTAAACTTTGTCCCGAAACTGAGCAATCCCACCCAAATCAACACAGAGAGTGATCAATTTGACCACGTATCCAATGGCATGACAACAGGATGGAGACTTGAATGAGATGCAAATGGAATTGAGACGAGATCGGGTGATATTCCATGCCACAGTGGAATAAACTTTGGAAATGATTTTGTTACTTGATGTGTTGTCGGCGTTGGTAGAGTTAAATGTGTTGACGGGGAAATAATGGGGAAATGGGGACACTGTGGGTTATTTTCACTATCCCACCACAAAGTGAAGTAATATTAATATATAACGATTCTTTTACGCCATTTGGGTTCTCGTCGGTTATGTTGTAATTGAAGCCTTGCTGTAGAACAAAGACAACAAATAGAATACAGGGTGCAACAGGTCGGGGCCTAGTAACTGTAGAAATAACAAGAATAAAATGTTAAAAAAAATAAAAATAGGAGTCTCGGAAATCAGCGATACCTTACGACTGTACAAACATTTTGGCTTGAAACTTCAGGGTGGGGGAGAAAGCTTTGGTCTATTTATGGAAATAAAAGGGCAGTGAATTTATTCTGTGTCAATGTGAAAGACTCAAATATTTTGAACAAGACTCCCCTAGCTCCCAGACCGAAGGGTCTCAGATTCACTTAACCTTCACTCACATTTTCTCTCCGTGCCGAAACGAAACAGAGCATAAGTTTAATGATCGATCTGGGGCCATAACTAAAAACTTTTACAATTGTATTTTCTAGAATTGTATTTCAAGTTATGACTTTTTAATGGGTTGAAATGAACCATTAGTATTTTCAAAGTTGGGCAATTTGACAGTTGGCAAATTGGCACATCTTTGAAAATGTTAATGATTCATTTTACTGTCCGTTATGTTAATAGGTAGAAAATACATTTCTAGAAAATACAATTGCAAAAGTTTTATACTATTGGCCCCAGGTGGCCGTCATAAACAGACTCGTCAATTTTTTGTTTTGTTAACCCTCTAGTTGTCATGAACTGAAGACGATACTTATAATATATATCGAAGGACGAAATATTTTAATTTCTTGCCTCAATACATAGTTTATGACACCTCATTGTAACGAGCTCGCCGAGCTCGTTACAATGAGGTGTCACAAACTATGTACCGGGGCAGGGGAGTTTTATAGTAATGGCCCCACATCATAAGCTATCTTTTGGAGGCAAAAACTGAAGAAAAAAGTTCAATGGTGATTTTTGTTAATTGCTCTGGACGGTTACTTCCGCCATGTTAGGTAACATGGGAACGCCGTGGCTCAGTGGTTATGGTATTGGACTTCAAACCTAAAGGTCCATAGTTCGATCCAGACCAGGGGCAGCTGAGTTGTGTCCCCGGGCAAGGCATTTAGTCACGATTGCCATCGTGAAGACATGGAGGTGCGGTGTATTAAGGCGTACTGCACATCGATGGTGCACTTATTTTCAACCAATGCTAACCTTGCTTGTGCGGAGTTAGTACGTTGGGGACTCTGACAGTTCCTCGCCACTGCCCGGTGGTTCACTGCGAGTACTCCGGCTTCCTCCTCCGTAAAACTGTCCGACACGAGTTGACTCTGGCTGTCGAAAGTGTCGTTAACACCCAATAAAGAAGAGTTATCCTGTTCAATAAATCCAAACCCATGCCGTAATACTTTTTCTTTAGTGATTTTTTAAAATGTTTTTATTTTAATTGAAGGATACCAGATAGCTAAGGCTCGCCCTTCCTCCTGATCCCTTGCGGGGACTACGAATATTATCAGGAGGAGCACTAGCTTTACAACACGCCGCGATATATCGGTAATAATTAGACATCCTCCGTTTTCAAATTCGAGTCAATATTCTTATTCGGCTTAAAACATTTTACCTCCACAGCGTAAAGATTTTGGAACCACATAAATCCACTGCGTTGTATAAAATCCTATTTTATCCATAATGTTGTATCATTGATCTCTCGTTGCAGAAAATTTAACCTTTAGTAACAATCCCTTAATTTTCGGCTACTGCTTCTCAAGCTAAGTCCAGCAAACCTCGTGTAAATTATAACGATGTGGAAAAAGAAAACAGTCCACGTTTTATATATCCGCCAATTAAAAGATTCGATAATCATATGCAAAGGGAATGATAAACAATCCCCGACTGCCAGTAGCCAGCACCGACAGCGTGCACGCACGTGTATTCCATGTGATGCAGCGTGCATCGATAAAGCTTATAACATACCCATCCTTAATGCTATCGTCAAAGAGATCATCCGTCTCACTGTCACTCAGACTCCGCTTCATTTCCAGGGAAGGAAAACGCTAATTTGAAAATACAAGTAATGACAAGTGCACGTCCTTCCTGCGCGGTGTGCACTCGACAACTGACAAACGTTCCCACGGCACGCACGGTAAAAGCCAAGTCGCGTGTTTGGATCACACCTACAAACCCTGCACGACGCTATGATTGACATGCGAACGGTTGACAGTCGCACACATCTATCGATCAATAGCGCTTTCCACGCGTCTACGATTGGCTAGCGGCGTTCTGTTTATATTTATTTTTTAAGCCGCCATCTGAATGACTGTATTTTTGTAAACAGCAAATTGAGATGCTTCGCTAAATAATGTTTGGAAGAGAATTTTATGAATGGGTTTTCCGGTAACGCATTTTTGATGCTCAACAAACGTGATTACAATATGTTTAACATGCAGTCATCTGGACACAGGTTAGCCGATACCTTTTGCCATAAAAATAAAAAATAGTATTCTCGTTTAACCCTAAACCCTTTACCTAACGTAACGGCCAAAAATGACCAGCGCTATTCCCCAAAATCGCCAATTAATTTTCATTATTTTTTTCATTTTTTGTCTCAAAAACATAGGTTATGATCCCTCTTTGGAACGAGCTCGTTCCAAAGAGGGGTCATAACCTATGTTTTTGAGACAAAAAATTAGTTATTCAAGAATTTTGTTTGTAAGTGTCGTCTGCTTTTCATGTTAGGTGAAGGGTTAAGATATTTGATTTTGAATTAAATTATTTACCAGTTTGTGGCAAGGAATGTTTCAGCATCATGAGTGGATCTGGACATGGAAGCATACAGGGGACTTCTGTCATTCCCACCCTACACACCATTTTCGTTATAAATCAAACCCTGAACTGATTTTAAATTTATTTATTGGTATTTGCAGTCACGTTCAGCATCTATGATTATTCATGACTGCTTCATGGGTATGGAGTAATGTCTAGCCAACTGTTTATACCTGTTCCGCTAACCTCCACCCCAGGGGGTAGTTAACGGGTCCTTCTGTACCACTAACTATCAAAATACGCACTGCCCCATTTCCCAGGGTTTCCACGCCAGTACTGAAGTGAATAATTAATATCTTGATCATTCAACCAAAAGGCCATACAGCTTTTATCATTGACAGTGGAACTTGTAGTGAAGTGTAATAAAATTAAATATAAAAAAAAATATTTGAATAACTTGGGAGGTGCCTTCGTGATTACTACCAGATCATAAAATTTGTTTCCTTCCTTATTAACCCTTTCAAAAACGTCGTTTTGAATATGATTGCCTTATACGCTCCTGTCCACTGCTAAATTATCTAATCTTTTTTGTATTTGCGGGAAGGTTCAGTTATATTTTAATCCCACAGCCCCTTGCTGTTATTGTAGGGTTAAATTATCACTTAACCTACTGTTCAGTTAGGTGTTTATTTAGTTGCCTACCCATAGGCTACCAACGTTTGCATTAAGAAAAAAATATACATTTCGTGTTGAAGAGATAAGCATTAATAAAACAAGACGCCAATCTGTATAAAGATATACTAGATTTGAGTTTCTGTAATCGGGAGATAGGGGCCATCCAAAACCTTTCTAAATATTTGTGCTAAATATCACATTGAAGGGGTGTATTAAGTTTCATTTTATCACAGAAAAGATAAAAGCAACATCTAACACTTCTACTCTTTCACTGGAGAATCTTGGTTCAGTTAAAAAAAAGTCATCTTTCAGTTTAATATTTTTCCCCACAATTTTCAGAAATAGAAGAAAGATGATAAATTATGATTCTGACTTCCAGCAGATCATAAAAATATACATTGGCTTTTTTTTTAACTGAATTTACCATCTGCCGAACAGATTAGCAGACGACACTTGCAAAGGCATCTCTTGAATTACTAATTATTTTTCATATTTTGCTTCGCAAACATATCTAATGATCCCTCACCGAGTTCAACGAGCTCGTTCCATTGAGGCTCAAAAGCTAAGTTCTTGAAGTAAAAATTGAAAACATGGTAAAATTTCAATGACGAGTTTTGTAGGTAGCGGTGACTGGTGGCGGTTACGCTTGGTATAAAGAGTTTTTAAAAAGAGCAAAAATTCAGCTGATGGACCTCAGCGAGTAACATGACGATCTATCAGCTAAAACGTTGGCCATACTCCTAGTGTCTTTTCTCAGAATGTGCAACTTATTGATCTGATGGAAACTCCATTCCGTGGGTGTTTTGGTCGTAATCTAATCTCCACATATAATTTATGCGATGTTCCTAGTTTTCTTTTCGTGGTTTCCAAATCGATAGACATGTGAATGACTGCAGTATGTGGAGATCGGACTATCACCAAAACAACCAAAACGAGTGCAGTTTCCACCAGGGCAATAACCTTTATAACTCTAAAAAGGTAAAAAATCACAAGCAAATTTCCTACCAAAGGAACCCAGATGTCCATTGGTTAAAACATTGATTGTGCTGCATAAACGTTTTCAATTAAAAATTAGGCTTAGGCGATAGTACAATTTCCACAAACTGTAACTTTCGACTAATGTTGGGCAGTTGCTTAGCCAGAACATTAGTCAAGATGACTAAAATTTGGCTCTGGATATCTTAGTAAATTTAACTGATGTATTCGGTTAGTTATTTTGACCAACAAAAGTTAGTCACTGAGAGACAAGCATTTGACTAACCAAAATTAGTCATTTTGACTAAGCAAAAGCTTGCAGTGCTCCTGCGTCACGGAAGCCGTGTCTTACGGGCCTCGTGGCCCGAGTAAGGATTTAAGATGAAAAATGTTACGAAGTGAAAGCAATGTTTTCAGCATATGCTTTAGCATACTGCGCCGTCTTTCCCCCACTTGGGCAGTGGAGATTAAGTCCTTGCATGCTGATGGCGAATATTCCTGCCGGGACAGGAAATCTCTTACCATTAAAATAAGTTAAATTTGAGGATATTTAACTAAATTTTCCCCTGTAAGATGTATAAACCTTTTAACCCTTTGCCAAACGTAACGGCCAAAACCGGCCAGCGCTATTCTAAAAAATAGACAATTAATTTTCATTATTTTTTCATTTCTTGTCTCAAAAACATAGGTTATGGCCCCTCGTTGGAACGAGCTCGTCGAGCTCGTTCCAGCGAGGGGTCATAACCTATGTTTTTGAAACAAAAAATGAAAAAAATTAGGTATTGAAGAATTTTTTTGCAAGTGTCGTCTGCTTTTCATGTTAGGTAAAGGGTTAACCAATGATTTCTTGTGTCAAATTTTCATGAATTATTCGTCAAATCTAGTCATGGCTGCTGCACAGCAGCCATGACTAGATTTGATGAAAATATCCTAAAGTTACTCAGCGGGTTAAGAGTTAAGTGTCATGCCCAAGCACATAACGCAGGTTACGCGGATCAGATGCGAACCTGTGACCTTTCTATGTGCTCTAACCCATGAGGCGCCGGGCTATCTTTGGGTTTCGGTAATTATACCAGAGGCTGTTACACTCTGGATGCGATGCGTTTGTTGCTTCATGCAATACAAGAACAAAGACCTGTCCGTCCAGTTTGCAATTTCAACTTAATATGATGCCTCTAAGTTGTTGAACAAGGACAAGTAATTAGAAACCAAGTCCAATGTCCAACGTACAATCACTGAACACAAATGTGACGTAACTACACGTTGCGTAAAAATTACAATCAATGATTTTATGCTTCACTTTATACATTGATATCGATGTTTTCAACATTCTTCTTTGTTTTACAGCAAGGTTCGACATAGACACCAGGGGTCACGCTGGTCAGAAACTGTTTGGTGCCAATTTGTAGCTAGCTGAGATACTTTGTGACAAAATAAAGACAACTGCATGACAGACTTAGACCTTTAGCCAACACAAATAGAAGACAACACGTGCAAAATATTTCTGGAATAACGAAAACCTTTTCATTTGTTTTCTGGGACGTGGTGGCGTCGCGGTAACCAGTTCTCGTCAGATCACCAAAGTTAAGCAACGTCGAGCGTAGTTGGATGGGTGACCATTTCAGCGACTGATTCGTGCTCCCGCGTTGTGCCCTTGGGCAAGGCACTTAACCCCGATTGCCTACATGGAGGCACGATGACGCTGTGTTCTAAGGCGTACTGCACGTCGATGGTGCGCATGTCTTCAACCAATCTAACCCTACCTGTGCCGCGGTGCAGGGTTCAGAGTCACGATGTTGGAGAGCTGACAGCTGCTCGTCGTTGCTTGGTGGTTCTCTCCGGGTACTCCGGCTTCCTCCGCCCGTAAAACTGTCACCAATATGATATGACCCTGACTGTTAATGTGTCGTTAAACCCTAATAAATAAATAAATTAATTTGTTTTCTAAAAAACTTAGCTTATAACACATCATTGGAACGAGCTTAACGAGGAGGTTCATAAACTATGTTTAGTATCGAAAATGTAAACAACAACAACAACAAAAGTATTTTGTGAAACTCGGATATAGTCTCTGGCTTAACCCTTTAAACAGTGGCGCCCTGGCAGGTATCATTGCTGCCAGGTTATTATCTTCCAGAAGGATTATAAAAAACATTAACCCTTTCAATACTGGTGCCCTGGAAGATGTCATTTCAGTAGACACTGTCAACGCCGAAATGGGCGAAACCATCCCGACTTGTTGGGAGGTTCAGTGATAATTTAATCCAACAGCTCTGTCGAGCTGTTGGATTAAATTATTACCGAGCCTCGCTTCAGATTTTTTGCTCTTTATATCGTCTGCTCGCCCACTACCAATTGTTTCTTCACGCAAAAATTATCGCACACCTGGCATCTCCTATCATTTAGGGGCGTTGGGGGTTGTTTATGTCTACCCTTTTCTATTTCTAAATTATGGTCACTAACCCTAAGTCTAGTAAACAGTTCACGGGCGTATCGAGATCTGGTGATTTTCATATAAGGTTCAAGCTTGTATTCATTTTAACTAATCGATACGTTCGTAACTTAATACTGCCTTTCATTTTGTCATCATTAAACATATCTTTCTCTATGCTGAGATTCTAGTACATCTTTCAGGCATTTTCCATTACTATTGGTTAACGTATTAGCATCGGAAACTTTGATATTGTAACGAGATAACTGAGTTATCCAAGTTTTCGGAAGTTTACATTTGAGTCGGATATTGCATCATAGTCTAAAATAAGATTCCCAGAAAAAAAACTTATTGCTTGAGAAAACTGTTAAAGCATTTTATTAGATTTTTACATCAATACTGGATATTCCACAAGAAAAACGAGATTTTCTAAGTATTTTCTGGGTCTAAAAAATTCAGTTAACTATTTGTGTATTTTTGTTGGGAATTCCCAGAAAAAAACTGAGTTCAAGGACGGTACTTCACTTCCTGGTGAATATTTTCTCTTATTTGTTGCATGACCCCCCATTTTCTGGCCAGAGAAAGTTGTGTGAAGGTCTGTACTTTATGTAGGTATTTAAATATTTAATTTTAAGTGATGCGATCATATTTTTTCCGCATAAGTGTTATAATGGTCGCCTATGGGAAAATATTTAGTTCTGTGATACCTGAATGAGCTGGAGAGTATGTTATCGTCAGCAGTTTTGGATAATTTATCGACATATTTATGGAGATATAAGATAGCATCGTTCACAATAGGATATCTACCCAATTCTCCCCGTGTTGCGTGATTAGATGTTTTTCTATTCAACATTAATATTTGTTTACAAAATTTCAAGTGGACTTGTTCTCAGGCTGTAGTGTATGAGGTCAAGATACGACGTTTGCGTGAACGTGTAGCATTTACGGAAATAACTAATTGAAAAAAAAAACAAACACATTAGCATTTTAAAAGATGTGGCAATTTGCCAGTTGGCAAATTGCCATATCTTTTGAAATACTAATGATTCATTTTCGTCATTTATATAGAATTGTAGAAAATACAATTCGGGAAAATTTATTTATTTATTTATTTATTGGTGTTTAAGGTCATATACTTATGCACAATGGCAAATCATGACCGTAACAGTTTTACGGGTGGAGAAAGCCGGAGTACCCGGAGAGAACCGCCGAGCAACGACGAGCAGCTGCCAGCTCCACAACATCGTAACTCCGCACTACAGCACAGGCAGGGTTAGATTGGTTGAAGACATGCGCACCATCGACGTGCAGTACGCCTTAGTACATGGCGTCATCGTGCCCCCATGTGGACAATCGGGGTTAAGTGCCTTGCCCAAGGACACAACGCGGGAGTCTGAGTCGATCGCTCAGACGGTCACCCATCCTAGGATTAACCGGGTTAGGCGTTGCTTAACTTCGGTGATCTGGCGAGAACCGGTCACCGCAACGCCACCACGCCCCCGTTCGGGAAAATACAATTGTAAAAGTTCATAGTATTGGCCCTAGTTTCATAACAACGAACCTAGAAGTTTTGGGGAAACATCGGTGTCCCCACCAAACAAGCATTGGAAGAAGAAAAAGATTCAGACCTGTAACTATCCTCAGGTTTTGGGGGAGGGGGGATTTGCCCGACTATGGCGGGGATTTGCCCGACAGCTTGTATGTAAACATAATGTGTCTTGGTAATCTATTCATGCAAGGAATCTATATAATCACCATAATAGGATCGCCCGATTACAGATTACAGTACGTGGAGAGTGTATTATCACTAAATCACCCGCAGAGTGGAGATTCCACCCAAGCAATAATTGCAAATTTGTCGCAAAGCCTGACCAGCACAAGCAAAGTTTCAGCTAATGGACCTCCGGGTTAAACCCGGAGGTCCATTGGCTGAAACATTGCTTGTGTTTTTGTTGATATGTACAAAATTTGAAAGTTATAGCTCGGGTGATAACTCCACTCCGCGGGTGATTTAGTTACAATCCACTCTCCACGTACTTTATATGAAAAGCAGAGTTTTTATACTTAAACTGATACCGGTACTAAGAGTGAAATAAAACGGTCTTACTATATATTCTGCTCAATACTCGGTTTGGGTAAAGTTTGGATTTTATTACTTTCACCCATCAGTTAATCAGTTTGAAAGTTGCCTTACATTTATCACGTGAACACGGGCACACAAACCAATTTGTTTACGCCGACAGTACATGCGGTACTTTTAATATGATTGTGCACAGACGACAGGTGGGTGATGACTCGTGAAGCATGCACGCGTACAATTGACACGCGCAGGTCGTGGGAAGATTTCAAGTGGACAAACTTCATTGATGAAGCTACGAGAAAACTTTAACTGTACATGTGACACACTACCATGGGAACGTTTTGTTGAAGAAGTGACGAGAGGTCTAATTATAACGTTTTCTTAAGAAAACTAGCGCAACTATAATTTACACAACAAGCATTTAAAAACCAAACTGATATTATTTAGAGATTGAGTGGTAGCGCCTTTGGTTTGATAATATATTTTTTGGTTCAAAGGCGGATTTAAAAAAAAAAGAAAAGAAAACGCAAAAGATCCCACTCCTCACTTTACAACCACCCCACTCCACACAAAAAAACCATCAAAAGCACCCCCTCCCACATCCACCCCAAAAACAACACAAATATATAAATTACAGAAGTAAAAATTGGAAAAAAATAATAAAAGACAAAAAGATACACGTACCCAAAAGAGAAAAGCCATATTGGTATATAATTTTAATCCCATCAGGGGCATTTCCTACTTTGTGAACAGGGGAGGGATGGGGAGGAGAGGCATCCCACTGTCACATGGCATGCTCACCACCGCCAGATGTTTAAGAGAATAATATCACTTATTTTTTTTTTTAAAAACAGTTGAGCACGTGAAAAACATCACCGGTTTCATATTTGATTCCCCGGATAAAAATAAAATTGAAACCAAAAATATCGTGGCGTCAGTTAACCTGACGCCACAATATTTTTTTATTCAATTTTATTCCGCGTTTACGTTTTTTCATTTCCAATCATTCAGTAGTGATGAGTATGATAGACACCCCCGGGAAGCTCTGCAACATGGAGCAATGGCAGAGACACACTCAAAGAAGGTCCGCCCACATAGGTGACGGAACAGACATATGAGTGGTTTACTACTGAATATGATGGCATCTTTATGCCTCGCCACACCTCCACACCCACCGAAACAACATTTATAACTTTACGGTGGCTAATGATCCTCATATTTATAATAGTAATAATAATAACACTTTGGCCGGCCGCTGATTTGTTGCGTTTCTCAGGTGAGAAGGCCTTGATTGCCCCTGTTCTTTCCAATGTCTCCCTATCCCCACGTCTCACCCCCCCCCCCCCCCCAAACACTCTGAGATGAGCTGCTTGATGACATTACGTACCCAGTTCTTCTCAATCTCCCCGATAAGCATACTAACCCTATCCTTTGTGTCACACACTAGCCACATGTCCTTCATTCTCCCATCCCACTTCCCCGTCATAATCCCGGTGAATCTTATTCTGTTAGACTGGTATTTTGGGCATTCTAATAGAAACTGTTCCAGTGTCTCCACTGCTTATTCATTTCTCTAACCAAAACAAGTTTTGAACTGGCTGTCAAAAAAAGATATTCTTTCTTCACCCTTTAAACACAGACGGCTGCAGACGGCGGTTATTAGTTTATCCTCCCTGTATATTCATAATGGACTGACCCATCCCACTGTGTATAAGTGTACACAAATGCGATACCATTCCAGGAAGCGAGGTTTCAAAGGGTTAATTGATGCTACGAGCCCCTGACAATAATTTTTGAAAACGTTTTTTCGGTGCTGCATGGTAACATGAGTTAATAAAATAAGTTTTTTTCATACCGCATTCCGCTCCTTGTTTTGTTTAGTGCTGTACTGAATTCAGTTTCAGAATGTTTTTAACAGAGTCATAAAGAATGTTCGACACGTCACCCACCGTGGAGCCAATTGGATATTTTTTTTTTAAAAGAACCCGATAACCGGGTGGAGTATCTGCCTCACTCAGGGTATGTTTTCGTTTATTACAGTGCCTTTAAAAATACTTTATGTATTTTACAAATCGCAATAATTTTCTAAAATTATATTGTTAACACTTGACGACATATGTGTCCCCTAACTCTAGTATCCCCAAACCCAAACTTTTCCTGATAGTTTGAAAAGTTCGACTAAACTTTGAAAAGCATCTGATCATTCCAAATAAATTGTTCACACAGCGGGTCCAAGTTTGGTCGAAAGGATTGATTGAAGTACGAGGATTTGGGGCTTCATCAGTTGTCGAATGTTACCAATGACTGTCCAAATTATGAAAGCAATGTGGATAGAATTACAAAATGGACGATGCAGTTAACCCTTTACCTAACACGAAAGGCAGACGACACTTCCAAACAAAATTCTTTAATAACTTTTTAAAAAAATTTTTTACATCAAAAACAAATCTGATGACCCCTCATTTGAACGAGCTCGCTCAAATGAGGTGTCCTTAGCTATGTTTTTGAGACAAAAAATGAAAAAAAAAAAATAAAAAATTGAATGGAGATTTTGTGATTAGCACTGGCCGGTTTTTACCGTTACGTTAGGTAAATAAAGGGTTAACGATAACTTATTACGAATCGGTTTCCCTGTGAAAACCTCGGGCAATAAAGCAGTGCTTGTTTACTGTAGCAGGGTAACAGCGGTTGAAGACATGTGCACCATCGACGTGCAGTACGCCTTAATACACGGCGTCATCGTGCCCCCATGTGGGCAACCGAGATAAAGTGCCTTGCCCAAGGACACAACGCGGGTCGTCCCGGACGGGGATCGAACTAGCCCTACTACTGTTAAATGCAAATTTAAGGTTTCCAAACAATGTCGACGATGAACTATAATCCTATACATGGTAATATTCCAGCTACGTCATCAAGGCATGGCTTCGACGAAGGCACACCTTGATGATGTTGTTGGATTATTTTATTAACCCTTTACCCAAATAATCGGCCACATCCGCCCGCGTAATATGCAAATTCAGCAGCTGAAAAAATATTATTTTTCAAAAAATTTCAACAAAACCATATCATGTGACCCCTCTTTGGAACGAGCTCGTTCCAAAGAGGGGTCATATGATATGGTTTTGTTGAAATTGTTTGAAAAATTTAAAAAAATACTATTTCTATAATAGATTTTGATATCGTCTGCGTTGGGTAAAGGGTTAATCGGAACTTGAGAGCCATTACAATCGGAACAAATCAGCTTTATTGTACCCCAACCCCCACTGGTCATCTTCAGGACGCAACTGATTCGATTCGAGGTTCGGTTCGATTTCGAATAATAGACGAGATTCGGTTCGAGATTCGATTCGAATCCATAATGTGTGATTCGCAGGGCCGTATTCTGAAAAGGATACATGCTAAATGTTCCTCAGTACGATCACTTTGTCTGCAAAGGCGAGAGATGGTTGTTGGATCAATGTGACTGAGCAAGTTCTATCGATTACACGGGATACAAGGCGACATGTCTCTGTGTGTGACCTGTAGTGTTATATCGTGTTTATTTATTGTATTATCACCGACCCGAGAGCACCGGCGTGGAATTTCAATGCAACTCAAACGATGAGAAAATTAAACAGTTTTACAACCACAGATTGCACGCAATCGATTACAGATTTCACACAGTAAGACGACGAACGTGGATGCGCTGAGGTAAAAGATAAGGTTTGTGTTTTCAAACTGGCAGCCTCTTATTGCCTTCGAGCCGAAAAGCCTGGATTTTCTCCCCCAAAAAAGAAGCAAAGTCACTTCGAATTTATGTGGGCCCGGAAACAACATGCTGATTTGCTTCTGCGTCGCACCCATAAGCGCGATGCACCAAAATATCAGGGCCAAAATATCAGGGAGTTAAACCTAGTCCGCTTAATGACCTCACATGTTGACTGGAAACCTAAAAAACGGCCGAATTGTTTGTGGTAAGATACCCCATTTTCCTCCCTGGTAATCGCACGTGGACTATTGCCAGTTTTGCTTTTCAGATCAGCACAAAGTTTTGTCTAAAACTTCAGCATCAGACAGGGGGGGTTTATTTATGGGGGTTTAACCTCGTGTCGGACAGTTTTACGGGCGGAGGAAACCGAAGTACCCGGAGAGGACAACCGAGCAGCGCGGAGTAACGGACAGATTCCCTGACTTAATAACTCCGCTCAAGCAGAGTTATCAGCGGTTGAAGGCAAGTGTGGCATTGACGTGAAGTAGGCCTTAGTACACAGCGCCACCGTGCCCCAACATGGGCCACGGGAATTAAGTGCCTTGTCGAGTCGGAAATGTTCGCATCGTCGAATTGTTCTCAAAATCCCACCCAGTGTATCCTGTAATATCTGGTAACAGCAGTAGAGTTCAAAGAGGTTCTGTTTCCGAAACTGCTTGATTCCGTTCTGGAATACTAGGCTTTTTAATTAACTTGTCCAAACTGACGAATCGCCGTTTAATACGACACCTGGGTGGAGATTGACAATAATATTTATGGTTGTAAAAAGGTGTGATATCTACAACTTGAAATCCTCTGACTGATTCGATTCGGGATATTATTTGAACCAAAATTTAGGATTCGCAGAGCCCCAAAATCACTAATAAGTTTCTGCGATTGCATGTTGCACCTTGGATTGTGGACAGATTGTCTTCATTCGACAGCAAGGTTTAAATCAAAGGAATCTCCGTCGAAATTCCAAACTAAGAAAACCTTGATCACTTTAACCCTTTACCCAACGTAACGGCAACGCTATTCTAAAAAATCGCCAATTAATTTTGATTATTTTTTCATTTTTTTGTCTCAAAAACATAGGTTATGACCCCTCGTTGGAACGGGCGCCATGAGCTCGTTCCGACGAGGGGTCATAACCTATGTTTTTGAGACAAAAAAATTATAAAAATTAGTTGTTTTTTTTTTTTTTTTGCAAGTGTCGTCTGCTTTTCATGTTAGGTAAAGGGTTAACGGAATTAACGCGTGAATGCTATGCCGCAGGTGTGATTCCAACACATCATCGACGTACAACAGTGCCGGAACACTCCCTCTTGAAGTGGAGACCGGCAGGTATGCGAAACCGAAAGTGCTGCTAGAACAAAGAATATGCAAATTTTGTTCCGCCAATGCTATCGAAGATGAAAAACATTTTTTAATGAACTGTGTGTTTTATGCTGATATAAGGTGTGAACTTCTTGAAAAAGCAAGGAACTTAAACAATAATGACGACAATCAAAAGGTGACGGAAACTTTTTTGTTCATAATGCAGTGGGGTAAGTTACAACCTCTCTTGGCATCAACCTTTTCTAAAATGTTCAATCGTAGAAAAACAACACTTTTGAAAATGACTAACCAACTCTTAACCCTTTGCCCAACGTAACAGCCAAAACCGTCCAGCGTTATTCTAAAAAATCGCCAATTAATTTTCATTTTTTGTCTTAAAAACATAGGTTATGACCCCTCATTGGAACGAGCTCGTTCCAATAAGGAGTCATAACCTATGTTTTTGAGACAAAAAATGGAAAAAATTAGTTATTCAAGAATTTTTTTTTACAAGTGTCGTCTGCTTTTCATGTTAGGTAAAGGGTTAAACTAACTTTGTGTATACGTTATCCTATATATATAGGATAACGTATACACAAAGGGCATCGGTGATGTCATAACAGACCCGATTTCTGTATGTACGTTTTCTTGGGAGGGTCGACAGTGGTTGTTAGGGTGTTGAATGGCATGCTCGAGGGTTGAACTGTTTGTAAATTTTAGAAAGTTATATATTATATGGTGGTGGGGTGGATGAGGGAAAGGTCAACATATTATTATTATTATTATTATTATTATTATTATTATTATTATTATTATTATTATTATTATTATTATCATTATCCCCCCCCCCCCCCCATATCCACCTGACTGGAAACCAGTAACTTATATATGAAGAGCATATGTGAGGAAGGTGTCGGACCAAATCCTATCGTGATTCCAAGTGAGGGGTATAAGGCAAATAACGCATTTTTTTTTAAATATATGCCGATTACCTAATGGAACTTTTAAACATAAATACCAGGGTTGGTGGTCGATTTTAATTTAAACTTTTGAAATGGTCGACGAAGGAACATTTGCATGTCGAAAGAAATCTTGAACCCTCAAAATGAGAGGATTTGACTTCGGCATGCACAACACGACGTACAACAGTGCCGGAACACTCCCTCTTGAAGTGGAGACCGGCAGGTATGCGAAACCGAAAGTTTCGCATACCTGCCTACATGGGGGCACGATGACGCTGTGTACTGAGGCGTACTGCACGTCGATGGTGCGCATGTTTACTTTCCAGGCATGTTTACTTCCTCTTTATCGAACTCTCAAAAGCTTTATGTATATTTTATGGTCTTAATTGTATATTTGTAAATACTTTTCAGCTTTTCGAACTTGTAAAATTAATTAAAATATTTGGTTGTATATGTACGTGGATATATGCAGAAGCACGTGGAAATGTCTGCATTGGCGTATATACGATTCTTTTCAAGGGGCAGGTAGGTGCGCGGTGGTGCTTAAACCTTTAACTAACATGAAAAGGGGCGCGGTGGCTCAGTTGGTAGAGGTGCAGGCTGCAAGCCGAGAGGTCCTCGGTTCGAATCCCACCTGCGGCAACCGCGTTGTGTCCTTGGGCAAGACACTTCACCCCGATTGCCTACATGGGGGCACGATGACGCTGTGTACTGAGGCGTACTGCACGTCGATGGTGCGCATGTCTTCAACCAATCTAACCCTGCATGTGCTGCGATGCAGAGTTCAGAGTTACGATGTTAGAGAGCTGACAGCTGCTCGTCGTTGCTCGGTGGTTCTCTCCGGCTTCCTCCACCCGTAAAACTGTTACGGTCACGATTAGCCATTGTGCATAAGTATGTGACCTTACACACAAATAAATAAATAAATAAATAAATAACATGAAAAGCAGACGACACTTGCAAACAAAATACTTGATTAACTAACTCTATGAGCTCGTTCCAAAGAGGTGTCATAACCTATGTTTTTGAGACAAATGAAAAAATAAAAATTAATTGGCGCTTTTGTGAATAGCGCTGGCCGTTTTTCCGTTACGTTGGGTAAAGGGTTAATGCATAACGACCAATCAATGAGCAAAATGTGCCTCATAAACCTTCAGAGGCTGGGTTTCATACAAATATTCTGTAAACATTTAATGTGTAGTATTTTCCATGTGTATCGAAACGTGACACTTAAATAAAATATTCCATTACTTTACTTGAACGCAACGTCTCCATCACCCGTAGCAATCCTCACTCGAAGGGTTTGTATGGTGTATATCGCACATAATCGCGGGCTGTGTTGAAAGGAAAATTAACAAAGTTAAATAGATATTTTCGGACAATCTCCATATACTGAAAGTGAAGATGTTCTCGCGACTGGACACCAGACAGCCACCCCTACTTTTATGAAACCAGGGCTTGTTCGTGAGAGTCGCTTTAGAATGAAGTTCCCAGCATCAGCATGTGATAATTATGTGTCCCTTACACGTGATTCGGTGTTAAATCACGCATTAGACTGGATAGGTCATCTTTTTCTGCGAAAAGTCACACTAGAACTGACAGCTCCACGATGTTCACACGGCCGGATAATGTAATGATCAAATCGATAAGAATATGGTATCATTAGTGAAACAAGAAGACCATGTAATCTTTGTAAAGTGAATATTGCTTGCATTCTGCATAAATGAAATCTCGTGAACCGTCGTTTTGGTAGTTAACCCTCAAAGGGGCGATGAAAATTAACCCTTTAGACCCTTTTAAACAAATTAAACAATGTTAATGTATCCCTAAATACTCTTCTCTTTGGCGATCCCCAGTATTCAAATGAGGCTGATAGTGAGCTTTTTGTGGCTTTCCAGCAATTTCTAGTCGACACTGGGAGATTCGATAGTCGCTGGTGGTGAGTGTGAGCAGTCACCAGCTGCTCACACATCCCACTGGATACTACTGAATCCGTCAGTCCCACTTATCTTTTTGTACATGGTGACCTTCCCTATGTAACAGGCTGTCTAAAATAGGAATAATAGGCATGTTTACTTCCTCGAAAATCTTAGCAGATCCCATAGTGCCCACCATTCACTCTATAAACAAGTAGCAGTCAGTTTCTGTCCAGACATACAAGTTATCAAGAAGTTGAGTTTCACACACTTACTATTATTGTATGACAACTTTAGAGTGCAATGATTTGTAATATCATCTAAGTCAAAGTGTAACTCCTCACTAGAACCTGCACCCGTTTGAATGTTTTTTGTATCACAATTTAATATTGTTGTAAGGGGGAGGCGTTTAAATAGGCTTAGCCTGTTCGCCAAACCCTATTTCATATATGAAGGAAATAAAATTACTGTTTAAAAAAAAAAGAAGATTAACCCTTTGTACACTGATGTTAAAATGATAAAAGTTTTCAGCAGCAAATATTTCCCATAAATACAGTTTGATATTTAGTTTAGTTTAACCAATATTTATTCAAAATATTTCAAAAGAGTATAAATTATACAACATAATAGATGGTGGATCCGACAGAAAGCTAAAAAGCTTATACAAGTCTGATATTTAACCAAGTTTACCTTGTTTGACAGAGCTCTCGGAGCTCTGTCAAACAAGATATAATTGCTTAAATTCACAGTTAAAAAAGAGAAAAACAGAGTTATTGGAGAAAATCCTGTTTCGCTACCAGAGTGCTAGGGGCTAATGGTTACAAGAAACGTAGGACTCACCCTTTGCACACTGATGACGAAATATCAATATTTAAATCTGCATTTTTACCCATAATTCAACTCGGAATATAATCAATTTAGTCTTGTTTGATGTGGTCTCGGTTCGAATCCCACCTGCGGCAACCGCGTTGTGTCCTTGGGCAAGACACTTCATCCCCATTGCCCGCGTGGGGGCACGATGACGCCGTGTACTAAGGCGTACTGCACGTCGATGGTACGCATGTCTTCAACCAATCTAACCCTGCCTGTGCTGCAGTGCGGAGTTACGATGTTGGGGAGCTGTCAGCTGCTCGTCGTTGCTCGGTGGTTCTCTCCGGGTACTCCGGCTTCCTCCACCCGTAAAACTGTCACGGTCATGATTAGCCATTGTGCATAAATATGTGACCTTAAAACATCAATAAATAAATAAATAAATAGTCTTGTTTGACAGAGCTCCCGCGTTCTATCAAACAAGATTGAATTGATTTAATTTCTTATTTGTATTTGAAAAGGATTTTCTGCTTTGAATTATGGTATTTTGACAACGGTGTGGAGAGAGTTAACTTTGATCGAAAGAACTTCAGTATCAATTGCTATAACGGCCATGAAAACGTAAACTTTTACCTTTTGCCAGTATTTATTTATTGGGGTTTAACCCTTTACCCAACGAATCGCCCGCATCCGCCCGCGTAATATCCAAATTCAGCAGTTGAAAAAATATTATTTTTCAAAAAAATTCAACAAAACCATATCATGTGACCACTCGTTGGAACGAGCTCGTCGAGCTCGTTCCAACGAGGGGTCACATGATATGGTTTTGTTGAAATTTTTTGAAAAATTTAAAAAAAATGATATTTATAATAATAAATTTTGGTATCGTCTGCGTTGGGTAAAGGGTTAACCAGATTTTCGGCAGCCAGGGTTACCTCCTGTCTCATCGTCGTGCAGTACGCCTTTGTACACAGCGCCCTGGACCTTTCGATTTGAAACCCAATGCCGTAACCACTGAGCCTCCGTGCTCCCCTTTTGCCAATATAAAAATAATAAAAGTCTACACTGGTGTCAAAAATTCTTGAATAACTAAAACATAATTTCTGCCTTGCTAATCAAACCCTCATCGAAACGAGTTTATTCTACTGAGTGACCATAATAAGTTTGAGGCCAAAAATTTAAAATTATTTGAATTTCTACATTATTTGTCGAGAGTACCGGCAGTTTATGGCAGTTATTTATAAAATAAAAATTCTGAACTTCATATAGTAACAGAAAGTTTTAAGGAACATAGACAGAATTTACAACATGAACATCAAGCAACAGGCTTCAGAAATGAAAAGTACTGGAGGTTTTATTCTATTTGATAAGCCAACTAGCAGGTTTTTTTTCTGATTTAATGCGTAGCGCTCTGGAGTTTGTCCTAAGAAAACAATGTCGAAAACAATGCCTTTCAGACAAGATTTAGTAAGTGGAGTTCTTAAGGGTCTCATGTTCAGTAGAATGTTGAAAGTTTGGTCCCAAAAAATGTCTCCAGAAAAAAATAATAATTAGCAGTGTGCACACTGTCGGGGTCTAATGGTGCCAATTGCACTAAAAAATCGTTGGCACCAAATACATAGCATTTGGTACCAAAATGTGGTACCAAAAAATATGTTTTGGTAGGTGTTTTATAGTTTATTATTTCAGTGAGTTGTTTTCGATAAAATCCCTGCCTGATGACACAGACGAGACAGAATTCTCGCCTGTCAAGTAATTTATAGGTAAGAGCATAATTATCGCCCTTTGTTATAGACCATCTGAATTAAAAGTTTATCCATTTATCTGATTCTTATGAAAACATTTGTTTGTTACTTAATCTCTTTTATCTTCCGTAACCTTTTTCAACACAGTGTGCATACATTTTTGCATGAAGAAAAAATTGGTAGTGGACGAGCAGACGATATGAAGAGCAAAAAATCTGAAGCGAGGCTCTGTAAAAATTTTATCCAACAGCTCGACAGAGCTGTTGGATTAAATCATTGCAGAACCTCCCTACAAACCAGGATCATATCGCCCATTTCGCCGTTGACAGTGTCTACTGAAATGACATCTTCCAGGGCACCAGTATTGAAAGGGTTAATGTTTTTTATAATCCTTCTGGAAGATAATAACTTATTAGTTACTACTTTATTTGGAGTGAATAAAAAGGGAATAAATAAGATTTATTTATTTATTTATTTATTTATTTATTTATTTATTTATTTATTTATTTATTTATTTATTTATTTATTTATTATTTGTGGGTTTTTTAGAGTCAGATAATAATATAAATTAATATCTCGTATTTTGAGTGCTAAACCATTGCAGATGGCACCTCTTTGCACTCCAAGGATGATGCATGATTAATTTGTTCTCATTTACAATTAGATTCCATTTGGACACTAAAATATATCATTTCGCACCCAAAAAATTCATTTGGAACCGAAAAAAATTCCTTTTAGGCCACAACATTTCGCACCAACGTGAACACAGCAAATTGTGGTTAAAATTTAATATAGATGGCTGCTAGGCGTTTTAAATAGCCAAAGACGACATAAATATAACTCTATTTGGTAAACAATAAATTACAAAAGAACTGTTAATCAACAAATAAATACCTCATCTTACTACAGCTGGGAGAGGGTTACCGAATATTGAAAAAAACAAACAAAAACAACAACAACAACAAAAATAAAAATAACAATGGCAACTCACCACATATGAGATGTTCATATTTTGTTTTCAAATCTTTGTTGAAAAGTATAAAAATACAATTGATAGCGATAATACGTTTTTCTACTGAAATGCAGGGTCAGTGCAGTAGTGAATGGTGTGATCGAAAGAAAGGAAAGGATTATTTTATCACTTAGCCTAAAATGAAACTAACAGTTAGGGGGCGCGGTGCTGGCCTGACATTTTCAGGAGAGCGATTTATTCTCTCGCCTACTGTTCGCCTTAAAAAAAATTAAGGAGGGCGAAAACTAGCCCCCCCCCCCCCCCCGGCCTTAGAAATTGATGATTACCATAACAGCCTATTCCCAAAGCTCACACCTTTTCAGATCGCTGCTATGTTAGTGGTCTTTGTAAGACGGCTACACTGCCCCTCCCACACCTCCGGGCCTTACCGAGGCCCGGAGGTGTGGGAGGGGCGGTGTAGCCGTCTCACAGAGACTACCTTGTTAGCAACACTCAATAAAATGTACAAAGTCCACGAGGCAGAATTCACTAATAGTAAAACTTCATTTTGCCACTTTTAGCTTTTGTAAGCTTAAGGAGAGCTGATCGCTCCCCTAGGCCATGCAAGGGGAGCGGTTTTTAGCCCTCCTGCATTTTTAAGAATGCCAGGCCTGGCGGTGGCGTTGCGGTAACCGGTTCTCGTCAGATCACCGAAGTAAAGCAACGTCCTCGGATGGGTGACCGTCTGAACGATCGATTCGGATTCCCGCGTTGTGTCCTTGGGCAAGGTACTTAACCCCGATTGTCCACATGGGGGCACGATGACGCCGTGTACAAAGACGTACTGCACGTCGATGGTGCGCATGTCTTCAACCAATCTAACCCTGCCTGTGCATCAGTACGGAGTTAGTATGTTGGGGAGCTGGCAGCTGCTCGTCATTGCTCGGTGGTTCTTTCCGGGTACTCCGGCTCCCTCCACCCGTAAAACTGTCACCGACACGATATGACCCTGGCTGTTAATGTGTCGGTCGTTAAACCTTAATAAAATAAAAAGCTAACAGTTAAGGTAGCGACAATAATTGCTTTTAGTATAAACAATATTTATTAGTTTAAACATATTTTATTGTCATTAGATTGAAAACTGACAAAAGGTTTGGAACACAAGTTATTAAACTTATATAAGTTCCTCTCCTAAAACATTCAATGGCAGCTAACAAAAATATACGAGAACAAACCAAACAAACAAAAAAACAAACAAAACAACAACATTTTATATCTACAATACAATAAACATGCTTCAGACCAATTCGTAGAAGCTGTAGAGAAGTGAAAGACACGACATGCAGGTATGGGATAAGATGGTATGAAGCAAAAGAAAGCAGAGGATAGTTGAGTGTTGTGTCCGGATGCGGCCATCGCAAGTCATCACTGAGCCTTAACTTGATGTTGGAGAGAAGGCACACCAAAAAGGGGTATGGTTGGGAGTTAACTGAAACGATTGCTACCTGAAATAAAGGACGTTTCTAACATAAAAATCAGATTGTTTTCATTTTGTGATAAATTAGGTTTTCCGAAAAGAACATCGTCTGTGGAGGTAATGTTAAATTGAGAAAGTCGTCTAAAGAGGATTTCACGCTGGACTACGATTGTCCACATGGGGGCACGATGACGCCGTGTACTAAGACGTATTGCACGTCGATGGTGCGCATGTCTTCAACCAATCTTACCCTGTCTGTGCTTCAGTACGGAGTTAGGATGTTGGGGAGCTGGCAGCTGCTCGTCGTTGCTCGATGGTTCTTTCCGGGTACTCCGGCTCCCTCCATCCGTAAAACTGTCACCGACACGATATGACCCTGGCTGTTAATGTGTCGTTAAACCTTAATAAAATAAAAAGCTAACAGTTCGACAATAATTGCTTTTAGTATAAACAATATTTATTTCCAAAGGTTGGAGAAAAGTGCAGAACTCGAGTACAATAATGGTACAGATAGCAGCGAACAAAAAGCATCGATGGACATGGATTCAGCAACAAGCTGTAAGCTTGGACTTGGATGTTTTCTGACAGATATTTTCTTCAAACATGCACTAAATCTGGAAGCTATGGTACATATACACAAAATGATGGCTCGGTGTAGGTGTGTTGGTGTTTACAAGTGTTTGTGCATCGTTAGTGATTTACAGATGCCTTGGAGGTGAAGTTAGTCACTGTATGAAAAACCGCACGCACCGGCAGCCAAAACCGCATGTCTGGTAGGGAAAATTTTAAATAGTTGTACTTTGGAATTAACTCTTAACCCTTTACCCAACGTAACGGCCAAAACCGGCCAGCGCTATTCTCAAAAATCGCTAGTTAATTTTCATCATATTTTCATTTTTTGTCTCAAAAACATAGGTTATGACCCCTCTTTGGAACGAGCTCGTCGAGCTCGTTCCAATGAGGGGTCATAATCTATGTTTTTGAGACAAAAAAATGAAAAAAAATCAGTTATTCAAGAATTTTGTTTACAAGTGTCGTCTGCTTTTCATGTTAGGTAAAGGGTTAACCTGCTGAGTATTTAAGAAGGTGTTTTTCATCAAATCTGGTCATGTCTGCTCTGGAACAGCCATGACAAGATTTAATGAAAAAAAAATAGCTAAATTTAATTCAAGAAATCATCAGTGAAAAGTCCAATAAGTTTACAGAGTAGAAATTTGATGAGATGTGCCCGAATTCTACTTATTTTCTATCTCTACCGGCAGCATATAAGACGTTAAACATTGTATAGAAAAATAAAGAATTGTTGTGGAAGGGTTTTGTATCTAGGCTGTTTTAATGGTTGTAGTCCTGGTCTCAGGTGGAACGCCTACAATAATCGATTTTCTCAGAAATACAATACTTTTTTTCAATTTCTTCCCCTTCACATTTGTTTATGAGCCCTCACTGCAGGGCTTATATTTCGTCTAAATTTGTGAGAATCCATTTGGACTCTCGTGAAAATGGTTGCGAGAATCCACACCTACTATGAGTGTCCCAGAATCCCATGAAGCCACCAAGGTTGAACCACTGTTTTATACTGATAACACATGTTAACCTTTTACCCAACACACTTTTTTTAATTTTTAAAACTAAATTTGATAATTTTTAAACAATAAATAATAAATAAATGATAAAATAATTAAATGAACAATATTTACCAATAAAATCTTACAAATATGGCTGTCGTTGGAACCGGCTCAATAAGCCGGTTCCAATGACAGCCATATTTGTAAGGTTTTATTGACAAAGTGTCAGGATATTTCAGGTCATGTTAGTTTTCTATTGGTTAATTTGTTGCCGCTTTGTTAGTTAAAGAGTTAAATTGACTCAATTTTTTTCACGCGAATCCTAGCAGAGGTGCAGCGAGAATCTACATGGATTCTCGCCGGTTTTATTGCGCGAATCTTTGAGCGAATCGATTCTCGGATTCTCGTCGAAATATAAGCCTTGTCACTGAGACGAGCTCGTTCTAATGATGTGTAATAAACTATGTTTTTGAGGCAAAAAATGAAAGGTTTTTCGGAAATATTTTACAAGTGCCGTTTTCCATTCGTGTTAGCTAAAGGTCAACGCCTGTCAAGAAATTAATGTCTTTATTTTGATACAAAAAATATCCAAGCTGGCTACAACTTTGTCAACAAACAGTTTCTGACCAGCGTGAATAGTGAAATCAACACGGTTCCCTTTTTATTTTTCTTGCCCACCCCACCCAAGTTTGTCCCGACATCCATGGTAAATCTACGATATTATATGTCGTGAAGATTGACGTTGATGTTGGAAAACCATTTGTAGAATAACTAAAAGTTTGTATTTTTGCGTCCAAAACAGAGCTCACGCCGCCGCCACCCCCTCATTGAAACGATCTTGATTAGCTCGTTTCGTTTCACTGGGGGGGGGGGGGGGGGGGTGATGGAGGGGGGGGGGGGGGCTAAAACGAAAATATATAGACAATAGTTCACTGTTCGCATTCGGGTGCGGTTTTTATTTGCCCACGAGAGGATAAAATCGTATTCCAATCCGAGCGGTGCACTTTTGTATTTATTTTATTTTCTCCTTACTTGTTTCCCCCAAAAAACCTTTATAATTGATTCAATTTTAACCCTTTACCTAACATGAAAAGCAGACGACACTTCTGAAAAAAAATTATTGAATAGCTAATTTTTTCATATTTTGTCTCAAAAACATAGGTTATGACCCCCTCGTTGGAACGAGCTCGACGAGCTCGTTCCAACGAGGGGTCATAAACTATGTTTTTGAGACAAAAAATTAAAAAATAATGAAAACTAATTGCCGATTTTTGAGAATAGCACTGACCGGTTTTGACCGTTACGTTGGGTAAAGGGTTAACCGATTTGTCAACAATGAAAAAAAAGTCCGTCATCGCTGAGAGTGGAATACGATGCTGGGAGTGGAATACAATTTTCGGCGAGTGAGTGGGAATACTGTTTGTTTTTGGGGATAAAAAACGAATGAAAATCAAATAAAAAAGAAACTAAATGGGGATTTTTGAGAATAGCTCTGGTGGTCTGTGTGTATTACGTGTAGATAAACAATTTCCAACTGTGATTTTCACAAAACGCCACTGTAAAGTGACCGATTGGGTTTTCGCGGAAATAGTTTCCACATTCCACAATGGAGACTTCAAAATACATTTTACATTTTTCTGGGATAAACATCACCCCGTGTCCTCCAACATCGTGCTTAGTCGCCTTTCCATTATATTTACTTACGTACAACATTATAAACGAGGCCATTGCTGTTTGGATCATTTCGCAACAATCTGCTAACAGTAACAGGATTGCCTCACTCGGAAGCCAACATATTATCAATAGCCCGACACGCGAAAAAAAAAATAGTTCATGTGTCAGTTGTATAAAAACACAATACAAACTCTGACAAGAAAAAAACTTCAGCATTCATTCAAGTGTCATTGCGCCTAATAACAATTTTATTCGAAAAAAATCGATAACATTTAAACGCCTGAATGCATTCATCTCGACAACAATAATGGACGCATCAGAGTGACATGCGATATCTTCCCTATTTTACAGGTCTAGAAGCGACAAGATCTTTGCGTTACACCTGCGTGTCACAAGCGCGTGCCGCCTGTCACGGGATTAAATCCCCCCTGTCACGGAAACGATTTAGTCTACAACTGTTATTAAATATTTATTTAATGGTAATTTCGAAATAATTTAGAAATATTGTAACGGGAAATGTATATCTTCCTTATTGACATTTCCTGGGGTGGTTCTATTAGGTATAGCGTCATATAATCAAAATCGACGGGCAGAGAAGTGTCATATACTGATAATAATAATAAATGATGCAGCAGCTTTAACCCTTTATGCAACGCAGGCGATATCAAAATTTATTATTTTATTTTTCGAAATTAAAAAAAAATTTCAACAAAACCATATCACATGACCCTTTATTGGAACGTTCTTTCTTCTCCATTCCCCCACCCCCCGCCCGCCTATCCTTCCTCCTGCTTATTCATGTTCTGGTTTCTGAATTGTTCTCTTCTCAATTGAATCAATGGGACTGAATGTTTCACTTGTCCACTATCGGCCCATACAGAGTTAAGTCCCTTGTCTGAATCTAGACAGGTGGCATTCTCCCCATGGCGAATGAGCCCAAGAGATCTTAAAGCAACGATCGTTTCAAGTGCTTATTCTGGTGATTAAACCACTCATCTCGGCGTCCGGGGGAGGGGGTGGGGGTCATTGCACATACAGCTGTGTTCAGTATTGCGATCAGAAAAGCGGTCAGAGAATTTCAACCGGATCGTGATCCAGTCAAATTTCTCTGTCTCCTCACCTTCCAACACGCTGTAGAATCTCATTTGTCTAAAAAATAATGGCCATCCCTTTCTTATATCATCTCCTCACCTTCCAACACGCTGTAGAATCTCATTTGTCTAAAAATAATGGCCATCCCTGGCGTATGTCATCATTAAAATCGACTTTCTATAAAGTTATCTACCTTGAAATTATTAGTTGACCGAAGGTGGTCCAGTTGAAAAGCAAGTTATTGTTGAGGAAAGACAAATGTATGAGTAGAAAATAAAGCCAATTTTCTTTTGTTACTTCAAATACAGGACGCGCTGACTCAGTAGGTAAAGGTGCAGTCTGCAAGCCGAGACGTCCTCGGTTCGAATCCCACCTTCGGCAACCGCGTTGTGTCCTTGGGCAAGATACTTCACCCCCATTGCCCACGTAGGGGACGGTGGCATTGTGTACGAAGGCGTACTGCACGTCGATGGTGAATTTGTCTTCAACCAATGCTAACCCTGCCTGGGTGGAGTTGTTAGTATTTTTTTTATAAACAATATTTTATTTCTCTGTAACAGAAATGGGTTTGGTAAACAGGCTAGGCCTATGTAATACCTCACCCTACATATCAGAAATTACATTGTACTGTGTTTCTGTGCAGGTGCGGGTGCAACAAGAGAAAGAGAAAAGAATGGAGAGATAGAATGGACCGTATTTCCATGCCTTTCTTTAATTTCAATATTCAAGGTTGGATAATTGCTTGGGGAGATGTGCACGTGCATCCCTGTCCAGTCTAACACCGTTGTTTATATTGGTATATAATATTTCAACCAGTAGACCAGGACTTATTAACCACAGAAGCAACTATAAGTTCCCGTGGTGTGCACGTGCTTTATATATTCATAACTGTGCGCACAAAGATATTCACGCATGTACACGTAACATTTATATTACATATTAAGCACTTATTCGTATGCGTTTGTGTACATGGAGTTGTTAGTATGTTGGGGAACTGACAGTTGCTCGCCGTTGCTCGGTGGTCCTCTCCAGTTACCGTGGCTACCCACACCCGTAAAACTGTCGTGGTCATGATTAGCCATTGTGCAAACATTTATGACCTTAAACACCAATAAATAAATAAATAAATAAATAAATAAATAAATAAATAAATAAATAAATAAATACTTATAATAAACGAAAATAACAGACAGCTCTTGGAGCTGTCTGTTATTTTCGTTTATTAAAAGTAACACAAGGAAACTTGTCTTTTTATGCCAAGCGAATTAGAAGCAATTTATTCGCAGATAATCCGCCTTTTAGAATATCTATCAGTATTACGCCATCACTATATGTCTTTTTGGATTTTTGTTTAGCGCACGTGTTTTTGCTGTAATTTGCAAGTTTTTATTATTCCTATGAAAAAATGAGCAAATCTCACCTCGTTGACTTTTATATCAATGAAAAGGACAGTGTCTGTGTTATATTGATGATGAGCACATTGTCGATATAATGAACAGAAAAAAAGTTACAGAGCTTCGGAACATGGTTAAAACGGCATTTTTTTTATTTTTAAATGGGTTTTAACATGATTTGGAAAAATAATTGTAGAAAGCCAGCTTCTGTATTGTTATACTTCTCAGGAAAATGTCTGGAGATACAAATTTGCCAACATTTCTAAATTTTTATTTTAATACGCCTTTAGTGTTAATTTTACAGACAGCATTGGGAAATTAAGGGGAGCTAACTTCTCCGTAAGTCTCTTCCAATGACGAAAATTGGCAGGTATGGAGAATACTCAATCTGAGATAATTTTTTCATTCATTTTTGTTGATTCAGTCTTATTTCGTAAAATATCGTTTCTGAGATCTCCATCCACAAGAGTAATTGTGTCGCGACTAGATCGGGAGCTGATTGAGAAATAGATCAGTTCTGTGATTAAAGTGCTGTGCTATCAGAGGGTCATGGATATAATAGGCGAAGGCTGAAATGAGTTCTCTTAACCCTTTACCTAACCTGAAAAGCAGACGACACATGCAAAAATAATTCTTGAATAACTATTTTTTTTCATTTTTTGTCTCAAAAACATAGGTTATGACCCCTCGTTGGAACGGGCTCGTCGAGCTCGTTCCAACGAGGGGTCATAACCTATGTTTTTGAGACAAAAAATGAAAAAATAATGAAAATTAATTAGCGATTTTTGAGAATAGCGCTGGCCGGTTTTGGCCGTTACGTTAGGTAAAGAGTTAAAAAAACTCATCATTTAACAGAAAGACAGAAAGGTAATAAGAGTAATTGCCAAAACAGAAATGTATTTATTTATTGGGGTTTAACGACACTTTCTATAGTCAGGGTCACTTCATGTCGGGCAGTTTAACGGATGGAGGATGCCGGCGTACCTGGAAACAATCATCGAGGAACAGCGAACAACTGTCAGAGTTCCCGACGTACTAATTTCGAACAAGCAGGGTTAGCATTGTTGAAGGCAAGTGCAACATCGACGAGCAGCACGCCTTAGTACACAACGCCACCGTACTCCCAACTGGCAACGGAGTGAAGAGCCTTGCCTAAGGACAAAGCGCAGTTATCCCTGGTGGGGATCGAACCCAGGTCCTTTCGGTTTGAAGTCCAATGCCATACCAATGAGCCACCGTGCTACCTAAAATAGAAAATAAAATTCGCGTTCATACGGCCCCTCCACACACTCCTTCTCAAAACCTGCACCCAGCTCCGCTGGGGCGAAAAATATAAATGATTTGGTTCAGGTTACATGCAATAGAAAAGTATGGTCGGTTGAAATTTTGATGGTATTTTTAAAATTTTATTTTCTTATACAGCGCTTAACACATTTTTTATTTGCAAAATCAAATGCTATTATTTTTTTCATTTTTTATCTAAAAAACATAGCTTATGGCCCCTCATTGGAACGAGCTAGTTGAGCTCGTTTCAATAAAGGGTCACAGGCTACGTTTTTGAGGTGAGAAATGAAAATGTTTTAGTTATTCAACAAATTTTGTTCAAGTGTCGTCTGCTATTCGGGTAAGGTGAATAGATAAACCGCATGGCTTGTAAGTATCTTCAGATATCGTTCAAAAAAGGATCAGATTCAGGTATAAAATTTAGGATCAGTCGGGTAACCTGAACCATTTACATTTTTTTTTCTTCAGCCGCATCAAACCATTTCTCTAAATCTTTCCGGAGATAAGGAAAATGAACTGAAGATAAACAGCCCTTGATGCTGTTGATTTGTAACAAATATGGTGTTCCATTTTTTTCCTATATTTTACGATTTCTATTCACCTTTAATGTTATAACTCTGTATTTGCTATTGAACTTTGTTTTCCCACCTGCATGTTTTAAATTTTATTCTCTCCACTCACGACATGCAACACGTGTCGGTCGCGTGCCAAATATTTTAGGTCGTGGGATAAAACCAGGAAAGACGCCTCCCGGTGACATATTGCAAATACACCTCCATTTTACGTTACACGTGCATTTCGTTAAGAATTCGAAAGTTGGCTTTCATTGTTTGGAGTATTATTACTTGGCAGTACCTAAATGTATTGCGGCCAAGTCAGTGTAAATATATTCAACACTTCAAAATGACTCATTCCATCCTCAAATCCTACCACAATGGACCACTACCAACCTTTTCTTTTTCGTTTGATGCCTGACTCGAAAGAACTCATGCAGAAACTGAAAAAAAAACACCGAGAATGGTTTTAGCATTTCTCTACAATGCAACATAAAATTAGATGGTGCCACCACCTCGTTAAAAGGTTCATGTGGGTCAGTTGTAATCGCTTTTGACAAAGGCGTGTAGATTTTTATATTAATTGAAAGTACAGTTTCTTATATGTCACGATGCGTACATTGTTGGGTTTGTGAACGGAAAAAATTACAGAACATCAAAAGATGGTGAAAACGCCGATTTTTATTTTTAACCCTTTACCCAACGTAACGGCCAAAACCGGCCAGCGCTATTCTCAAAAATCGCCAATTAATTTTCATTATTTTTTTCATTTTTTTTGTCTCAAAAACATAGGTTATGACCCCTCATTGGAACGAGCTCGTTCCAATGAGGGGTCATAACCTATGTTTTTGAGACAAAAAATGAAAAAAATTAGTTATTCAAGAATTTGTTTGCAAGTGTCGTCTGCTTTTCATGTTAGTTAAAGGGTTAAATGGGTTTCAATAGAAAATAATAGTCAAACGTTCAAACTAAATGGAAAAAATGTAAAAAGCCAGCTTCTGTATTTGAAAACTACTCAATAGGAAAATGTTTAATCCTTTACCCAATGCAACGTAAAAAAACCGGCCAGGGATATTTATTTATTTATTTATTTATTTATTTATTTATTTATTTATTTATTTATTTATTTATTTATTTATTTATTTATTTATTGGTGTTTAGGGCCACATACTGATGCAGAATGGCTAATCGTGACCGTGACAGTTTTACGGGTGGAGGAAGCCGGAGTACCCGGAGAGAACCACTGGGCATCGGCGAGCAACTGCCAACTCCTCAACATTTTAACTCTGTTCAAGCTCTGCTCAAGCAGGGTTACAGCGGTTGAAGACATGTGCACTATCGACGTGCAGTACGCCTTAGCAGACGGCGCCATTGTGCCCCCGTGTAGCCAACCGGGATAAAATGCCTTTCCCAAGGACACTGACCCACAACGCTCCCAGCGCTATTCACAAAAGTGGTCATTCAGTTTTCATTATTTTTTAAATTTTGCCTCAAAAACATAGCTTATGACCCCTCATTGGAACGAGTTCGTTGGGCTCGTTCCAATGAGGGGTCATAAGCTATGTTTTCCACGCAAAACATGAAAAATATAGTTATTCAATAATTTTGTTTGCAGGTGTCGTCTGCTTTTCATGCTAGGTAAAGGGTTAAGTTTGCGAAATGATGCGAACATCGATGATACAAATTCGCTAACAGTTCGAAATTTCAATCTTTATAAGAAATTCTCATTCCCTTAGTGTAAGATTTTCTGACAGCTTTAGGAAATTAAGAGGAACTAACTTTCCTGTAGTCTCTTGCAATGACTTAAAATTGTCAGCCATTCAAGCCACCAGTCTAAGTTTGTAAGGAACTCGACGCTGTTATGGCCTGGAACAGTGGAACCATGTTTAATTCGCCTTGAAAACCTCAAGATATTAACACACCTTCTGGAACTACGCGGAACGTTAATATAAAAATATAAAACAACAGAGGCTTTATGCATAATTATTTAGAAACAAGCATGTCTAACAGTGTTGATAGAGTCATCAACACCTTTACTGCCACGCCCACTTTAGCCATATATGGAGGACCTCTATGTATGCCTGTTTTCGAAGAAGTTTAATAAATTTATTACGTACTTGAAACTCTATCACTTGATTAATTGTTGGAAAGGGCTCCCTGAGCCACTTCCAACAATTAATCAGATGGTAGGTTTGATCTGTGCAAACCAGAACTAACAGATAATCATCATAAAATAAGTGACAAAGTCGCTTTCGGCAACGTAAGTGTTAAAGATTCGCACAAATCAAGTTTCGATTGAGAAACATTTCTTACGTTATTTCAAAGAAAATGAATGTTTTTAAAAAAGTTTCAAACAAATTCAAGAAAACTATATTATGTGACCCTCTCATCGTTCCAATGAGGGGTCACATGATATGGTTTTGTTGACACTTTGAAAAAAAAAAGTTTTTTTCCACTGCTCACTTTGTAAATTTCGTGGTCGGTTGTGGTCGATTCGTTAGGTAAAGGGGTAAGGGCTAGACAAGCCTTAACAGCGTCGAATTTGACTGGTGGCTTGAGAGCATGACCTGGAAGTTTATTATTAGTCTCCTGAACATTTTCGAAGCGCTGACAGTACTCTCTGGAGACGGCATCTTTTAGGTGGCAGTGGATGCAGATATTGTATTTTCTCCGGAACTGTGGTTTCCAGACAGTTCAGTCGGGTTTCAATGCAATGACCGTGCGCGCCACAGTGGGTATATGAAATGGACGAAAACCTCTTTAATCGGAGATGAAGAAACCGGGGGCAGAGGAGAGAGAGAGAGAGAGAGAGAGAGAGAGAGAGAGAGAGAGAGAGAGAGAGAGAGAGAGAGAGAGAGAGAGAGAGAGAGAGAGAGAGAGAGATTCTTTACCAATATATTTTACACTATAATACCACCACCAGAGAATCATCATGGTGTGTGGTGGGTGGGGGAGACCCTCATGTCCCGAATGCAGTTACCTGAAACTTTTATTTCTCTTTTTGTTTTCCCGTCATTGCAATCTTGTTGGTAACTAGCAGGGTTACCCGGCGTTGCTCGGCTGAGGAGAGTATTATAACTGTTGGTGCTTCTCTACACCCCCACCCCACCCCATCCCGGCACTTTTTTAAACCTCACCATTAGATTCCTGGTAAAAAATTACCCCTAGTAGACTCCTTTGAAGACCTATATCGGTGAGAAAAATTTTGGTCATAACTTTTGGTGCCCCACTACATCCCACCCCCACCCCGATACCTTTTTAAACCTCACCATTAGATTCCTGATAAAAACGTGCCCCTAGTAGACCCCTTTGAAGACATATATCTTTAAAAAAAAAATTGGTCATAACTTTTGGTGCCCCCTACACCCCCACCCCCACCCCACACACTTTTTAAAACCTGACGATGACCTCCGCCATAAAAAAAGTACTCCTAGTAGACCCATTTTGGACACTCTGGGTGGCCCCATATTCATTTCTATAGCGGACAGACAGACAGACAGACATTCTAAAGTATAGTATAGAAAGGTTAGCAGGTTTGGGGTGCACAGACTTTACTCTTATATAATGTGATTGAAGATTCCCTCGTATGATTTTTCTCTTCTGTACGATTCTTAAGCCGAAAAATACACATTTGGTTCCGTATTTAACAAACTTCCCCACAGGACCGGAACAATGGAATTTGTTAAATATGGAGCCGAAAATTCCAGTTTTTTTTCGAAATTCAGAGGTACGTTAGTCCTAATAATCATGTCACTAGTGCACATGTGTTACCACTGATATAAATATTAGTGAGTGGATAACCTTCTAAGACCGTGCCCCTACCCGAAATGCCCATGTGCCCCTGTCTTTAACACATATGAACGTGACATATGCAAGATTCAGTTTTAACTCCAAGCACTCTGCATGGAAGTATTTCAAATTTTTCGTCATTAACTCCATATTTCCCATACAACATGAAATATTTTACAAATTATATCTTGTTTGACAGAGCTCACGGAGCTCTATCAGACAAGATAAATTTTTTTTTAATTCCCCGTTGCATTTTGGGAAAAATTTGCTGCTGAAAACTTTGGTATTTTGAAATCAGTGTGGAGACGGTTAAAAAGGAAAAATCGTTTCTCAAGACAATGTAGAAGTTTATGCAACCGTCAATGCCCTTACTGAACTAGCGACGGAAGCATCGCTGTGTGGATCCGCAAAGGGTACGCGGGGTTGATTTACATCGCTAATTTCCGACAGAATTTATAGTCTGCACCCCTTGACACCCCTTCTATGTTATGTACAGGAATGATCTGTCTAGCTCAGGTGAAAAAATAAACTGTTTACCTTCAACATGAATGGGTGACAACTCAACTGAGTTGCCAAGTAAATACACAGTTTTATCCTTGTGCGCTGGCACTCGTGCCATATCGATTAACTCATTCACACACGCTTGTCGTTCTGTGTTTATTACACGCCTTCACGTTTATAAAACCATTATTAGAAGGACACTCAGCAATTCATTTGACAACTATCAGCAAAAAGAACACATTTTATCGCCAACTAAATTTGTGAGGGGAACCCGTGTTGTTTCTATTTCGTCCCCAGAGTTCCAATGTGTTCTATGTTCCTGCTGGCACATACAACACATTGGAACTCAGGGGACAATTTTTAGCTATCCCTAGCGATTAACATTGTAATTCGGTGCACATTTGAGGAAAATTCCAGTGAAATTTCGCTTCTTTATAAAAATAGGCGTCAACGATTTCCGTTCCGCACACAGGTTCGGAACAGATTTTCATTTTCCGCATGGTTTAGTGTTGCTGTAAATTGGGATTACATAGAACAGGCGTGTAATAAAATATACGAAAGAGCTATACGACAAAATCCGTATAATACAGGAGAGGGACGTCCTTACATCTTCGCACAGCTCTCTCGAACACGATATACTTAGTTAAATTCTGAGCTTACATGTGCACGTTGCAAAGAGAGAATGATGTTATCCGAGAAAATTTTGTTTTTTTGCTGCCAATTTGCTTATGTCCTCGGAGTTAAACCTCAGGAAACATCAAGAATTATTTGAGAATTTTTTCATATTTCTTCCGTTTAAAGAGATAAAGAAATCGTGAATACGTTACATAACAATATAGTCCAACATGACAAATGTTGGTCGAGGGAGGGTTGCTCAGCCTCTATAACCCCCTCCCCTACCGTTTTATTTAATGTAGTGCCAGCTGAAATTAGTTATAGAAATACCATAAGCAAATTGTTATCTCATTCCTCTGTTAATATTTGCAAGTTTTTGACATCATTTCTTGGGAAGCTCTCCTCGAGAGCTTCTCAAGAAAAGAGACAAAGACTTGAAATCATCAGCAGAAATAAAAAATGAAAATGTTACAAGAATCTCTTATGGTTATCCTACAGCTTATTGCAGCTGGCGATGTAGCTCGACGCCACCAGGAAATTCAGAAGTAGACTGCAATATTAACCACCACAACGCTGCTATCAAAATATCAAAATTGTAAGCTGCATATTTTTACCCTAATGCAACTAGACAATGAACCAATTCAATCTTTTTGAACAGAGCCCAGTGAACTTTGTCTATACTTACGGGTACTTAGGTTCCGCTCTACAGTTTCGCACTATTGCACAGGGGTGAAATTCTAAACATAGGGCATATGTTGAAACTAAGGCCATGTAAAATAGAGATACATTTTTAGTATCAAATATATGATTACATTGGGCTTTTTGTTGGACAAGAGAATTTGAAGTTTTGGTCCCAAAGTTGGAGTCTGATATATGGGGGTAAATTACCAGATGAATTATGGGAAACAGTGGCTTCGAAAATTGTGTATTTTTTAAAATGCAATTTACTTTTTACCAGACATGTAACTAAAAAATGAAACGGAAACATATTTGAATTTTAGAAACAGGAGATGCTCTGCTCCAGGGGTAGGTAGGTGGGAGTGGTGGGAAAATTCTGCTTTTGAGGCTGCTGGGTGGCTGAAAGTGACTGGTTTCGGCATTTTTTTATGCAATTTTTCAGGTTGAAGTCTTGCCTTTGACAATAAATAATTCCACCCACATTCAGATTGTTTATTTCTACTTAGTCAGATAGTGTTATATGTTTTTTGTAGATTTGGGAAATGTAATACATGTTATGGGTTAGATACTAAGTTACAGAATATTTGCATTTGAAGAGAGTGTATGGCATGTCATTTTTTGGAAATTCCTGGAAAACTGTGGAGCGGAAACTTAAATTCATAGCTGACAATTTTCGTCATTAGAGATTTACGTGAAAGTTAACTCCCCTTCTTAATTTTCCAAAGCTCTCAGGAAATTTAACACTAATGGTATGGAAATTTCATATAAAAAATTAAATTTCAAAATGTTATCGAATTTGTGTTATCGACATGCGCATCATTTTCACAAACATTGGGTATGTTCCTGTAGAGTTGTATTAAAAACACAGAAGATGACGTTTTACATTTTTTTCCCCAATCAGTTTGAACGTTTGACTATTATTCTCTATTGAAACCCATTTAAAACCCTTTACCTAACCTGAAAAGCAGACGACACTTGCAAAAATAATTCTTGAATAACTAATTTTTTTCATTTTTTGTCTCAAAAACATAGGTTATGACCCCTCGTTGGAACGAGCTCGACGAGCTCGTTCCAACGAGGGGTCATAACCTATGTTTTTGAGACAAAAAATGAAAAAAATAATGAAAATTAATTGGCGATTTTTGAGAATAGCGCTGGCCGGTTTTGGCCGTTACGTTAGGTAAAGGGTTAAAAATAAGAAAACGTCGTTTTCACCATCTTTTGATGTTTTGTAATTTTTTTCTGTTCATTATATTAACAGTGTGTGCAACGTGACATATAACAAGGGCACTGTCCTTTCCATTAATATGAAAATCTAGGAAGCGAGATTTGTTATTTTTTTCTGAGAAGAATAAAAACTTCCAAGGTACTGGAAAAACACACTCGCTAAACAAAGAGCCAAAATGGACTGTTATTTAGTGCTGATAGATGTGATACTGATATTTATTACACGCTAAACGATAGATTATCGAAGAAATTGCGGAAGGATAAAAATCGTATCCCCCACTGTGAAGATATAAAAATTTAATTTTCAATTTCACGGTATCAATCAAAATGGCGGCTTTCAAAGCATCACTTCAAGGTGAATGCGAGTCAAATTATAACTGGAAATGATCAATTTGTTCTAAAAACGTATAATGAAAAGTAAATCTAGTGTTTTTGAGTGGATACCGATAATTTCCAGCAGTAATTCAACATGTATTGATGCATGAAACCCGCTAGTCCAAACATGGCCTGAAAGTCTGTAATATAAGTTTTTGGTTTGGTATGTTCTTTCAAAGGACGTACCAAATCAAAAACTTATATATTACGAACTTTCAGGCCATGTTTGGACTAGAAACCCGCCAGCTGAATCAGATTGCAAGACACTATCTGTTCCGAGTATCAATCAAATTACTTCCGCGTATCAATGATTCAATGCGCTGTTTACTTTCATGCATCAATTCAAGGTTGAAACGAGTGGAATTATCAGATTCTTATAAAAAGCGTATAATAAAAAGAAAATCTTGTGTTTTTGAGTGGCTCACGAAAAATAAACTTTTGTATCGGTCACTCATGAGATAATTTTCGGTATCCACTCAAAAACACTAGATATCCTCTATATAACAATAGTTTCCTTTTGTAACTTTTAATAATCAAAAACAACATACAGCTCCGAGCTGTCTGTTGTTTTTGATTATTAAAAGTAACATAAAGAAACTTCTCTGTATATCCAATGTCATAGGTGTTTTCTCAGTAATTGCTTGCTTTTTAATTGGATTTTCCTCGCTCGTATAATAATTCCAAGGGAGATAACTTTATTGAAAGTCGGACGATAGAAGTCAGGGATGTTTTGAATTTTGACATCAGTGTGAAGAGTGCAAAGACAAATATATACGCCCAGGATAACTTCAGATTTCACTATGTCCGATGTCTATACAATTTTCCGGAGATACTCCCCAGTTTCATTGCTTCAAGAATGAGATTAATTCAAGGATTTTCAAAGACCCTTTCTAGCCATTTTCAAAGACCTTTCGGGCAATTTTAGAGACTTTTCTAATTTTTTACAGCGTTGAGTAAGGCTTATGATTATGAATACTGATATCATTTAACACATAGAAGCCTAAAGTCGGGACTGCTCGCCTTTGATGTTATACAACAATTTAACCAACAGCGAACACGAAAAATCATATAACCCTAGCATTTGTTTTAATCAAGTGTCGTCTGCCTATGTCAGGCAGACGACCCTTGACTAAAATCAACATATATCTTGGTACCGTTTAATGTTTAATAAATTATATTTAATGAAATATTAAAAAGTTTTAAAGACAGTTTTCAATTCATGCACTGTCATGGTTTCCAATGATCCTAATGAACCCCGAACTCGCACAAATGGAAGAGAAGTCCCCAATGCGATATGTTTTGTACTTCGCGGTATATTTGTGGCATGTACCGTAAAAACAGAGTTAAAATTACGATATTTATTTATTTATTTATTTATTTATTTATTTATTTATTTATTTATTTATTATGCTTAAAATCACATATCTCTGCGCAATGGCTAATTGTGACCACAACATGGAGATAAAATCAAGTTTAGTCAATCGTTTATGCTCATATTGCCCATGTTAGAGGACTTCTACCCCAAGCATTAGTTCCTAGGTCCTATTTTACCAGTAAAACAGAGCATGTGTACCACAGTAAACAAGCACTGCTTCACTTCCGGGGGTTCCCACGGGGGAGGTAGAAGTACTGGCAACAAGCTGACGCCACTTCTACCGTAAATATTTATTTATTTATTTATTTATTTATTTATTTATTTATTTATTTATATATTTATTTATTTATTTATTAGGGTTTAACGACACTTTCGACAGCCAGGGTCACCTATTGTCGGACAGTTCCACGGGTGGAGGAAGACGGAGTATCCAGAGAGAACCAATGAGCAACAGCGATCAACTGTCAAACTCCCCAAGGTACTAACACCACACAAGCAGGTTTAGTGCCGGTATTGGTTGAAGACAAGTGCATCATCGATGTGCAGTAATCCTTAGTAGACAGCGCCACCGTGCCCGCACGTGGGCAATCGGGTACCGTAAATATTACGGTAATGACTGTTACTACTTTAAGTTTCATCTTATGAAAACTTATATGGAGGGAGTGTTCGTGTACAGGGAAGCAATTTTTTTTCAGAACGAACACATCCAACTCTTTAATACCTGCTTTTGCAAAATGGCATCGTCCATGTAGAAAGTTGCCTTGTTTTAGAAGAGTCCATAACGGCTGTATCTCAAAACGTCGAAAAAAATGAAAATCTGTCCCGGTGTGTTTACACAAGAGAACAAAAGGCTTAAGGCTATAGTCTATATCCAATGCTTAAGGCTATAGTCTATATCTAATTAGCATTAGGTATTTTGTGGGAAGGGTCTATAACCATGGGGAATAACCATGGGTGTCTGTTGTGTAATTCTCACTGACGTTTGAATGATTTGTAACGCTTGAGAAGCACGTCTTTGTTTGCTCCCCAATTTTTACCTCTGATTATCTTCAGAAAATTGATACGAATACCAATGACTTGTACGTATATTCAGTACGTGGGGAGTATATTGTCACTAAATCACCTGCAGAGTGGCGATTCCACCCAAGCAATAATTGCAAATTTGTTGCAAAGCATAACAAGCACAAGCAAAGTTCCAGCCAATGGACCTCCGGATTATACCCGGAGGTCCATTGGCTGAAACATTGCTTTATTTTTTGTCCACATGCACAGAATTTGAAAGTGATACGTTGAGTGATAATTTTATTCCCCGGGTGATTTAATTACAATCCACTCTCCACGTACTGTATGTATCTTACACAACTCAGTAAACTGTTCACCGAACACTTAAAACTCACCGTCTGTATCTCTGATCTCTGGAGGCAGAGACATCTCACGAGTGACCACTAATTAGATATAAACTATAATTAGTATCAAAACAAACTTACCGAGGTGTGAATTTTAGTTTTTCGATGTTTTGAGAACACACCTCCATAACTAAGGTGGATTAATTAACATCTTCAACCTGCAGCCATATGGCTGCAGGTTAAAAGTATTAATTGGTCTACTCCTTTTGACAAATCAATATCCTTCTCATGTAATGAAGAGAAACCAACTATCGGTTCCTCGAATTTACTCTTAAATCGAACATTAAAAAGGACAGTATTGCCAAAAAGTTGTTTAATACGGAATTTTCACCGTAATATTTTACGGTAGAAGTTTCGTTAGCTAGTTGCCAGTCTGTTTATTTTTAATGCTAGTGTTGTACTGTCGCGATGCCATGTTAATTCATGTACGTCTATCGGACACTTTCACCCCTCCCCCCTCTCCCATGTAGGCATCATAGCCTCGGCCCTGAATACTCATGTGGTTGAATTATGAAACCCCATTGAAAGAGCAGTTTGTCAGGTGCCCGTGCTCTAGTCTTCATATGGTCTCTACCCAAAATATAGGTTTTCCTTTTTACACTTCCGGTGTGACAGGAATGATAGTCTGTAGGAACGTTAGTCCCTCTGGACTATTATTCCGCGGAATTATAGTCCTAGGTCTAACATTTCTAGGAATAGTAGTCCGGCGGACTACTATTCCTAGAAATGTTAGACCTAGGACTATAATTCCGCGGAATAATAGTCCTGAGGGACTAATTTTCCTACGGACTATCATTCCTGTCACACCGGTGTCAAATTTCTTACCCATTCCTCACACTTCCCAACTCTTCTTCAAAATTTCAAAATTCACGACAAGAATAATTGAGTAAAAAGTCTGTAGTGTTGTCTGGTGGCGGTTATTCCCACCTATACACCCTGGAAATCGAGATTTTTAACAGCAATTTCTATTTCCAACAACTCTGTGTACAAAAGTACTTAATCACAAGATATTTTCCCATCAAACAAAGGCGAATCACAATACCGCTGACTACAAAATAAATTTAATGAAATATTAAAAAGACAAAAGACGAGTAAATTGATGGCCAGGTGTTTCTACGTTATAAACACTTTATAAAGATTGACACGGTGGCGAGGCCGTTCGCCATCTTCAGCATTTGAAAAGTAATTGTCTGCGCGCTAAGCTCAATCACAATGTTGCAGCACGCAGGTCGCGTGCCAGAACACGCGCACCGCTGAAATAGTATAGCTTCACAGTTCGTCAACAACGCGAACTAACGGTACAGAGTCTAGAGGACCAAATTTCAAATTAAATTTAATCAAAAACGATCATTTAGAACAATATTTCATGCATCGTGCTACCTGTATAATATATGACACTGAGTAAGTCTCGAGACCGCACGTGTCTTGATCTCCATGCACGTGCGTTTTGTCGAACTTCTTCGAGCGACGCGGTGCTTTCCATCACTTATTCTCAGACAAATATTAGTCAGGATAATAGCAATCTATCAATTATACGGCAAATGTAGAAAATTAAGAAACGTTGTAATGACGAGAACGCACAATGTCCCTCTTGTCAGCTTGGTCCCTTCCAAGTAGGCGCGTGTCGTGCATACGCCCGTACATCTGCCGAATTCTGTGAAAACAAACCACTAAAAAAGACGAACAAAGAACGCTCTTCCATGAAAAAATTAATTTCAAGTTGTAAACAATGTACGTCATGTGACAAATGTAGAGATTTGATGTTGCTTACATCACAATGCGGTGTGCAGTTGAAATAATATATATATTTTACGCTATAATCGGGATTATATATATATATATATATATAATGAAAGACTCTGACGCCGATGGGGATCGAACCACTGCCTTGACGAGAGTACATTTCTGCGGCACCAATCGCCAAGCGAAACTGGACCAGCGCCATAGACCACTCGGCCACCGACAATTCCCCAAAAAGACATGCTAGCAGGTCGAGCGTCCATTGAACTGGCACAGTCCACACGAAATTAATCGGTATCCCCCAGAATTAGCTGTTTGCAATGGATTATACCATGTAATGCAGATGAAATCAGTGAGAATCAATCTCTTTTTCAAATTCCCTGCTTGAGGTATAGAATACAGAATTCGGCACTTCTGTTATGTATTTTTTAGGATGAAAGACTCTGACGCCGATGGGGATCGAACCACTGCCTTGACGAGAGTACATTTCTGCGGCACCAATCGCCTTATATATATGTATACACCCTTCATCAAATACTTTTTACAATTTCGTCAAATTGCCGTCATGTTCGGGAGATTACTCCATTCTAAGCGGTTTTCATTTTTGACTCCGAGACAAAAATGAAAGCCGCTTAGAAGGGAGTAATCTCCTGAACATGAGGGCAATTTGACGAAATTATAAAAGTATTTGATGAAGTATAGAAACAACTCTACTCACAAATACACTGCACAGTTAAATAGTATTCTAAATTTTCCGTTTACTGAAGATTCTCGTCAAGATACGCACAGAATAAATAATAAATATTAGAAAATTCAACTATATGAGTTATCTATACAATATAAAATCAGTTCGGTTAAAAATCAAACCAATTTAGCTGGGTTGAGTGAATGTGAACCCAATTGGGTTCATATTTACTCAACCTAATTGATTTGGGTTTATTTTTAACCCAATTGATTTTAATTGTTAATTAAATTCAGCATCACATAACTTTAAAAAAAATAAATAAGTTAACTATATATAAAAGGTTTAATTTAATTTAACTTTATATAATTTTGTTGTTATCTATAAAATATATATATTATCAGTTGCAGAGTTTGTCATTGACCTAATATGATATACATGTAAGGTGTGTCAGTTGATTCCAAAACTGAGAGGCGAGCTTTTTCTCTCGTCCCAATATGGATTTAAGTGACACTTTTTCATGTTTAACACCGTGGACATGTTTCATTGTTTCCTGTGTATTGCATTTGAGTTGTAATCCCATTTACTTGGGCGGAACAGGACATAAACAAATTAAATTGAAATGAACATAAGAACACGAACAAACTGTGTAACGAATGTATTGACAACCTCACCCAAAATATTGAACACAACTTCACATCATAACACAACTTCACCCAAAGACTATAATAACAATTTCTATGAATAACGATTTTATTTATTTATTTATTGGGATTTAACGACACTGTCGACAGCCAGAGTCACCTCGTGCCGGACAGTTTTACGGATGGAGGAAGCCGGAGTACCCGAGGGAACCATCAAGCAACGGCGAGCAACTGTCGGACTCCCCAACGTAGAAACTCCACACAAGCAGGGTTAGCATTACGTCGCCTGAGTGCTAGAATGTTCCTTATGGGACATAGAACATTCTATCACTCAGCCGACGATCAGTTGAAGACAAATGCACCATTGACGTGCATTACGCCTTAGTACTCAGCGCCACCGTTCCACCACGTGGGCAATTGGGATTACGTGTCTTGCCCAAGGACACACCGCAGTGTCCCCTTTCGGTTTGAAGTTCAGTGCCACAACCACTGAGCCACCCCCCCCCCCCCCCCCATGAATAACGAATGATGGATTTTTTATTTCTTCAGCCGTATGATTTGAAAGACTGTATATATTGCTCATTTGTTTTATATCTCCTTTTATAGATGTGGTTCGTCATTTAAATAAAAAAACAGGGTGCACTGCCAACCACAGGGGTCAACCGTTTGAGACTGGATATGTAAATCAACCATATGGTTTGCACATAAGAAGAGACGAGTTATGAGATGGCGTGGGGTAGATGGTATTGTCTTTTAACCCTTTTAACCCTGATGGTATCGGTTCAATGGCAGCAATTAGAAGAGTCCATATTAATTATTTGGGGGTAGAGCAATTAATATTTACAACGTGCAGCCTTGTGGCTGATTGGTCTACTTCACGCATTAACTTAGCAACCATCCTACTTTATGATATTATGAACTATCTTGTTCCTGGACCGGAAGCGCTTCCACGTGGACTCAAAGGGTTAACATAAACAATTTTTGTCTTTTTTAATACTGTGTATGGATTACAATCTGCATGGACTGTCCCATTCACCTAGGGACGTCCCCGTGGGAACCCCGGGAAGTAAGCAGCACTTGTTTACTGTGGTAAACCAGTTCCGCTTTACTAGTAAAATAGGACCCAGTCACCAATGCTTGGGGTGAAAGTCCTCTAAAATGGGCAACATGTTGATCAACGATTGACTAAACTTGACTTCATCTCCATGTTGTGTCACGATTAGCCATGGTGCATAAATATGTGACGTTAACCACCAACAAACACACAAACACACCTAGGGACGTGGCGACAGGGGTGAGTGTGTGGAGGGGCGAGACCCCCCCCCCCCCCCCAATCCTGGCCAAAATTTCCTATAGTTGGAAATTCGGAGGGCAAGTCATGAGTAGTTGGAAATTTAATCTATCTGGATTTTAGAGCTCCTTTGTTGATGCTGATGTCTCCTTTACTTCCTAAAATTCCAACTCGTTTTCAAATCAGCAAAAATTCCAACTGTTACTATTTACAACTACAGTGTTATGTACGCAATATCGAGCTTCATAAGTATGCATGATGTCAATCGGTACGAGATTGCTATAGTACGTTTACTTATAGTAATAAAAAAAAATCCTCGAAATGCACTTCAAGAAAATCACATCATGTAAAATCGTTATCCTGAGTTAATACCATCATTCACAGTTACAAAATGATCAAACATCGAAAACTGATCATTCCTGCATAAGATTTGATTTAATGTTAGGACAGTATGAATTGCTCAAAGTTCTAAGCTTGAGCATTTGTTTAGCACATATTCTATTCCTAGAAATGTGTTGGCATTTCAGTTACTAAAATCAATTTTATGCCCCTTTTATGGCTTCATTTTCAAAATGTTTCTCGGTAGTAAATTTTCAACTAGGGGGAGGGGACGGGATGGAATTCCCCCTCTCGGTCCCTCCCCCTAGTTGGAAATTCACTACCCTACACTCCCTCAATCGGAAACCCCTAGCCATGTCCCTGCATTCACCGTTCAGAAGACATTTGTTTTACACCCCCATCTGACAGGGCGGTACGTTGCGACAGCAGTGCTCCGCTCTCTCATTCTCCCATGTCCGCCCAGGATGAACCCAATGAAGAATGTCTTAAATAATGCCACAGCACACGTATTTTAGTTGGGTTTGATTTTCCTGTTCTGAGTTTAAGCGAAGACATTTACAGACAAGAAACTTGGTAACTTTTCTCAAATAATTCTAAAACGCATCCTTGCAAATTAATAAAATTAAATTTTTCGGCAATTAATGGCGACCGTGCCATCAGGTCACATGGGACACAGTATCATGACAGCTCGGAAGAGCCCGCTCGTGACAATTTGCGAAATGAGGCGGATTATTTCATTCATTGGTCAAACGGTCACTTATTAACTCGCAACTCTCCCACGCTAATTCTTCGCAATTAAATGTAATTGATGATTGGCCAGTGACCTGAGATGTTTGTCACCCAACAGGAGTCATGATGCGTTTTTTTCAATTTCTCTCTCTCAGAAGATAGCGATGACATATGTCGTGACCTATCAAATAACAGAGAATCTTTCAGAAACAGACTTCAGAAAAAGTTAATAAATTCGAGAAATTTTTATTTGCACAAATTATATTTTTTTTGTAATAGTGGTGTGGCCAGATCAATTTTTTTTGCGTGGATTGCATGTTTTATATCATCGACTTGAGGGAAGACCACGAAGTTTCGAATATTCTCAACATTTGGTTTTCCAAAAGTTATAAAAATGCAGTTGAAGTTGGATGAGGAGTGGTTATGGGCGAGAAAGTATCTAGAGTTTATCAAAATTTATAGAAGGCATCGCCCCCCCCCCTCCCCGTCCCAAAGAAACTTTCTGGACAAGTTAACCCTCCCTCTGCACTCTAATGCAACCCCCTCCCCCTTCCAGCAATTTCAAGCAGCAAATTTCCCCCACAATGCAACCAGGAATTTAACCAATTCAGTCTTGTTTGACAGAGCTCAATGAGCTCTGTCAAACATGATTGAAATGGTTAAATCCCTAGTTGCATTATGGGAATACTAGAAATGTAACCAATTTAATCTTGTTTGACAGCGCCCAGTATGCTTTCCCAATCGTATACTAGCGAAATTAATAAAGAAATCTTCCAAAGATTACACGAATATATTCTTGTCACAAAAAGATTCTAAACCGTGATACATCCCACTCCTTGCTTCCATGAATACTTTGTCTTCGGTGATTGCCTTATGTGCATATCATCGTATTCCATCGTGTTGCAGTAGTCAGTAGAATACCAAGCATTGCTTTTCCCCTTGGGTGAGTTCATTCCTTCTTTCCCCATTTTCTTCAATTCCAGTATGAATATCAGTACTTGCAATTTCTCCTTTGCACTTCTTTCCTTTATCTTTCTCTCTCTTAACACTAATATTTTATTTCAGCTACTAAAATCAGTATTTGAAGCAAACAGCTTTCGAGCCATATCTATTGTATGGGTAATTCATAATTGGAAACAGCTTATATAAGCATCTAGCTAGCTGCTGAATCCTATAGCACAACAAACAATATGTGAAATGTTAATTTATTTCTTATCTGTATATTAATGTGAAACTGAGTTATGAAATAAAATATTGTTTAAACTAATAAAATATAACAGATTGAGAGAGAAGTGCGGGAGCCGGGCTCGAACGACAACCTTCAACACACAAAGCGACCGATTTACCACGAGACTAAGAGATCCAGACCAACCAGGCTGGATGGTAAATGGTCGATATATCTAGAGCGCTGCACATTCTTTGAGATTTAACCACCGTGAATCTCACCCCAGATTCCACCAAACATCTGCAGTACATCACCACAGAACCCACAATGCCACCAATTGTCGAGGGCTGGTCAACGGCACAAATGTAACAGATTGAGAGAGAAGTGGGGAGCCGAGGCTCGAACCGTCAACCTCTAGCACACAAAGCGACCAATTTACAACGAAACTAAGAGATCCGGACCAACCAGGCTGGTTGGTAAATGGTCCATATACCTCAACCGCCACAGAAGATTGATTTGGTTAAGTTCCTAGTTCCATTTTGGGAAAAATTGCAGCCTGAAATTTTGATATTTTGACAACAGTATGCAGGTGGTAAATGCAATCATTCCAGCAACACAGAAGACAATAGGCCTATACGAGAAGTTTAGGGTGAAACCTCTGTTATGTATATTGAATATCCCCTCGTTTTTATATTCTAGACTTTGTTGGGACATTTTGAAAAAATATACCGTCTTTGCCTGATCAGAATAATAATTGTCAACTGGAATGATTGGTTTGTATCTAAAATATTGTTTTCACTGCAGTTAAAATAGAGAAATTCTCTGCTGTCAAGATTAATACACCTGTTTTTTATATGGGAATGGCAAGAAGACAGCCAGACTGGCTATTTCATTTCCATCCAGAATATATTTATGTATCTCTCTGGTTATTATATTTGTAATTAATTGTTTGTTGTCTAAATACTGCAAATAAAAGTTTAAAACGTTTCAAGATTCAAAAACTTTACATACACACTGTAAAAATTACAATTACAAATGCCGTACAAAAATACAGCCAACCAGCTGCCAGTATATTTAACTTTAATTGATTTATTTATTGGGATTTAACGACACTTTCGACAGCCTGGGTCACCCCATGTCGGAGAGTTTTGGATGTATGAAGCCGGAGTACCCGGAGAAAACCACTAAGCAACGGCGAGCAACTGTCAGACTCACCAACATACTAACTCCACACAAGCAGGGTTAGCATTGGTTGAATGCAAGTGTACCATCGACGTGCAGTATATTTAACCCTTTATCTACCATGAAAAGCAGACGACACTTGCAAAAAAAATTCTTAAATAACTAATTTTTTTCATTTTTTTTGTCTCAAAAACATAGGTTATGACCCCTCATTGGAACGAGCTCGTTCCAACGAGGGGTCATAACCTATGTTTCTGAGACAAAAAATGAAAAAAATAATGAAAATTAATTGAGTGATTTTTGAGAATAGCGCTGGCCGGTTTTGGCAGTTACGTTGGGTAAAGGGTTAACGTAAACTGTTAATATGGAATACCGCAGTTAACTGATATTAGCAATGCCCTCCTGTGTTTTGCTCGATCTTGAATGAAAAATGAGACTCTAATGTTTGGTTTCTGTTCATTACACAAGAAGACTGCCTATTTTTCAAAAAGAGACCAATTAATTTATTTGCAGCCGTATGGCTGCAGGCTTAAAATTTAATTGGTCTATACCTAACATATTGATTCGCCTAAAACGCCGCATCTTTCGACAAGGACTGTTCAATTTGTAAAGGCAGGAATTGAAAAACTGAATATGTTCGTTCTGAGAAGGGTTAGTTTCAGTGCATATGGGCACTACTCTATTAGTTTTCATATGCTTAACCCTTTGCCTAACATGAAAAGCAGACGACACTTGCAAACAAAATTATTGAATAACTATTTGTTTTTATTTTTTGCGTCAAAAACATAGCTTATGAACCCTCATTAGAACGGGCTCAACGAGCGCGTTCCAATGAAAGGTCATAAGCTACATTTTTGAGTCAAAAAAAAAAAAGAATAAAAATTGAATGGCAGTTTTTGTGAATAGCGCTGGTCGGTTTTGGCCGTTACGTTGGATAAAGGGTTAAACTTTAGGCAGTAAGAGTCATCATGGTACAGTGTTCGGTAAAAACTTGGGTGTCGCGAAGATGACAGATTTGAATGTGGGGTGGGGTTGTAAACTTGATTTCTTCCGCTTATAATGGCTCACACCCGGACTGATATACACTCTAAAATCAGTTGGGTTAAAAAATCAACCCACACAAACACATATCCTCACATCTAGTATGTGTCCATGTGCCGTATGTGATTTCCGAAACAACTGATATAGTTTTCAGACTTTACCATAACCCTTTACCCAACGAATCGCCCGCATCTGCCCGCGTAATATCATAATTCAGCAGCTGAAAAAAATATTATTTTTCGAAAAATTTCAACAAAACCATATCATGCGACCCCCCTTTGGAACGAGCTCGTCGAGCTCGTTCCAAAGAGGGGTCACATGATATGGTTTTGTTAAAATTGTTTGAAAAAATTATATTTAAAATAATAAATTTTGAAATCGTTTGCGTTGGGTAAAGGGCTAAAACAAAAGATTTTGACCCCTCTTGAATGGGATCCCCTTAAACAGTATACAGCGAAAGTAGCGTGTCAGTGTTTTAATTTTTGAGGAGGTTGGGTAATAATTCAATTCTACAGCCATGCAGGGATATGAGATTAAATTATTTATGATCGTAGTGCCAGGTAAGGTTATTCGGTATTTATTGTAGTGTCTCCTAATGAACCGCCCACTTTTGCTTTTTGTTAGAATAAATGCGTACCGTTTCATATGGGTTAAAATAACCTCACATTGAATCAATGGTCAAGCTTAAAATCCATAACTATGTTACTGGCTTTAAACGTGACAGAAATTATTTATGTTTCTGGCTTGTTTTTGGTATTCGTATTTTCACTGACTGACTTTTTCGTAACATGTGCAAAAAATGAGGGCGAAAACGACTGGGCCCCGATACTTTCGAGGTTTTTAAATTTATGAGCTTTTTTTCAACGGAAATTTACCGCTAGGCGTTGAAGGGGGGAGGGCGGATTTTACCCTTGCCCCTCAAAGAATTTCGGTCCTGTCGACCAGAGTGTTCCACAATGAAAGTTCTATCATTTCCGAGGACAAATTTATTTATTTATTTATTTATTTATTTATTTATTTATTTATTTATTTATTTATTTATTTATTTATTTATTTATTTATTCATTTATTTATTGGTGTGTAAAGACACATATTTCTGCACAATGGCTAATCGTGACCAGAACATGGATATAAAGTCAAGTCCAGCCAATCGTTTATACCAATGTTGTCCATTTTAGAGGACTTCCACCCCAGGCATTGGTTACCGGGCCCTATTTTACCAGTAAAACCAATCTAAACACAGTAAACAAGCTTGGCTTTACTGGTAAAATAAGGCCCGGTAATCAATACCAGGGGTGGAAGTCCTCTAAACTGAGCAACGTGGACAACAAGTTCCACCTCAAAGTACTGCACATTCGCATATGTATGGGATGTGAATTTCAATAAATTGTGCTTTCCAATAAATTTGAAACCACACGATGAAATTGAAGATTTAACGAATTCCATCCGTCTGCTGAAGTTTTTTTTGTGTGTATGTTCATTTATTGGGAGTTTAACGGCACTTTCAATAGTCATGGTGTCGGACAGATTTACGGGTGGAAGAAGCCGGAGTACGCAGAGAGAACCATAGAGCAGTAGAGAGAGAGCAACTGTCAGACAGACCAACTTACTAACTCTGTACAAGAAGAGTTAACAGAGGTTGAAGGCAAGTGCTCCGTCGAGCAGAACGTCTTGGGACACAGCAACACCACGCCCCCATGTTGCCAATGATTAAGTGACTTGCCCACGGACATAAAGCTGTTAACGCTGGCCATGATCGAACCGTCGAACTTTCGAACTGACCCTTTACCTAACATGAAAAAAGACGACACTGGCAAAAAAAAATTCTTGAATAACTAATTTTTTCATTTTTTTGTCTCAAAAACATAGGTTATGACCCCTCATTGGAACGGGCTCGACGAGCTCGTTCCAATGAGGGGTCATAACCCATGTTTTAGAGACAAAAAATAAAAAAATAATGAAAATTAATTGACGATTTTGTGAGAATAGCGCTGGCCGGTTTTGGCCGTTACATCAGGTAAAGGGTAAAAGTCTAACCACTGAGTTACCGCGCCCCCAATTGACGTTGGTAAGAGGTTACTATTTTCGTGTAAAAAGCGCCCCTAGCGCTTTGCATCCTCTAACCTTTAATGAAGGATAAAAATTCTCTGATTTATCCAATTGATTGAAAATGAACTGAGCTTGTAAGTGTGAATAAAATTTTAAAGTGCATGCTTTGAAAGAAATATCAAATATTGGTGATAACTGTCCTCTGAAAAGTGTGAGAAAAGATAAAATCTGGGTGGGTGTAGGTAAAATTATGTCTATTTTATTCAGCGTGAAACTGTTTCAAGAGGTGATAATCTAAATGCATATAGGACGGCTTTTGCCAAAATCGGCTTGATGAGGTGGGGAGAAAGGCAAAGATTTGTACAATGGAAAAAAAAAACAAGTGTATTGTGACCAAATACTTTTTAAATTCAGAGTTACTACCCTTAGACTTACAAAATATTGTACAGATATTTTCACTGCGTTAACTTTGAGGTGCAACTTAACTTTTCACGTTGTGCGGGTCACACAATCCCGTGAAGGCGGAAGAGGTTGGGGAAAAAGAATACTTAATTAACTGAATTAACTACAAAATTTAATCAACTCTTCCTGAATAATTCGAGAGTAGTGCGTTTCCATCAGCCCAGAATAATCAAGCTGTTTACAACTGTAATTATATCAGAGCCATTCACCACTAACAACCACTCTGGAATAAAACATCTTTCCACAATGATTATAGTGAAATAATCTAGTTATTCCCTTATACCTTTTTTCATTTAATATTAAAATCCCTTTTATGGAAATATATGTTAAACACCGACAGAGAAAGTTTCTCAGAGAAAGAAAAATCCAGGTAATAACACTTTCAAAAGACGGATATTACCAAAACAGGGATAAATAAACAAAACATTATGCTGCCACTTGCAACAGAAAAAAGACAAACGTGGAACACAAGGATTTTTCTGCGTACAAGGATTTTTCTGCGTACTTTGCTCTTCGATAAGAGAAACGGGAAGAAATGAAAAATATAAACTTTCAATCAAAAGTGAACTTCAGTCATCTCCCTTGATACACGACAAGAAGACATTTCGTAGGAATCGAAATTACTTCCCTTGATACTCAGAAAGAAGCATTTTCTTAGAAGAGTCACAGTTACCTCCCTGGATAGATTACTCCTCCACTGCACGCTTCGTGACAAAAAAATGGAACGTTTCCAGAAAATCGCAACTGAAGACCAATTTGTACCATTTTTCGTCTGTAACCGAAAGGTGACCAGCCGAAAAAATACTTGTATTAGTGTGTCCGTTCATTTGTCAGTCCGTGATCAAACGTTTGTTCGTGATTATATTTTGTTTGTTCGTGATCAGATAATAGTTTAGTGACCATTAAGCTGTGGAAGACATGCGAGCAGTTCAGAAAGAAGTCAACCTCGTTTGTTTGTCCACTCGTTATCAAATGTCTTTTCGTTATCATTCGTTTGTCAGTTCGTGAATAACAATCTATCCATTGTCAAGTGTTCACGACCAGGGCCGTATTATTCATAAGGCTGACTGGGCTGAAGCCCAGGGGTCCTCAGGGACAGGGGGATCAGCAATCATTTTTTTGCTGAGGCACTGTTACCAGCGCCTTAGGGAACTAATTGTTAAAGGCACTTTGCATTCTGCGCCGTAGCGATACATTTACATATGTATTTATCCATATATATACTCTCATAAGTATACTATATATATATATACACTACATTATTTTAATGCTTATTTAAATAATATGCCAAGTTGTGAGTAGAATTCTTCAGGAGACCTGCAATGTGGATATAGGGCTATGTACTGCGGCATAGTGCCGTAGTGGGGTGAAAGATTGAAGTGCCGGAGGGCGCCCCGAGGCCGAAGTACCTAAAAACCCAGGGGCCCGGCCATGGGTTAATACATTTCACCCCTTGAGTGGAACAAGGAGCCAACTGCAATGCTAAAGCATTGCAGATGGCACCTTGTTCCACTCAAAAAGCGATTTGTTCAACAGGCCGTTGACACTATCAGCCCTGTACATAACACAAATAGAGAGCGACGCTTAGAAAACATCTTGAATAATAAAAATCTCCCCTCTCCTTGCCTCACAAAATACCTTATAACCCATCATTGGAAAGAGGGGGTCATAATATGTATTTTTTCAGGAATAATTTGAAAAACAAATGAAATTTGAATGACAATTTAAGAAGTTTGAACTGATCTTTTTAGATACGACTTAATACCAGCCAGATGTCCGTTCGTTTGTGATCAAACGTTCCCAGTGTATTATCTCTTAATTTTATTTATTTATTTATTTATTTATTTATTTATTTATTTATTGGTGTTTAAGGTCACATACTTATGCACAATGGCTAATCGTGACCGTGACAGTTTTACGGGTGGAGGAAGCCGGAGTACCCGGAGAGAACCACCGAGCATCGACGAGCAACTGTCAGCTCTTCAACATTCTAACTCTGTTGAAGCTCCGCTCAAGCAGGGTTACAGCGGTTGAAGACATGTGCCCCATCGACGTGCAGTACGCCTTAGTACACGGCGTCATCTTGCCCCCCCCCCCCCCCCCCATGTATAGGCAACCGGGATAAAGTGCCTTGCCCAAGGCCACAACGCGGGTCGTCCCGAACAGGGATCGAACTCGGGACCTCTAACATAGAAGTCCAACAGTCTACCACTGAGCTATTATTATGTGTGTAAATTATGTGAAGGAGTACGCTTACTTTGACACGAATATTCTGGTAGTATAGAAGTGGCGGCCTATTATAAGTTATGGGACTTTGAGTGGGCGAATATGGTGTGATATAAGGCGAAGTGAGATCAATATTAAGCGAGGCCGAAGGCCGAGCCTAATATTGATCTCGCTGAGCCTTATATCACACCATATCCGCCCACCAAAAGCCCCTTAACGTATTTATTATGCCAGTCCTTTGAAAGAGACACAACCATAAGTGTAATTTATGTTCGATGTCGATCAACCTTCACGTTCAATCATTCAAATCAAAACAAAACATATGAAAAAAATTACAGTCCAGGGGAAGTAACTCGAAAAAATTTGCATGAACTGAGAAGGGCAGATTATTCGGGTAAGGATTCTCGCTTGAGTTCGTCTCAGACAGTATCAGTTGGCTTCTATACATATCGTTTTAGTGGTTTATTTATTGTATTTATTTACATTTGTTTATTAAAATTTCTCAAAGACTGGAAAAAACGTATTATAGTTGTACGTTGCTCAACAGACACACACGCGAAATTATTTGTTGTTCGTTGTACACGTAAAATTAGGAAAAACATCGAAGCGAGCGCTGGATGTCAGAAACAAAATGTGTCGGAACTGACCGTATATACGCTCTATATACGATCAGCTCGATGATACACAGTCTCATATACGGTCACTAGATATTGAAGCTGATTGGTCAATAACAATTACTGGCATAATAAACCTATTTTGTGTGTTCATGGCCGAATTATTGTAGGCACCTGTTCCTGCTGTTATTATTAGCAGAACTTGGCGCAATAGGCTCTTTCCAGAAAATGACGACGACGGAATGTGGTACCATTAAAAAACCCCAACAAACTGCGGTAAAATACACATGCTCAGGACGGTGTAAATCTCATTTAGGTGGGTTCCCGCCCAAAACCTGGACTAAAATGGCTTGTGGAATACACATCGATTTATAGATATATCCAGTCATGTTACGCAAAGTAAGGGGTGATAGAACTTGGTAACATCATAATTAATCAATCCTCTACCGACACAGATAGCAAACAACACTTGCAAACAATTTTCTTGAATAACTATAATTTTGGATTTTTTAATACAAAAACATAGCTTATGACCCCTCGTTCGAACGAGATCAAAAATGGAAAAATAATAAGAGTTGAGTGGCGATTTTTGTGAATAGTACTAACCGGTTATCACAGTTTCATTAAGTGGGTATCAAAATTTCAACCTGCAACTTTTTCCCATAATGCAACTGGGACCTTAACCAATTCAATCTTGTTTGACAGAGCTCATTGAGCTCTGTCAAACAAGATTGAAATGGTTAAATTCCCATTTGAAGCAGAGATTAACTATCTAAACGGACTCTAACTTAATAATCCACCGTAAATAGGGTCAGCGGTGATTGAAGTCAAGTGCAGCATCATCGGACGTGCACCACGCCGTAGCACATTGCGCCACCACTTTTCACTTGGGCAATTGAAATTAACAGTCTTGCCTAAAGGGACAAAAAAGCAGACGACGCGGGTCAGGATAGAACCTGATACCTTTCGATCAAAAGTCCAATGCACTAACCAATGAGCCACAGTGCTCCTGGATTGTCCAATAAAGTGATGCATAAATTCCAAAGGGGCTAAATGGAACACTATACAAAACATTTCGATTAGAAGTCCAATGCCCTGACCAATGAACCAGCGTACTCCAAGATTGTCCAATAAACTGATTTACAAATTCCAAAAGTGAGAACTGGAACACTATTCAAAAACTAATTAAGAAAATTAATGAGTCGGTGGTTAAGAGCGGCCAATCAGCGTATAATTTGCTGTTAAGCAGATGGAAATAATCATTTTTTCTGTGAAGGCTGGTGAAGCAATCGTTTTTTTCTCAGATAATTTCTCGAGAAATTTTCTTGCATGTATAACGCTTACAATTTTATAGTAATCACCCACTTACAGCTGTTGAACAACATACCTAATTGTTCGTCATTTTTGTGGTGAACCGGATATTTTTACAATGAACTCCTGTAACTGAGTAGCCAAATTCTTCCACAAAATACTAAAAAAAAACAGAGATACTCCATTATTAAACCCTTTACAAAACGTTAGGACGATAACGGCCAGCGCTATTTACAAAAATGCGTATATCTCGACAGTATATCTCTGGGTCTCGATAAAATATCTTACAATATCGATCTATGCGTATCTCAAGATCGCGACATAACCTCTTGACATTTCAACATAATATACTACTCAAAGCAAGCTAAGCACCAAATATTTGACACATCATTGTGAAATTTGCTTGTTACATATTTTCGATATTTTTGGTGGACATGATTGAGGAATGTATTGAGATGGTCCCCAGTGTTCACATTAGCTCTCTTAACAGGCAGACTTTTCGTGACAGCCATGAAAAGCATGTACCCCTTGATTTTCATGATGTTTTCGTGTACTGTCTACATGTACATGACACGTGTAGGGTATTCAATCTTCATTTCAACACAAGCCCTTGTGATTTAATGATTGAATATGAGGAATATGGCAAATACAAATGTAAGAAGACATTTGTCTGAAGCAGAAATGTGGCGGGCTGTATGGATGGTGGAGTTAAGGGGCTACCCATCGTTAGGTTGGTGAAGCCCTTGGTGTGCACCATACGGTGATCACCAGAGCCTGGGCAAGATTTCAGCAGTATGGCACACCATTAAGATGGCATGGTGGCGGCAGAGACATGGCAACATCTGCAGCTGAAAACCGGTTTTTGATCATTCAGGCCCGTAGGAACCGCTTTGCCACAGCAACCCAGCTTCGCAGTGACATTCAGAATGCATCCGGGGTAAATGTTTAGACGCAGACTATCCGTGCAAGGTTGCACTAAGGTGGTCTCCGATCGAGAAGACCACGTATTCGCATTCCGCGGTCCCAGAGCCACCGCCAGGCACGATATGAATGGGCCATGGACCACGTTGGATGGGCCAGAGAAGATTGGCGACCTGTCCTTTTTACAGATGAGTCAATGTACTGCCTAGACCACACAGATAGGCGTTCTAGGGTATGGAGAAGACCAGGAGAGCGATTCCATGCAGCCAACATTGCTGGGCATGACCGCTATTGTGGAGGGTCAATCATGGTCTGGGGCTGCATCACCTGGGATGGACGTACAGAGCTCTGTGTCCTTGAACGTGGGACATTGACTGCACAACGGTATATTGATGAGATCCTGGATGTCCACGTCAGATTGTATGCAGGTGCAGTGGGTGATAGATTCATTCTGATGGACGAAAATGCCTGTCCTCGTGTTGCCCATGCTGTCCGGGAGTACCGACAGAGGGAGAGGATTGAGCGTATGGACTGGCCAGCAAGATTCCCTGACCTCAATCCAATCGAACATGTCTGGAATGAGTTGCAAATTGCAATTTCAGCCCGTCCAGCCCAGCCAAGGAGTGTCTAGGAGCTTGGTACCATGCTGGTCCAAGAATGGAACAACATCCCACAAAGGACCACCAGGAACCTGACTGGGAACATGAGAAGGCGTTGTCAAGTTGTAACTAACATTAATGGGTCTCATACTCGATATTGTAGCCATACCCGTTCGTTCCGTCTACTTTTTGGCATATTGAAAAACTTCCTCTTTTACCAATAATATCCATTTTCCATGGTTATCGTATTCAAAAGCTAAAAAATAATGTCAAACACAAATAAAATCTTAATTTCTGTACTTAAATCATTAAAGATATAATTTAAAAAAATAGATATACACTTTTCATTACAATATTTCAACTAAAACGTAAAACAGTTAGTTGGATGTACTTGGTGCTTAGCAAACTTTGAGTAGTATATATTGAGACCTTGACATAAAATCTCGAGATTTCGACATAATATGGACGACGACGAAACCATAGGGCTCTGCGAATCTCAAATTTCGGGTCGAATCGAATCAGGTAATCGAATCGAATCGAATCTTAAAATGAATCTCACAAACAGTTTAACCCTTTACCCAACGCAGACGATTTCAAAATTTATTATTTTAAATATCATTTTTTAAATTTTTTCAAAAATTTTCAACAAAACCATATTATGTGACCCCTCTTTGGAACGAGCTCGACGAGCTCGTTCCAAAGAGGGGTCACATGATATGTTTTTGTTGAAATTTTTCGAAAAATAATATTTTTTCAGCTGCTGAATTTGCATATTACGCGGGCGGATGCGGTCGATTCGTTGGGTAAAGGGTTAAACATCTTTTTGTAACCGTAGAACTCGGAGAAAATGTTGATTTTTCGAACTGAAAGAACGCCGTGTCCTATCATCTTTGCGATCAATAGCAGTCCACATAGAGGGCATTTCGATGACATTTTGTATCAGTTTCATCGCTCATTAGGCTAAAAATGGTTGCAAGAAAGGCGGCACCGGATCCATCGGGCCGACTATAGTTCGGACCAATGGATGAAAATTTTGAATTTTCACGTGTACCGCCCAAGTGCGCGCAACTGGTAATTTTACTGCAACCTAATTCAATGAAGTTCAACCTTCACATTTCCGGTAAGAATTGGCGATTGCCACAAGTAAGCTCAATTGCGAGCGATACATGTTTAACTTGTATATCCCGTAAAGGGGCATCTAGAGAGATTAAGAATACACATTGTGTTTTTTTCTCAATTTTATATTGAATGGTATCATTAACATCATTTTACATTAACAATTGAAGAATTGCAGAAGATAATAAAATGTGGTTAATGAATCATTACAAAATGCTTGGCAACAATCGGTTGGACCGATGTTCCAGAAGCCGTTGCCGTTGTCATCCGATTGCCCACAATCGGCCGATTGTGGTGGCCGGTTCCGATCATCGGCTGAACACTACATAAAAGTGTCTCGCAAGAAAGTAAACAGACCGCGGAAGGTGATATATTTCTTTAACCCTTTACCTAACGAATCGCCCGCATCCGCCCGCGTAATATGCAAATTGAGCAGTTGAAAAAAATAATTTTTTAAAAATATTTCAACAAAACCATATCATGTGACCCCTCATTGGAACGAGCTCATTAAATATCATTTTTTTAAATTTTTTCAAAAAATTTCAACAAAACCATATCATGTGACCCCCTCATTGGAACGAGCTCATTGAGCTCGTTCCAATGAGGGGTCACATGATATGGTTTTGTTGAAATTTTTTGAAAAAATTAAAAAAATGATATTTAAAATAATAAATTTTGATATCGTCTGCGTTGGGTAAAGGGTTAAAAATCTAAGACTCATTCATTTAATTCAGCTTTAACTCTTAGAAGCCGGGGAATCAGAATGAATTTACTGAACATGATATACCGCGAAAAAAGTACAGTAAAGCAGGTGCTTCTAGTCAAGTGTCGCCTGCCTATTCAGGCAGGCGACACTTGACTAGAAGCACTTGCTCAGTGTTTAATTCTTCCCCAGCCCAATGATAGCCGAACCATCACAGCCAGATTACCTGCCGTATTACATCACAGGCAAGAAAACTCAACTCCCGGCTTCTAAGAGTTAATCGTGGTATAAATAGAGAAGACACCTCAAGTAGAGTACAGGAGACAGGAATTAGTTACCCTTGTTGGAGTTTTTCCTACATTTTATTCGCGCCCACGACACTCATGAAACACTTGAAAAACAAGAGCAACGCCAAGGATGACTATGGCCCAGCCCCCACTGCCAAGCATGAGTTTCTAATCATTTATCTTTGTTGATACTGAATTAATAAATATCTTATTTTATCTCCAGCAAACCATAGCATCAATACAGCGGGTCACCAAATGTGTCCATGGGACACGAATATCTCCGCTTTATGAAAAACTATATTTAGTAGTTAGTCCAAAAAGGGGTCATAACTCAGATAAAAATTTTCGCACCACACTCAAAATCAAACCCGTCTGGTATATTCTCTACAGTAAGGTATATTCCAATTTGACTGAAATCGGACACCTATAACTATAGTTACCATCCGTAAACCAATATCAACATGTCTTCTAAGTCGGAAATGGGCCATAACTCTGCCAAAAATATCGGACCAAGCCCACTGTCAATCCCACCCTGTATTATGTAGTTATAAACCTATGTATAAAATTTCGTTTCATTTTGTTCAGTCAAACTAAAGTTATCGTCCGGAAACCAATATCAACATGTCTTCTTAGTCAGAAAAGTGCCATACTCTGCCAAAAAATATCGGATCAAGCCCACTATCAATCCCAACCTGTATTATGTGGTTATAAACCTATGTATAAAATTTTGTTTCATTTCGATCAATCAAACAAAAGTTAGCGTCCGGAAACCAATATCAGTATGTCTTCCAAGTCGGAAAAGGGCCATAACTCTGCCAAAAAATATCAGACCAAGCCCACTATCAATCCCAACCAGTATTATTTGGTTATAAACATATATATAAAAATTTCGTTCGATTTCCTTCAGTCAAACTAACGTTATCGTTCGGAAACCAATATCAACATGTCTTCTAAGTCGGAAAAGGGCCATACTCTGCCAAAAAATATCGGACCAAGCCCACTATCCATTCCAGCCTGTATTATGTGGTTATGAACGTTTGTATAATATTTTGTTTAATTTCGTTCAGGCAAACTAAAATTATCGACCGGAAACCATAATCGGGACGGACACGGACGGACGGACCGACGGACGGACGGACGGACGGACGGACAAAGGTAACCCTTAATGTCCCTTGGGCATAAAAAAACAACTCTGGTCGTTGATACCTGCCCCTCCGCACCCCCCCCCCCCCCCCCCCCGTACTCAAACTGGCTGTGTTCTGCCTTAGTATTAAAGTTGTACTGCTTGATTCCAGCAATACTTCGAATTTTTACATTACAAGTGGATGTCCCTAAAGACATTTTTACTGGTTTAAGGGCTAGATTATTTTTGGTGGACTGAATTTGTTATTCAAATTTTATTTATAACAAATTATTGGAGAGTGCCCTCAGGCACTCTCCAATAATTTCTAATAAAAAATATATACACAAAATATAATTTGCGTTTGACTCAGAATGAAACTTAAACAAGGAAAATAGTGGCTTTTGCTCTGGTACCCACTTGTGTTTGAAAGCCCCGGTAGTGGCTTCTTGCATACAAACAATTAGCGTCTTGTATTTTTGCCCTGACGTAAGATGGTTCAATCGATCGTTGTATCTGTATTGCGGTTATCTGTACTATGATTTGGGAGCGCGGTGGCTCAGTGGTAGACTGCTGGACTTCTATGCTGGAGGTCCCGAGTTCAATCCCCGTCCGGGACGACCCGCGTTGTGTCCTTGACAAAGGCACTTTATCCCGGTTGCCCACATGGGGGCACGATGGAGCAGTGTACTAAGGCGTACTGCACGTCGATAGTGCACATGTCTTCAACCGCTGTAACCCTGCTTGAGCGGAGCTTGAACAGAGTTAGAATGTTAAGGAGCTGACAATTGCTCGTCGATGTTCGGTGGTTAAAACTGTCACGGTCACGATTAGCCATTGTGCATAAGTATGTGACCTTAAAACACCAATAAATAAATAAATATAATACTATGATTTGAGTTATTCTGTTTGTCGATAATTTCTGTGTGTCGTGAATTCCAAGTTCTGTTTATCGCGAGTGACGTGCCCAATCATTATCTCCTCAGCCTCTACGAGCCCGATCGACTTTAATCTCGACAGGTCGTCGCCTGAGTGCTAGAATGTTCTATGTCCCATAGGGGACATAGGACATTCTAGCACTCAGACGACGAGGTGTATGTATTTCTATCCCATATAACTAATTCGACATGTTTGGTGGCAATATTTTGCGTTTTTACTGTAGGTAAAATAGTTTAGGAATTCAAAGCGCTCTATGGTATAAGGGAAGTAACTCGAAATTGAATTGTGCCATTATTCGCGCGATTAGATTTTAAAAAAACATACATCGCTGAAATACCACTCATTGGAAAATCATGTGTAGCATGGGTCCATCCGCTGGTTATCTTAAAGGGATTGTAAAGAAACGAGTTTATGTTCCCTACGTTTGTTGGCCAACCACTCCAGTTAGGCCCTGCGAACCTCAAATTTCGGATCGAATCGAATCTCGAAGCGAATCAGGCACCAGATTTTGAATCAAATCGAATCACGAATCGAATCTCACCGATTTTCAAGTTGTGGATATCACACCTTCTAACAACTATAAATATTGTCAGTCTCCACCAAAGTATTGTGTGCAACGGCGACTCTTGCACATCAAGCAAAAAAAAGCGGAATATTTCAGAACCGAATCAATGTAATTTCGGAAGCGGGAACCTCCTTGAACTCTTCTTCTATCAGCAGGTCTCCTGTACAGGAGAACACATCCTCCCGTCCCGGACAGGAGAACACACCCTCCCCTCCTGTACAGGAGAACACACCCTCCCCTCCTGTACAGAATACACCCTCCCCTCCTGTACAGAACACACCCTCCCCTCCTGTACAGGAGACGTGATGATAGAAGAAGTGTTCAAGATGAGACACTTTATAGGATTTTCAGAACATCTGGACGATTCGAAAAGTTTCTTATTGGCGCGATTGAAATCGAAATAACTCGAATCGAAACATGGGAACTATTTCGAATTGAATCGCATCGAATTGCGAAGCTTCGCAGGGACCTAACTCGAATCTAATTCTCTCACCCCAACACAATCATATGTGTTGGAAATATTAAAAACGTTCATTTAAAAATAATTAGATCTAAAAAGTATAACTACAACAATGACACCGACCCCACCTCAGATCAAAGGTTAGAGATTTATGTCACTCGACAACAGATCATAAATACGTCAACAATGCAAATAGATGGAAGTTTTTAGTTTTTGTTGTCCGTTAAGTAGCCCTTAGTCTATTGTAAATTATATTATAACATCAGCAGCACCGAAACCGGAACATGCAGAAAAGGTGAGACCAGAACATAATCTGATCAAGACGTGTAGCCAGATATCCATAATGGGGGAGGGCGGATTTTTTTAAGGGAGTGGGATCTAAGAATTTTTATGATTTTCATGCCGTAAGCATATCACGAAGATCGAAATCTTGACCCTTTGAAACTAAAAGGCCTTTTTTGTGGTCCATGGTTATGATACGACATGAATTCCTAATACAGATAGTTGCTTAGTGAATTTGTGTGATAGACCAATCAAGATTTTCAACGTGCAGCCTTTTGGCTGCACGTTGAAAATATTGATTGGTTTTCCCCAAGTAACGAATATAGACTCTTCCAATTGATGACACTAATCTGACGTGGAGAGTACAATCGGGGTTCAAAGGGTTAAGCTGGGAAAAGGCATCAAGATGGCGTGCTTCTCGGGTTGGTGTGAACTATGGGAGTATACTTTTAATTTTTAAAAAAAAAATATGTTCAAATGGCACTTTTTTGAGGCTCGAACGAAAATCAAACGTGGTATGTCATTTATAATTTTATTTGCTGGCATTTCATGTAGATAATAGAGTTTCGGATTTTTAGGGGGTGGTAGGGATTTAGGGGGCCAAGGCTCTCCCACCCACCCCATGGAAACATCATTTACAGTACAGTCGCCGTGGAGTGGTGGTAATACACGAGTGGGCAGTGATGTCCACGAATGCGTTCACCAGGTAATAAAAAATCATCATCAGTAAAATTTAATTAATGAAGCACCGGCTTGTACCTGGTGTTTCATTAATTAAATTTTTGATCATTATTCCTATCAGTGTTTCTAATCGAATATTATTGCGTCCGTGGAAATATTCCCCACCCGTGGAAAGTGACCAATCCACGGCGGCTGTACTGTATCTGCTCTCAACACAAAAAGGAAATACATTTAGGACATCGTTTGTTTATAGGGATTTATTGACACTATCAACAGGCAGGGTAATATCGTATCGGGCAGTTTTACGTGTGGAGGAAGTCGAAGTACCCGGAGAGAACACCATCGAACAATGGTGAGTAACTGTCGGACTCTGCAGCTTACTAACTAGCAGATGTTGATGGCAATCAGTCTACCTTGGTATACAACACCGCCGTGTCAGTACGTGGGCAATCGGGATAAAGCTTCACGACCAGGAACGCAACGCAGATGACAGATGACGCGATGCAAGATTGAACCGTCAGCCTTTTGTTTTAAAGTCCAGTGCTCTAACAAATGGGTCACCACGCTCCCAATTTGATCAAGTAACCAACGCCCAGGAAGGAGTGTTCGAAATTGGCAACGTAATTTCAAACGATTGGATAAACTTTCTACTTGTGCTCAATGTGCTGTTGTTGCGTTATAGCCATATCAAGATACTCAAAGTGACCATGAACCCTCGCAATCTCCAAAAAGTAATTAACCCTTTACCTAACGTAACGGAAAAAAAAACGGCCAGCGCTATTCTCAAAAATCGCCAATTAATTTTCATTATTTTTTTCATTTTTTGCCTCAAAAACATAGGTTATGACCCCTCGTTGGAACGAGCTCGTCGAGCTCGTTCCAACAAGGGGTCATAACCTATGTTTTTGAGACAAAAAATGAAAAAAAAAGAGTTATTCAAGAATTATTTTTGCAAGTGTCGTCTGCTTTTCAGGTTAGGTAAAGGGTTAATGACAAACTGCTGTCAACAGAATACTGGATAATGCATGGAATAATACTGTCATTTGGATATCTTGACCAACAGAATGGATATTCAATTTACATGATTGCATTGTAGTAACGCATTCTCTCTCAATGTCCCAAACTGGGGGATCGTAGTGGCTCTGTTTATACTAAGGCGTAGGACACCACGACGGTACACTTGCCTTTGACCGATGCTATCCCTTACCATAAAAATTCTACTATTATAACTGTTCTCTGAAGTGGAGTGCACCGTGGTTCCAGGCTGTAGTCATAAACTGTGGTAGGCCAAAGGAAGTTGTTGAAATAAATATAAATACCACTGCCTTGTCTATTCAACCGACGCACGTGACCCATCGGGAATTCTCACGGCCGGTCAGGTTGTTGACAGAGAGTTGTACCGATGGAGGAAGGTGAGGTAACCGGGAGAGATGCCCAGCAGTGGTAAATACAACAATGTGTTTACAAAACGTCGCCTGAGTGCTAGAATGTCCTATGTCCCATAGGGGACATAGGACATTCTAACACTCAGGCGACGAAAAGGAGACAGGGAATTTCAATCGGATCGCGACTGGGTACTCTGTACGCTTTTCTGCCCAGAGCACTACAAAATAACTCTTATTGAAAAAAGAAAAGCTAAGGTTCCGCTCCAGAGTTTTCCAGGCATTTCCAAAAAATTCATCTAAAGTTTCGCTCTACAATAATATTAAAAGTTGTTTCCGACCAGAAGATTATCTCGTAGCAGAAAAGAACAGCGCCATAAGACAGTGTTCCCCAAACTGAGAATTAGCACCCATAGATTGGCCATCGAAACTGGTAGGCACAAAAAACCACCGGTTCCCTCAGATCAAAGATTTTGTTCGCTTTTCAAGGATAAGGTGGAAGTTGAGATACATTTCCCATTTGAATGTCCGTTATAAAGCGGGGAACAGAAAGCACTCTAACATGAAGTGAATCACATCATTCCAGACAGTGCAAATATGAGCCACCAGGAGCTAGCCAAAATACTAATCGGGGAGTTTAACTACGACATAACCCCACTAGTTATGCGTTACGTCAGCAATATACATACACAGAGACACGACACAGGTGTATCTGTCAATAAAACTGCGTTGTAACGAAACTGATATTTACAGTTTGGGGGATTTTTTGGTCTTTTTTTCTGTTTGTTTGTTTTGTATCACTCAAATGTTCATATTTCTATATTATGTTTTATGTCATATCACCATGTTTGGGAATGAGCGACAATAATAATAATAATAATAATAATAATAATAATAATAATAATAATAATAACGACAATAATAATAATAACAATAATAATAATAATAATAATTAATAATAATAATAACAATAATAATAATAATAATTAATAATAATAATAATAATAATAATAATAATAATAATGATGTTCCCAGCAGATGTTTTCCAGCACAGTTGCCACAATGTTTATCCACCCTGCTCTGTTGCATGCAAACAAACAGTAAGTAATTGTAATTTAATTACTTTTGAGAATTGGAGTTATTGTAATTGTCATTCTTACAAATAAATGTATTCACTAATTAACTCAGCCCTGCCAACGTTTATTTTTCTTGATTCCGTTTTCATTTTTCAACATTTCATTTATGAAACCTTGATACACACGTGAAAATGTGACACGATCAGGATGCAACCCTACTGCAATCCTATCGAGAAAGAAAAACGATTTTGCGATAACAGAACTTTGACTGTCTCGACTATTGATGGGGTTGGGAAGATGTATATTGAGCACCGGGGTGAATTCTGTTACGGGTCCTGTGTACTTTGGCAGTCCTGAACTCTTAACCCTTTACCTAACATGAAAAGCAGACGACATTTGCAAACAAAATTCTTGAATACTATTTTTTTTTTCATTTTTTGTCTCAAAAACATAGGTTATGACCCCTCTTTGGAACGAGCTCGACGAGCTCGTTCCAAAGAGCGGTCATAACCTATGTTTTTGAGACAGCAATGAAAATAATAATGAAAATTAATTGGCGATTTTTGTGAATAGCGCTGGCCGGTTTTGACCGTTACGTTGGGTAAAGGGTTAATGTCCAACATGTGGCCCGAATCTCGATTCGACGGGAGGGAGCCGAGGGTGTGAGAGAGGGTAACCAAGGACATGATGAACATCCGTCGCTCTTACAGTCCAAATTCGGAATATTTAAAAGGTTGTCACCCTCTCACAGGACCTGACTACTGACGTTACTGGATGTACTAAGCGGCGGGGTCGAGTTCATGTCAAATTTCATAAAAGCGAGTGGTGTACCCGCTTCCCGTACAGCATATGTGGTCCGATTCGAACACAATGACCCGCAATCCTGATCGCAGGCCCAGAGAGCCTCTCCTCCCTTTATTACAAACCAATGTTGATGTTTAGCTATTAATAAGTGTCGTTATTAGCCACCGTTCATTCCTCAGGGTTAATTGATCAGAGCGATACTGAGTGTTTCTCCGATAGCAGACGATAACGAGTTCCTCCAGCAATACGAAACGTACATATGTATTCACTGTGGACGAAGACGGGGAATCGAAACTCACGGAAATTGGTTGCAATTTAAACCTTCGCAAAGATTTTATTTCACATTTAAAAACAAAGACGACTGTTGTTTTTCACGAATAGCGTTTAAATGTGCCTGAACGTGTTTACTGAGCGATGTTTAACTCGTTTTAATTAGGATCTCAGTATTTGCTGAGCATATTTACAAAAGATAGGCAGAAAATTATTTTGTTGAAAAGAAAAATAAGAGAAAAGTAAGAGGATTTCTGAATTCAATGGCCATAGAGGACTCGAACGGTGTTTTTTAACCACAATGCATTAATATTAGGAAAGCCCACGTATTATGTACATTCATGCGTTGGTAAAAATAAGGTTGGAGAATTATTGGATATCAGAGAATTGTTCAGAAATCACAACAGTGCGAAAACTTGTGACGTGTTTACTTCATCAATGGATTATTTAAAATACTCGCGAGAGGGGAACTTTCACAAAATCCTCTCTTTCACTTCCAGGAGCCAACAAATCGGATGTCCGAAAAAGATTGACAAATGAACTGTCAACTCTTACAGTGGATTATTCATTTATCATAGTATATTTGGTGCCTCCTAACGCAGTAAGTATTTCCACATGACTGAAATTTTAACACAACGGAATTATCCAACCCCTACTGTCTTAAACATCGAAATTTTTAAAAGCTTTTTTTAATTTCATCTCCAAAACATAGCTAATGACCCACCAAGAGCTCGTTCCAATGAGAGGTCATAAGCGATGTTTTCGAGGCAAAAAATGTAATTGTTTGCTATTCAAGAGAAAAAAAACATTCAAGAGAAAAAATGCAAATGTTTTCTTGTCATGTTAGATAACGGTATAACCCTTTACCCAACGTAACGGCCAAAACCGGCCAGCGCTATTCTCAAAAATCGCCAATTAATTTTCAAAATATTTTCATTTTTTGTCTCAAAAACATAGGTTATGACCCCTCGTTGGGACGAGCTCGTCGAGCTCGTTCCAACGAGGGGTCATAACCTATGTTTTTGAGACAAAAAATGAAAAAATTTAGTTATTCAAGAATTTTTTTTGCAAGTGTCGTCTGCTTTTCATGTTAGGTAAAGGGTTAACCCTTTGCCAGCTAATTATAACTGCCTTATCTATAAGTATACAAAGCGTGGATTTGTTCTCAACCACTAGACAGGTGGTCTTTTACCCTTATAAATACTTGTTAGTTCAGTAGAACTTTGGCGACCCATGAAGTAAACTTGAACTTTAAAGATTATCAGCTATTGTACCTGTAAGGTCATGAAGTGCAAATCTGCCTGTTCAATTCCCAACCTTCACTCGTTGAAAGAAAAGAGATGTGGATTGATATCCACCCTTCAAAATACCAAATGACTCAGAAAATACTCTATTACCGTTGAAGATGATTGTAAGCGTGTGTGTGCGATTGGGTGATGATGTATTTGTGGTGGGGTGGGTGGGTGAGGTATATTATTCGGTATTAGTTGGTGAATGGGTTAATCTACTTCAATAATGTGCGAAATTAGGTTTACGAGGAGAAACAAAAAAAAAAAAAAATCTGTCATAAAGTTTCCTTCACAAGAGATCAGGAAATATCCGTAATCAAAATGAAGATATAGAAATGGGCAACATGATGGAGAACAAAAGAAGCAAGGAGAGTCAGTAACAGCTTAATTTTTGATCCCAGAGTATTTAAAAAAAACATTTTCCATCAAATCTGGTCATGGCTGCTTCACAGCAGCCATGACTAGATTTGATGAAAAATTCCTGAAATTTAACCCAAAGACCTATTTGGTCAAATGGTGGTGCTTCAATTAACAGGAGAAAATTTGGTTAAAAGGGCCCAAATTATCCTTATTGTAACCCTTTACCTAACATGAAAAGCAGACGACACTTGCAAACAAAATTCTTGAATAACTAATTCTTTTCATTGTTTGTCTCAAAAACATAGGTTATGACCCCTCATTGGAACGAGCTCGACGAGCTCGTTCCAAAGATGTTTTTGAGACAAAAAAAATGAAAAAATAATGAAAATTAATTGGCGATTTTTGTGAATAGCGCTGGCCGGTTTTGGCCGTTACATTGGGTAAAGGGTTAATGACAAAATACTTGTTGTGGATAGGAATATCCGCCTGCAACTGTACGGCAGCAATATGCAAGGACATAATTCTACATAACGGACTGTAGGCCTTAATGATTATTACTCTTTTCCAAAATTCAACTCGCCAGTCTGCAATCGAGAGAATTCAAATGGACGACTTCTTTCAGAAACAAAGCGTTGAAGGGATAAAATTATCCCAGAAGGCCCGATTACAAACACTTGTTCTTCAAAATATTTCTCTCATTCTAAAAAGAATCTGAAAAGCCCTCACACCTCCCCCTCCGTGACCAACACCGACGATGCCAAATTGAGGCAATTTAAGATCTCATGTGTGCGTGGTGCATCACAACAGTGTACAGGACCGGTATGATCAATCTTTCCAGGCCCGCTTGTGATTGCCAGTCCGCACTTTGTTTTACCTTAAGCCATTTAGGTCGCCATGCATGAATTTTACTCTTCGATGACACAATGACGTAATGCACAACAAATAGATAATAAAGATCCAAAATAATTTACCCCCTGTCTCCCAATACAGCTACAAACTGTTTGAAAAAGTGCCCGCAGGTGTATTCTTCCTTGAGAACTCAACCGATAGGCTTAAATCATTACTGAGCCTCCCTGTGAATACAAAATAGATTCGCGCACTTTTCCATAAATTTGACTTTTAGGAAAGTGCAATCCAGGAACTCGACCATTAAAGGGTTCATCCTTTATGAGGTTTCAGAATAACATCGACGTAAACAATTTAGTAACATGCATTCGATTCCAGTGTATTAAATCCACTTATTGATCAATTGAAACTTCTGACCCGCTGCGATGTGTTTTCAGGTAGAGAATATTAAATGATCTATGTTCACAATGTTTTAGTCACACTTTGAAATGGTTGAATTGCGACATTTGCAAGGTAACTTCATGCTTGGAGTAAGGAGTGTACTATCAACCAAGGACACGCGTGCATGTCGCTGTTTTTCGAGAAACAGAGCTGTGCGAAGCAGAGTGTGCATGTGTGGTGGCCCACCTTTTTTAGTTCTTGCCTAAAGGGGTTGCGAAGCTCTTGTCCGAGATTCCTGAGAAAAAATGATTGAACAAGTTAAAAACTATTGACTGACTGCACGTTTTTTTTTTATCTAACATTCAAGTTTACCGTGCTGCAACTCAGTAATATATAATAACGGTCCAAGATGGCGAGAGGTAAAAAATGAGGACAGTCGAGCCCGGAGAACTAAAAATAAATGTATTTCCAGTATTCGCAGGATTTCATTAAATTTCTCGAACTGTCACCTAGACTTCACAGCATCGAAACTTGCTTTGTCTTTGAGAATGGTAGAGATACCATAGGAAGACGAGGCTCTTTATAGGAGGAAATGTTTTAACTTCCAAATAAGCATACTTTAGTACTCCTCTCTACACCCCCACCCTCTTCCAAGTCCTTTTCGGAATGGACGCTCTAAGCTAATTAACCGTTGGTGTGCTAGAAGCTAATATCCAGACTCAACTGAAAACAACCGTTTCTTTTACCACGTTCACATGACGTTCTTCAGATTCAGTCAGAAACAAAATGTTTGTCTATGTGAATTGGTTACAGTTTAAAATAAACTGCAACGAACAAATCCATGTTAACAAACTTTGATTACCACAAGTAGTCTAACACTATACAAGCTAATGCAGTTTAATAATTTGAAAGAAAAGGAAAGGTCAGTGTACTGTGAAATCGGACGTGAAAATCTATCCCAGCCTATGAACACAGATGGACAAGTCAGTGGTATGATTCGAAACATCGAACCCTCTGTTACCGCGAGTCTAATTCGGAAGACATGTTAAGTTAGCTGGGGATAGTTTGAATTAATGGACAGAGTATCCCAAGTGCTGTACAAGTTGATGTGAGAACTCAAGTCGCTAGCTCAAGTGACAAAATCAATGTTAACCCTTTGAACCCTAGCGGCCGCTTTTCCGCCCAAGAACATGAAACGTCATTACGTCATTAAATAGGATGGCTGTTCAGCAAATGTGTGGGGTAGACCAATCAATATTTTCAACGTGCAGCCTCGGGGCTGCAAGTTGAAAATATTGATTGGTCTACCCCAAATAATGAATATGGACCCTTCTAATTGCTACCACAAGAGTTCAAAGGGTTTACGTGTGTCCGGTTTTACCGCTTGACGGATTCAATTAACAGAATACAGAATAAGCCTTATTTATTTATTTATTTATTTATTTATTTATTTATTTATTTATTTGTTAACGTGTGTCCGGTTTTACCGCTTCACGGATTCAATTAACAGAATACAGAATAAGCCTTATTTATTTATTTATTTATTTATTTATTTATTTATTTATTTATTTATTTATTTATTTATTTTATATGACCTGGAGTGGGTGTCAAATGACGTGAACAAAAGAAACCTATAGCTTCTGCTTCAATGACTGCATCCAATTAGATGAAATTGCCCTTCAAATTGGTTATAAGTGTTTAATGGGCAAGAAATGAATCAGATGTTATCATAAAAATGTTTTAGCAGATTTCCGCCACGAACCCAATCAGTTCAGCAAAACTCCAGTAAACAGCAGAAATATTACATTAAATAAAAAAAATATGAAATAATCATAAGAACGTTTTCGTTTATCGTTCATTCTAACTGTTCAATCTGCATCTGCACGTTGAGCTGTCACCGTATTGACACAATACAATCTGACGGTAGTACACAAGACATGACAAAACAGAAGGATGTATAGGCGGAAAGATGATATAGATATACAAGACAAAACACATAACAATACAAGACGGTGCGTGTTAGGCTAAACAAGAACATGAATAAATAAAGGTAGAGAAATTTGAAATATGCTTCCCATGATTTTTTTCACAGGATTTGATAGCAAATTCTAGAGTAAAAAATATAGGTTATTACAACTATTTGGGTTTCCAAGGTGGTGTATTGAATTCCAGACCTCGTCTCTGGGCATATATCGACTCGTCCTAACGGGCTTGTCGATATATGGCCCAGAGGCGAGGTGGAGACTTCAGTAAGCCATCTCGGAAATCGACTTGATGGTAATACCCAATTTATCTTACAGTTTTCCCCTTTTTCCTATCTATCTTGTTTGACAGTCGTTCAGCGTCTATGAGTTGATTTTTTTAATGAAAACGTCATGGTATTGCGTTCTTGTGCTAAATCATGACGTCATGGTATTGCGTTCATGACGTCATAGTATTGCGTTCTTGTGCATTTGTGCTGTGCATGACGTTATCTCCATTCATTATTCTACTTCTACTGCACCCCCTGAAGTTTATTGCAGTGTTTCAGCTGTGTGTTTTTGTTTTATATTTCAGATTTAACGCATGGTAGGCCAATATAAAAATATAATCATGACAAATGATCTTTTCTAATTTATTTCGTTGAATTGGTTATTTATCATTTAATTGCTGTTATCAAAAAGGTGGCCTCGATAATTTGGTGTAATCAGTTTCTGATGAGTGAAAGTAAAAAACGTTCTCTTTCTAAATCGAATGAACTCACGTGCGGTTGCTACCCTCAATACAGATTTGTATTTTCTATATGTTTTCACTTGTATTGGGGGAAAATACTTTCTTGTTGTACGATTAAAACTCCAAACCGCGACTGCTGTAGGCAAACATGAAATCTTGCTGCAGTGTGTTTTATTGTTTGTTGACTATTCTGTGAGAATTCAGGAGCCAATATGCTGTTTGAAAGGCATTCCAATACTCAACATGTTGATAGTCAGAGACTGTACTAGACGGAAATTGAGGCGTCTTGAAAAATCGGTATCTAAATCGTTTTGAGGCAAACATTCTTTTCAGGAAACCGGGTTTCAGATTTTCTTCCACTCACTATGTTGGAGAGGGCACAACAATGCTTCTACGATTACAAGTGTTGATACAAAGGATAAAATGAGGAACACAGAATACCACAGCTTATTTCACGAGCTTCTGTCATAAATCTCATAATACATAAACTGTGATGTATCCGACATGAGGTAAAGAAATGTTGTCGAAAGTGTCGTTAAACCCCAATAAATAATAAATAACTGTGATGTAAAGTGGCTGTAATATGACAGCATTTTATAATCAAGTCAATTGAATCAACCAACAACGTAATAGCCCAAACCGGCCAGCGTATAAACAAAAACCGTCAATCAAATATTATTATTTATTATTTAGAGGATATCTACGCTGTTTTAGTGAACATCGGGAATTAACTCATGAGTGTGGACCTGAAAGTTTTATTTTTCACGAGCGCTTGCGCAAGCGCTCGTGAAAAATAGTGCTTTCAGTTCCATATTCATGAGATAGTTCCAGATATTCACTAAAACAGAGTAGATTTTCTTTTTATTATATGTTACGTGACATTTTACTGCGCAATATTCAGCCCAATTCGGCTGCAAACAGTTTCAAAACAATAACAAAAAGCTGCTGATCGTTCCTTCAAGGCGACGTTCAATGTGACGTCATGCGCCGAAGCGTAACGTCATTTAGGAAGCTACTGAAAAAATCATCGTGTGGACATAAAAGTATTATTTTTCACTCGTGCAAGCGCTCGTGAAAAATAAAACTTTCAGGTCCACACTCATGAGACCGACACTGACTAAAATAGAGTAGATTTTCTTTTTCTTTTTATTTTTTGCTCGAGACATTTTATTGCACAATATTCAGCTCAGTTCGGGCGTAGCCTGACGTCCTTTAGGAAGCAACTGAGGAATATTTCTCGATATCTATCTAGTCGATAGATATCGAGAAATATCTTTTAGATAATTTGCGATAATTCTCAGACTAGGCTGCCCAGCATATAATGAATATTATAATTTCAAATATTATTTCATAGCAGACGAGCTCGTTCCAATGAGGTGTCATAAACTATACTGTGTGGCAAAAAAAAAAAAACTACAAATTAAATTTATTTGTTATTCAAAGTTTTTTGCACGTGTCGTCTGCTATCCAGACTTGGTGAAGGGTCAACACAAATTTACCTCATCATTATAATGCTGACCACGGTTCTGGAAGAGTGAATAAATAAATGCCAAGGGCAATCCTAATAATCTGTATCACTATTTATGTAAAGTCTCGTAATATTTTTCATTTGTTCTGTTTTAACCCGTGACACCCACAGTATTGCATTTAACATAAAGTTAAGTCAACGTTGCGTGGACTTGATCTGATGAAAACATCAGAGTCCAAAGTCGAGAAAACATTAAGAGGACTGCTTCTATTTATAGAGGCATACGTATTTAACTGGTAGTGTGCTAAATTATTTTTGATCATCAAAATTTGTTCAGTTGTCTTTGCCTTGTTACAGTTTATGGGAGAGTGCTTGTGAGCACTCTCCCATAAACTGAAACAAGGCAAACCATGGTAGATTAAATAACATCACTTCAAAGATAATATGAAGCATATACATTGAATTCGAAGCCTTGAAGTTACGGTACCCGTACTTCAGAATAGAGCCCAAATATGGACTTCCAGCACTCTACCGGTTAACCTTTTACCTAACATGAAAAGCAGACGACACTTGCAAACAAAATTCTTGAATAACTATTTTTTTTCATTTTTTGTCTCAAAAACATAGGTTACCACCCCTCATTGGAACGACCTCGACCTATGTTTTGAGACAAAAAATGAAAAAAATAATGAAAATTAACTGGCGATTTTTTAGAATAGCGCTGGATGGTTTTGGCCGTTACATTGGGTATAGGGTTAACAAGAATCGTCCCTTGAGTGTTTTAGTGCTACAGGTGGCGCCTTGTTGCACCCAATGGGCGATATATCTACCAGATTACAGAAAATTTGTGATCTCGATATGGAAATTCACGTGCAGCAGCCAAAGAGTTAAATTCTTTTTAGCAGCTCGGGATTCACCGTATGCGACTACTTGATGGATGGGAAATCTTTGGAGTGTGCCCACCCCATCACACACACCCTCAGTTTTGTTTTAACGACGTTGCGGGGACTGTGTGTTGTTTTTTTGTTCTCGATGAGAAACAATGACAAAGTCCTAACAAAATAGAGAAGACAGAACCCTAACCCATTGTTTAAAATCATTTGGGTTAACAATTAAACCAAATCAACTGGGTTGAGTGAATATGAACCCAATTGGGTTGATATTCACTAAACTCAGTTGATCTGGGTTGATTTTTAACCCATCTGATTTCAGAGTGCACACACTCGTGCAAAAGAGAGTTATTGTCGACCTTTACAGTCTGCTAACGTGACCAAAGTTCATGAAGAGTTAGCACGTACCGAAAGCAAGTGTACAGCGAACGTGTTATACGCCTTAGCATACTGCGACACTGCGTCCCCATTTGGGCAATGTCACAACGCCGACGACGCGAGTATACACCGAAGTTACAACCATTCTCGTAATGAACGCCAGCGAACGATAATCGATCATCCTGTTTCTTATTTGCGTCAAACTACGGACGAACAATACGACCGTTCACGACTCGTCCAATTTGTACAACTCTGTAGTCAATGGGTATAAATACATGTGTGTCAATGGCCTTGTATACATATATTGCCTTCGTGTGCAGCGAAATTAAAACGGAGGAGGTGCGAAAGGTGATATCAAAATTAAGGGATGGAAAAGCGGGAGGAGTGGGTGAAATTCCTAACGAGTTTATCAAAAAGGGGGAAGAGGAATTCGTGGAAAGCCTAGCTGCCCTATTCAATCTAGCCATAGAAAATCAAGAGGTCCCAAAGGAGTGGAGAGAGAGCAAAGTGACATTTATTCACAAAAAGGGGGAAAAAGACGTTTTGGATAAGTGTCATCTCTGTCAGTAGCAACATTGGAAAGGTTTTCAGTAAAGTCCTGTATGGGAGACTAGAGGAGGTGATTGAAGAGAAGGGTTTTTTGGGAGAAATCCAGAATGGCTTCAGGAAGGGAAGGAGAGTTACTGACCATCTTTTCACGCTATCCCAAATGATAGAATCCGCGAAAGCAAAAAAGAAAAAGATGTTTATGGCCTTTTTGGATGTCAAAAAGGCATACGATAGAGTATGGAGGGAAGGTATGTGGCGCATGCTAGAGGCTCTGGGCTTAGGAGGCGAGTTGGTTGGAATTATGAAAGCATTATATAAAGATGTACAGAGTGAACTTAGCCTGGGAAACATTACAACAAAACGTGTGCCTATGGAGATGGGCCTAAAACAGGGGTGTATCCTTTCGCCAATCCTGTTAGCATTGTACATCAAAGGTTTAGGAGATGAACTCCTGCGTAGCGACGAGGGGGTAGCAGTTGGGGACTTGAAGATCCCAGGGCTATTTTTTGCAGACGACATGGTTCTAGTGTCAGAAAGCGAAGAGGGGCTAACGAAAATGCCGGGAATTGTTGGGAAATATGGGAGCAAATGGAGACTCGAACTTAATGAAAGCAAGAGCAAAGTTATACCTGTGGGCCGCAAAGTGGATCCCACTCGAAGGCGGAGAGTGGGTGAGTTCTGCATTCCGGAAGGGAGCAGCAAACTTCTCAGTGCAGGAGAGACAGGTGATTACGAGTATTTGGGGGTAAATATAAACATTACAGGAAGAGGCATCTACCGAAACCACACAAATAAATTGATTCTGAAGGGGAAGCGAATCCTTAACCAAATGGAACTTATAGGGAGAAACAGTTTCAATAAGGTTTTCGCGGGGAAAACCATTTGGGAAATGGTGGGGCTGCCAAGTATACGGTACGGAAGTGGTACCCCTAAACCAAACGGCCGTAAAGAGCTTGGAAATCCTGCAGAACGATGCAGGCCGATGGATAATGGGGTCGAGTAATGCCGCAGCACTAGAAGTAATCAGGAGTGAGCTTGGGTGGATGAGGATCAAGGACAGGATAGACCTGTTGAAACTCGGTTATCTTAATTATTTGGTAAATCTCCCCGACAGCCGATGGTGTAAAGTAATGTTCCTGAGAATTTTCAACTCAAATATCAAAACGGGGTGGATGGTCCAAGTGAGGGAGCTAGCAGAGAACTACTCATTGGAGATCTCGGACCTGGACGTTGGGGAAAACCCGGGTAAAAAAATCGTCAGAGAAAGGGTCAGGGAGGATTGTAACCGTAATTGGCAAAAGGGGATCAAATCAAAGAGGTCTTTGGGTGGCCTGCGTGATAAAGAGAAGCCAGGTTTAGAAGAGTACCTTGATGGCACCTTTGGGAGGTCACTGTTGTTCAAGCTGAGGTCGCAATCCCTGGAGCTGAGGGGAAAAATTGGGAAAGACGGTGAAAGGGGAGTGCCAGATGTGTAAATTGGGCATGGTGGAGACCCTGGAACACTTTCTTCTAGAATGCCAAAGTATCAGTCTAAAAGAATGGGATTCACTGGGAGTATAATGGGGAAGTGGGTGGGGAAATGAAGGACATGTGGTTGGGGAGACTCAAAGGAGAGGGTTAATATGCTAATCGGAGAGATTGGGAAGAATGGGGCAAGGGATGTCATCAAGCAGTTCATCTCCGAGTGTTGGAAGGAGAGGAGAAGCGTGGGAATAGGGAGGCAGTTTGGAGTACATGGGTAACCAAGGCCTTCTCGTCCGAGAACCGCGACAAATCAGCGGCTGGCCAAAGTGTTATTATTATTATTACAATCATCGCAGCACACGAGACATGTTCCCATCAAGTGCACTCTTAAGTGTCAGTGAGAAGAGAAGTGGATTGAGAGGAAATTACCGGATGGGAGTACAGGATGATTGCAATCAAAGTATCTAAAAAAAAATTACATATGCGCACTTAACCCTGACTTCAAGTTTCATTTCACAATTTGCTAACACTGGCCAGCCGTCATACAGATGTTGAGTACGCGGACATTATGCGGTGTCATCCCAACAAGACGAATCCTCACCAGACGATCCCAACAAGATGAATCCTAACAAGACGAAAATTTGTTTTATCATCAGATATGGGGGGAAATTTACTTTAAAAAGAACGTGAACATTACAGTGTATGCTATTTGAAGTATTTTAGGGTTTTGTTTTATGCATGTGTTTGGGAGTTGTGTTGATAAAAAAGATACAAAAAACTAGTCTTGTAATAAAGCATGGCACCTCTGTTAACTGGTAGCGTGCTGGGTTTTTGTTTAGTTGTCAAAATTTTGTTCACATATTATTGCCTTGTTACAATTAATGGGAGAGTGCCAATAGGCACTCTCCCATTAATTGTATCAGGGCAAATCCGCCCAGACTAAATAATATCACATCAAAAATTAATTGAAGTACATCCACAGAATATGAAGCCCTTTAGCTCTGGTGGCCACACTTCAGGATAAAGCAACAAAATTTTCCTCCAGCACTCAACCAGTCAATTGAAATCTCTTTATCCAAAAGTAAGCCGTGTTAGCAGTTTATGACTGAAAACCTCAAAACAAATGGGTTATATAGTCATTTTAATTAAATTCGCCTTGTTGGGATACGTCTTGTTGGGATGACCATATTCGACATTCGTCTTGTTGGGATTCGTCTTGTTGGGTATAAACCCATTATACAACGATGACATGTGAGTACGATAAATTATTATTGCCAAGTGTAAATCTATTGGGAAAATATGCGGGCTTTCAAAGCCCGCAGTTTGTTATACTGGTAGACTACATACATGTTTTCTCAAGAGATAGGCACTTGAAAATATTAAGTTTTGTCAACCAATGTTGAACATATGAAACATTAAATGTATGCACAGGCGGATCCACTTGGAACACAAAATTTGTGACGTAGATTTGATGGGTCTCAAGATATGGAGGATGTGGCACTTGAGAAGTTTTTCGAGTCACAGAATCGTTGCGCTGATATAGACTGAGAGAGGTAAATGCGTAACAAAATTCCTGTAATGCAAATGCAAACAAACAAACACCCCCCCCCCCCCCCCCAAAAAAAAAAAACAAAAAAACAATTAAAACCCAATACAAACTGAACACAGTACCTGGAGGGTGGATGACTGCTTAAACACCCACCAAATTGAGTTTCCAACCAGAAAATCAAAGTCACATTCTTTGAATAAGCATGAGAATTACAAGCAAAATTTCAGCTTATAGACTTCCGGATGAACCCGGAGGTTTATTGATTTAGTTTAATATTCGTTTCTCTAATGCAGAATGGCTTCGGTATTTATTAATTAATTAATTAATTTATTTATTTATTTATTTATTTATTTATTTATTTATTTATTTATTTATTTATTTATTTATTGGTGTTTAACTCTTAGAAGCCGTGGAATCGGAATGAATTTATTCGGAACATGACATACCGCGAAAAACTTACAATAAGCAGGTGCTTCTAGTCAAGTGTCGTCTGCCTATTCAGGCAGACGACACTTGACTAGACGCACCTGCTCAGTGTTTAATTCTCCTCAGCCCAAAGATAGCTGAACCGTCACAGCCAGATTACCTGCCGTATTACGTCACAGGCAAGAAAACTCGACTCCTGACTTCTGAGAGTTAAGGTCGTATATTTCTGCACAATGGGGTAAACAGGCATGGTACCACAGCCTGTATAGGTCTACTGATAAAATTTTACTTTAACTTCATGTGGTATTTCGAAGAATACAAGCTATTAGCTGGGCGGAAACCACACTCCTCGAGTGTTCAAATGATACTCAATGGTTGAAACAATATATATCGTCGTCTGAGTACTAGAATGTCCTATGTTTAGCCTCGCCATTCAAAAGATTGGGGGACGAGTCAACAAGGAGGGTCGGAATCCCGGCACGAGCCAAACTCGGCTCGCAGAGTTGAGTTGGGACCGTACTATGATTTTCTTCCCTGTCAAGTGAACTCGAAATAGGTTCGTTCTTCGTTTCGTGCGATTCCCAATCACTTCAGGCTGCGGAAAGGAAACAATGATTAAAGTAAAAACGATTCTCTTATTTACATTTAAAATAAACTGATTTCCATATTCAACACATTTAACAATTTGATCAACATGGCAGAAGATTTATCACATGGGTTAAATAGTTTTTCATCAATTTCAGTTTATCTATAGCCCTGTACTGGCGCTGTATTACACTTTGAAAATGTCACTGTCGCGGGCTCGCTCCCGGAGTTTTATACACCAAGTCTTAATCGTTTACGTCTGTGCGCGTCTGCAGCTCTGACAGCCGGGGGATCCCGACTAGCAATGTTAATTATCTTGTGGCAAAAGGGGGGGGGGGGGGGTGGAAAAAATTTGCAAAACACTGATGCCGGGGTGGGTGGGTGGTCAAGGAGGACAAAAAAAATTGTTTCCAATGCTTGCAAATTTTTTCCTCAGACACTTTTGGGCAAAATTGTAAACCACAATCAGTGAAGTATCATTCAAGAACCAATATAAAGACACTCAAGTTATCAGGGAGTACCTACCATGGGTTATATACGATTATAAAACTGTTATTGCGGCTGAGCTATGATTCGGCTTATAGCGATACAATGTATGACATATTGAATAATGCAAGTTAAAATGCATCACTAATTGCAATTATCAAACACTGCACTCTAAGGATAAGTTATCTTGAGGGTGTTCCGTTTGATTAAATTTCTAATATGTTCACCCTGGTGAGATCGGCTGGCTTAGATGAGGAGCAAAGACAATTATGTGAAGTCAGGAACAGTTACAGATTTCAGCTGCAGGAACAATTCTGTACAACGATGTATCCAGACCTATTACGAAAACACCAATGACTCTTATTGCTATTGTAGGAAGTATGTAACACAAAAACTACTAAACATTGAACCTGATTGAACTGCTAATTTATTTCAAACACATCTGAGAACACAGATGTCAACAAAATCATGTACCAGACCTTCTAGGGCTGGACTTAAAATAAGTAATAAATCCCCTCCCCCAACCCAGCCATGCCCCACCCAAACCTTCGTCAAAAAAAATCAACAATTTGTATGATATTTTACAAAGCTCTCTGAACTCTGTCGAATACCATATATATTGTTGGTTTCTACAACATGTCTGAACACATGGAGAGATAACTATAGGTAAAAAGTTAATATGACATTCAAGAGTGTTAATGAATTACAAGAGAACATGCCTTAAGAGACCGACGTCTTCGGAGGCCATGCTTTATATGGACATACCTGGACATACCAGCTTTACTCTATATTTGATTTGTTATGGGAGACCAGCTGCCTTAAGAGACCACTTTGGTCTGATAAAACGGATGTTCTTTCAAGACCTGTCCTACTGTACAAGGTCAATCACTCAATACTGTATGATAAAATTGGTTATGGTGCAATATGGTGGGAAGGATGATGCAGAAGCATGTATTTAGTGGGGGTGGGTGATTCAGATAACCCCGGAAAAAATTGTAAAACTGGAAAAAAATTACATGGGGAGGGTGGGTGGGTCCTCCGACCAGTCAAAAACAAAAAATCGGCATCGGTGTCTGCAATTTTTTTCCTACCCCCCCCCCCCCCCCCCCCCCTTAGTGGCAACATAGTTCTGCTTTGGATTCGGTTCATCCACTAGGTCAGCTAGTTTAGCAAGTCTAAGACACATAACTTATACACGTGTCCTTTGATAGAACTCCCCCCGAATGGTCCTGTCCTTTTCGAATTCACACAGTTCATGCAGTACTCACAACTTCATAATGCACTTTCGAGCTTGCGCGAATTATCACTGGTCGGCTTTGAGTAAATATTCACAACACTCTGATACTAAAACAAGCTACTACGCGATCAACCTCTGTCTTCCTAAGGGTTAATACCACGATACAATGGCCTACACTTTGAGACAGGTGCGAGTCGATCCTTGCTAACGACATCTAAACTAAGCCTTTACTTGGGTTCGTACTCTATTCTATATATTCGGACCTGCCCTCCCCCCCCCCCCCCTCTTACGTCCACCTTATCTGACAATAGCGGCGTGCAACGGAGCTTCGTGGATTGCCCAGCAATTCCGCTCGCACGAAACCCAAGTCTCTCTCCTAAACGGCCGAAACACAGTCTCCCCGAACTAGCTTGTTCTCCACACTTATATCTTGTGTTGGGATGTCCAAACATGGCATGCAACATTTCGGAAGATTAGATCAGCGTGCCAAATGCGTTGTGTCCTTGGGCAAGGCACTTTATCCCGAGTGCCCACTTGGTGGGGGTGGGGAGGGGGGGCACGCTGGCGCTGTGTACTAAGGCGCACTGCACGTCGATGGTACACTTGTCTTTAACCAATGCTAACCCTGCTTGTGTGGAGTTATTACGTTGAGGAGTATGACAGTTGCTTGCCGTTGCTCGGTGGTTCTGGCACGAAGTGCCCCTGACTGTAGAAGTGTTGTTAAACCCCAATAACTAAATATACCAATATACTTTCAGGTGAGGCGCTTTCGAAAGTCGAAATGCGAAAATTGTACTATCACATTAGTCCAAACATGGACGCTAAGGCCGCAAATATTTTTTTCAATGTGCTACGTCCACTGGACTTCAATAAATGTGTGCTATTCAAGTAAAACAAAGAGTTAATTAACAGGGCCTAATTGCCTTACACTCTCTACTTCAGAAAACACAAAAACAGTCAATACTGTCCATATACATGCTCTTATTAAAAAATTTGAAAAGTTTAGAGAGCGCATCGGCCTTACAATTTGCTTCGACTCGCAAGAATCGGTTTTGATTCTCCTGCTGCGAGAATCAATTTTCAGTTCTTAAATAATTTAGAATTTGAGAGTACTTTTACACCCTTGTGAGTTCAACCAGCACATAATCCATAGTAAAAAAACAACCCTCATATTTATATATCAGCTACACAGAGTGTAATCCTTGAGGGACCAGTTTAAAGTTTTGTGAGTTTCTTGTCTAACATGTACTCTTGAGTTTCAAATAAACATACCCGTATGTTTATTAATTTTCGGAATATTTGAGACCCTGTATGAAGTTTATTTGGGCCTGTATGTTTATTAAAAATACCATCAGTGCTAAGTGAGTGCCACATGTTGGACACATACTATGGGTACTTTTGTCTGTTTCAGACTCCTGACTCACACAGAACTGTTACCTGGGCTTTAAAGCCCAGGTAACAGTCCTGTATGGGCTAGTGGTATTACAGAAATGACAGTAACTCTTAAAACTCCATCATGATTTTCCACACTGTACTTTTATTCTGCCCTGTACTTCTATTTGTATTCCTTCGATTTTCCACCCTGTACATTTATTCCGCCCTGTACTTTTATTTGGAACTCAAGAGTACATGTAGAACACATGTTTCGACATGCAGCTTTTTGGTGGCCATGCTGATGGAAGGTACAGTATCTTGGCAGTGGTTTCGAGTGAAGTCTTGACTGCCGGCAGATGCAGTCAAGACTTCACTCGACACCACAGCTTAGTCAAAGTGTTACCTGGAGAAAAAATAACTAGAATTCTCCAAGTCTTTAAGTCTCTTTCAGAATAAATGACGACAATCAAAACGAACATTTTGCGAGAACCAAAGCTGTCATTGTATTTCTTGCGAGAATCAGTTGCGAGAATCACTTCTCATTCCGGCATGAATTTAAAACCCCGCTGCTTGCGCTGAGTCAGGTTCGCACCACCTGAATCTGAGACTGAGAAGCAACCTGAATTTTCCAATGTTTACTTCATAAGAGTTTTTATTTAATGCTCAGGCATCAATTCACGCTGAAAAATTAAGTCATATTCCCCTGTCGGTCGGCAAAACGAAATATCAAAATGATATTTAGAAATCGATATTTCATCGTAGGTTCGGATGACGAATCACATGTACTTTAAACGAGTCAGCACATCAGTAATGAATTCCAGAGTCCCAAATACAAACGAATTCGAATAATTGATAGTGACAGTGACTAAATCAATTCATTAAATCAGCGGTTTCAAAGTTTGACTTTCTCATTCACCTTCCAGCGAAAAGCCGAAATCACTTTCAAATTTCTTCAGTTCAACTTCACACGTCTTCAGTGCATTGAGTTCAAAAAAAATAAAATGACGTGTCTTGTTATTGAAAATAAGAAAGTGGTGTTTTTTGTTATTGTTCTATTTCTTCGAAACACATTGCGATTATTTCAATTCGCCAGCCTTGGTAAATCGTAAAGTTAGGGGAGAAATAAGACGGGACTACTTTTTGTGCGGATATTCACACATTCCAATGGTTGGAGTTTGGTTGTTGTAATTTTTGTATGGACGCCGGTTCGGCACATAAATTTTGCGCCTTAATGGCAAATAAAGGCCACAAATTGGAGAGTTTGTAGTCGTAGAGCATTAAATAAAAAGAAAATTCACGAAAATTTGATGAATACCGAAAATATCTCGTTCGTGGCTACAAGAAATATGAGGATCTTCACTCGCGACTGCGTCGCTCGTGAAGATCCTCATATTTCTTTGTAGCCACTCACGAGATATTTTCGGTATTCATCAAATTTTCGTGAATATCCTCTATATCTTCCATTTGGATCCGTGCTATAATTTTTGTCTTTGTCTTTTCAGAAATACCCGCTGCATGGGGAAAAGTAAAATGACAGCAAAAACAGAAGTCTCAACTATGTATGCAAGTATTATAACGAGTACTGGTGTTGGCAAAATGGCATTGGGATCTGGCCCGATCGCGCCTGACAATGTATATATTCACCAAGTTTCTGAGGGTAGCAGCTTGGGACCAGGATCGGAACCAAATTCATCAGTTGACATTGTTTTTCAAAACAACTTGAGTGGGAATTCGACAACTGAAGTTCAGAGCATGGCTGTCTCAGTATTTTATCCAGTGTCTTTATTGTTACTGGGCGTCTTTGGAAACCTTCTCGCGCTTGGAGTTCTCGCGTGTTCACCAAAACGACAGAGACAGTCTGCGTTTTATACACTTGTCGGAGGACTAGCATTAACTGACCTTATAGGGACAGCTTCAACGTCACCAATTCCCATAATGGTTTATAGTAAGAAATTAAAATTATTTGAGAATGAACTACCGTGTGATTTTATGGGATATGCGATGGTATTCTTTGGCGTAGCGACTACCCTTATACTGTGTTCCATGTCATTTGAAAGGTTCGTTGCCTTTCGCCATCCATACAAGTACAGCGAGCTCATCACCAAAACAAGAATAAGGATTTTATTATTGCTATCGTGGCTAGGAGCTGGAATTATTTCCGTCTTACCATTCCTAGGACTTGGTAAATTCACGCCACACTTTCCATCAACTTGGTGTTTTTTTGATTATCAAGGCCAATCGGCAGGCGGGATAGCTTACTCGTACATATACACGCTTTTTGGACTTTTATCATTTTTCACCATTCTCACCACTAATACAATTGTTGTACTCGAAATTTTAAAAATGAGAAAAAATGCAGTGTACGTGTGCAGTGTTAAAGACTCTCAGAGTAACAAACAACAAGATAAAGACTTGGAAATGATTGTTGTCCTCATCGGAGTGTTATTGGTTCAAGGAATATGCTGGCTTCCACTTTTGGTAAGTTTATTTATTCAATTTAACACTTTACCTGACATGAAAAGCGGAAGCGCGGTGGATCAGTGGTAGACTGTTGGACTTCTATGCTAGAGGACCCGAGTTCGATCTCCGTCCGGGACGACCCGCGTTGTGTCCTTAGGAAAGACACCTTATCCCGGTTGCCTATGGGGGCACGATGACGCCGTATACTAAGGGGTACTGTCCGTCGATGGTGCACATGTCTTCAACTGCTGTAACCCTGCTTGAGAGGAGCTTGAACAGAGTTAAATGTTGAGGAGCTGACAGTTGCTCGTCGATGCTCGGTGGTTCTCTCCGGGTACTCAAACTTCCTCCACTCGTAAAACTGTAACAGTCATGATTAGCCATTGTGCATACTTATGTGACATGAAACACCATTAAATAAATAAATAAATAAATAAATAAATAAATAAATAAATAAATAACAGACGACACTTTCAAACAAAAGTTTTGAATAACTAATTTTGTTCATTTTTTGCGTCAAAAACATAGCTTATGACCCCTCATTGGAACGAGCTCGGCGAGTTCGTTCCAATGAGGGGTCATAAGCTATGTTTTTGACGTAAAATATGAAAAAATAATGAAAATTGAATGGCATTTTTTGTGAATAACGGTGGCCGGTTTTGTGGTTACGTTGTGTAAAGGGTTAACAATAATAATTACACTGTAAAAATACGGTTAAAAAATAGGGTAAAAGTACTGGCAACCAGCAGCCCGAACTTTTACTATAAACTTTTACTCCGAAAATACCGTATAAAACTACTTTGGGCAATAGCGTCGACGACGTTTGTTCGATCTTGGAACAAAACAGAGAATTTGATATTAGATTTTTCTCTGCATTGCACCGGGAGGTTGTACAGTTGTTGTAAGAAGTCTCCTGTACCTGACAAAATTTGGAACGAGTAACTAAAATTTTTGGTGGCATATATCGTTCACGAAGTTACCAGAGTATTCAATATTGTTTTTCAATCCTCTCAATATCAAGAAATCTGGAATGAATCGCTGCTCAAGCCAATTTATAGAAAGTGTGACAGAAGGGACCCAAACAGTTATAGAACCATTGCTCTGGACAGTTCTCATGGGTTGCTCTTAAAATAATTAATAGAAGGCTTACAAATTACTTGGAAGAAAACAAATTGATCAGTGATAACTAATTTGGCTTTATGAAAAATAAAAGCGCCATCGACAAACGTTTATTTTGAAAACAATTCTTTATCGGTGAAAGAAAAATGGCAAAGTTGTTTATGCAGCATTTCATAGATTTCAGAAAAGTCTTCGATAAGGTAAATCGTGAAATACTTTTAAAAAATAAAATGATATCGGTGTCCGGTGAAATGATTTTTGAAACTTTGAAACCAATGTACGGTAAAGTTCCATATACATACAGCCAAGCCCAGGTAATGGACCAGCAATCTTTTCCACGATCGGGGTAAGACAAGGATGCATAATTTCACCGCCTTTGTTAAAAAATTTCTAGTTGATATTCGCTGTGAGTTTGACGGTTCTTGTTTTCCAATAGCCCACTTACTTTTTACCGATGACCTGGTCTTAATCTCAGAAGCAGAAACAGGTCTTCAGAACTGTTTGAATAGACTACATGCATGTGTTTAGCAGTAAATACTGATAAAATAAAGTGTATTGTGTTCCATAAAGGATATGCTCGCAAAATGTCAACTCTCTATTTTGGTGGGAATAAAATAGATATGGTCAGAAAATACACATACTTAGGCATAAAATTCACTGCAAATGGAACGTTCAAAAAGCTCAAATTGAGGTAAATCAGAATAGAATCAAAGCGGTGTTCTCTCTGATTAAATCCTTAAAAAAGTATTCGCTTTTCCCAGTCAGTCAATCTGTGAACAAAACTTTTTGATTGACTCATCAAGCCAATTATTCTATTCGGTTGCGAAATCTAGGGCTCTGATATCAAACTGAACAATCTAAACACAGTTCCTTACGAAATTACACATTCAAAATTTTTGGAAGATCGTATTAGATGTCAATCCTTTAAATATCGTCCATGTCAGTTCAATGACAGCAATTGGAAGAGTCCATATTCATTATTTGGGGGTAGACCAATTAATATTTTCAACGTGCAGCCTAATGGCTGCACGTTGAAAATATTGATTGGTCAACTCACACATTCACTTACCAGCCAGCACTCTTAATGAAATTATGACGTATCATGCCGGTAAAGCGGCCTGTCGGACGCAACGGGTTAACAAAAGAGCTTCCAACTATGTTGTTCGGGCAGAATTGAGTAGATACCCAATTATAATTGACGCAATGAACAGGTCGATGTCATATCTCATGAAAATACATAATAACGCGAATAATAATCCTTTGGTATCGTTACGGCAAAAATTAGCGGACTTCGTTATTACAAGAAGCGAATCAACCATTTTTGGTAATCCTGTGATTAAGGAATGTATGATGTCAAAGCACATGTTTAATAAATCCCCCAAAGAAATTAGTTCTAGACTTCTAGAGTGGCACCTGCAAAATTTCAGAAAGGAAATCTTTGATGATGAAAAGGCATCCAGTTTGAACAAATTGAGAACATATCGTGAATTTACAATACGATATCGACAGGAAGTAAAGAATTTCGAAACCAGAATAATATGCTGCAAATTTAGAATAAGTAACCATAGTCTAGAAGTAGAGAAGGGTCGACATAAATGCCTTATGGATAGCGTATAATGTAGCAAGTATGGTCTTGAAGTATAGGCTGAGGAACATTTTGTATTGAATTGCAATACAAATATACATTTACACCACAAAGTTTTTCGGCGAAATAGCCTAAAAAATCTCCGATTTCAGTAAAATAGCCGAGAGGGAGATATTTCTTTTCCTTAGACAGAAAAAGAGAACCGGAATTATGTAATATCATCTGCAACATGGTCCAAACATAGATCAAATTTGCCCAACATCAACTGACATAGCAATAATGGGATCAAGATAACAGTAAAGGTATCTAAAAAAAAATTATTGTCTACTTTTTCAGTTTTTAATTATTGATATGCTGAATGATTGTTGCTTTTGTTTTATACTCCCGACATCGGTTTTGTGTGGATGTATTAGGCCATTAAACTATTCTATTGAAGAGTGAATCTGATCTGATTCTATCATGGATTTTTTACCCGGTCGCATGCGCCAAGTCGGGTCTGCATCACCTGAATATGAACCTGGGAAGCTACCTGAGTTTTACAATGTTTACTCCGTTCAATCTTGAGCAAAAAGGAGGAACTGGTACTTCGTTTATCTACTACACGAGAAGGCTGTAGATTTGTTATATAGAGTAGACAAGTTGATATCTTGAATTCATTGCATGCTGCTGGTAGATATTCCTGTCCAGCACAAGATTTCTCTTGTCATTTAAATAAGAGTAATTCAGGAACATTTAATCACATTATATCCCTGTAAATTACAGGGGTTTTTTACCAATGATTTCGTGAGTTATATTTAGATTATTTTTTTTAACAAATCTAATCATGGCTGCTGTATGGCAGCCATGACTAGATTTGATGAAAAATATCTAAAATAGCTTTGTCTGACCTCATGTTGGGTTAGTGTAGCAGCCCCAGGCCGCTTCATAACTACCACAGCATCGAGATCGGTAACTCATCAACGCATATCTCACCAGCTATGTCTTGAACAAACAATTATGTTTTCTAGTGCAGTTTGTGCACAGAGCGGAGAATGTTTCGTAGTATTTGTATTGCAAAAGATGAAATAGTTCAGCTACTATTTGAAATAGAACTCTTATTAAAAGTGCTATTTGGATATTCATGATGTTTGGTTTTTTGGCAAAATTAAAGTCTACATTCAGTCGTGTATAGCTAAAGGGTTTACTGGAAAACTATTCAGATAAAGGAGCGTGTTTGGCAGAGGCAGCGGAAGCGCGATAAAAGTGGAGGGGTACAACTTTTCAGGGCTACCATAGTTCGTCCCAATGGGAGAAAACCTACAATCGTATATCAGTAAATGTACAGTGACATACTATAGTCTCTCGTTTTGATGAGCATCCCGCGGTGTGGTCACTGTCCTGTCCATTTCTTCCTCTTCAATCCTCTTCCAACCCGAAGGCTAGCTTTCGGGTTGGAAGATGGGTGAAGCAGAAGAAACGGACCGACGCGTCTGAAGGTGGGATTCTTTTGCCAAATGTTGCTTGGATTTTCAAATAATATATTTGAAGAATGCCTTATATTGTCACGTTTGCGTGCGCCCATTTTAAATCATTGTGTAACCGCGCAACATGTCTGTAGAAAAAAGTGGAGGTGCACGTGTCCCCTGTGCCCCCCTGGTTCCTCCACCTCTGGCACTGTTAGGAATGTAATATCATACAGATAACGGAAGAAATGACTAATAATTGATTCAATCGTCCAATATAATGGTGATGAGTAAATCCGGACATCAGTGAAAACAGCCCCGTAAACGGCACTATACAAGGAAAGGGTGAAGAAGGGTAATAGGTGCTGAATTACTGTGTTGTATTAAGCGGAATTTGTGGATCTCATGAATCATAATCTTGAATGAGAAGAGTTCCGGCTATTTGTCATTAGAACAGAAGAGCCGACACGTGATGCTGTATATACAGATTATCATGCTAATGTGCATGTCCTGTGATTTGTATCAGATTCGAGGTGGTGTCCAGAATGGGATCTCAACGAGCCGGCTTTGCCGGCGAGTTGTGATCCCATTTTTGGACACCACCGAGAATCATTTATCTAACAATTCTGTCACATAAACAGATTAAATGTTAACCCTTTTATCCAACGTAACGGCCAAAACCGGCCAACGCTATTCTCAAAATCGCCAGTTAATTTTCATTATTTTTTCATTTTTTGTCTCAAAAACATAGGTTATGACCCCTCGTTGGAACGAGCTCGTCGAGCTCGTTCCAACGAGTGGTCATAACCTATGTTTTTGAGAAAAAAAATTAGTTATTCAAGAATTTCTTTTGCAAGTGTCGTCTGCTTTTCATGTTAGGTAAAGGGTTAAATTATTTTTAAACATTTTTGGGACATAATGTTCGGTCGATCACTGAAACGCACATAGAATGTATCCATGCGCCTGTTATGATAGCCCGTAGCGCTACTGGAAACGAGTCGTCTATATGATACGGAATCAGAATGAGTCGTCTATATGATACGGAATCGGAACACTTTATGTGATACGTACCGTTTCTTGTGGTTTTCAGGCCAAAATCTATATGATTGTTGGATCAAATTAATTATATACTGGGTCTCAGCTTCCTATTCCGCATGTGATACAAGCTCGTTTAGTTGAGGACAGGGTAGGGTGAATGGGGCGCACTTTACGACACTATTTCAACGGCATAAGTTTCCCCATCGCACATGAAATGGGGAAAAGTTAGAGTCAGCAACGAAATACAGCCTAGATGACGTGTCATTTGAAACATAAAGTAACTTCTGCTTGAGCCCAAACTTGGACGGTAAGGCCCGATAACTTAATTTCGACGTTGCACCACATCGGAAATCATCTTTCAAGTTTCAAATACTTGCGCAATATCGCTGACGTTAAACGATAATGCGGAGTTAGTATGTTTGGGAGCTGACAGTTGCTCGCCGTTGCTCAGTGCTTCTCTCCGGGTACTCCAGCTTCCTCCACCCGTAAAACTGTCGTGGTCACGATTAGCCATTGCGCAGAAATACGTGACCTTAAACACCACTAAATAAATAAATAAATAATAAATAAATAAACGATAATGCAAAAACTAAATATGCTATGAAAGTACCAGGATGGATAGGGTTGGTAGAGATTTCGTTTTCAGTAATCCGCAATTACAGCGAGATGGTAATGACATATCGTCCCCTTAGTTCCAATGTGTTCTATGTGCCTACTGGCAGCCTACTGGCACATAGAACACATTGGAACTCGAGGGACGATATCACAACTGACAGAAAGAAAACAATATTGCCTGGTGCTTGGAAGCGTGACAATCGGTATCAGTCGACTTAAACCATTCTTCCGTCTGGCCGAGGGTGTCATCTCCAGACTTTAGCTCCAAAGTCAGCCTTCATAGCTGGGTTTTCTAAATTTTATATATACTGAGTCAAAAAAAAAGAAAGTATAATAGAAACAAATGTAAAAAATAGCATAAAGGATGAAATATAATAGTTCTAATTTTTCATGTTTGTGGACAAGAAGTCGTGCAAAGAGTTTAATGACATGTTGTTGTTGTCCACCCAACCGTATACTATTTTGCTACGGATTTCAAAATAGAACGTGCTGACTGACGATTTTCTTTGTGTTATGTTGTGCTAGAGAGCCTGGGTTATTGAGAAAACACGCTAGTTTTTTTTGTCTTCCGACATTTTAAAAAATGCCAAGGTTAACCGAAAATCAGAGGTTGCGTGCCATTGGTATGCATGAGGCTGAGATATCTTCAGATGAGCTCGCTGCTGAGTTCAGAGTCACTGTGGCCATTATTTACCGCCTCATTGGAAGGTATAGAACCACTGGATCTGCTGCCGACCGACCGCGTTCAATTCGACCAAGAGTTACGGCCCCTGCACAAGACCGACACATCAGGACGTCTCACTTGTGGGATCGCTTCATTCCGGCGACGAGGACAGCAGCAAATACTCCTGGTAGAACTAACAATAGAATCAGTGCACAAACTGTCCACAACAGACTCGCCGAACACAGCATCCGAAGTAGGCGTCCATACCACGGACCAATCCTTACCAAAGCACCGTCAGAATGGAATGGGTACGTCAGTGTGTTCGCTGGACTCAGCAACGTTGGAGCACAGTTCTTTTAATTGATGAATCAAGATTTTGTCTGCGGCGCGATGATGGTAGGGCAAGAGTGTATCGTCGACGAGGAGAACGGTTTTCTGATACTTTCGTGCGGGAATGTGACCGTTTCGGCAGGTAGTGTAATGGTTTGGGCAGGAATTTCCTTGCACCATCGAACGCAGTTGATCATCATCGATACCACAGGGTGTCACCAAAAGACTTATCAGGTTCATGTGCCGTCGATGTCTTGCCATCAAATAGGCAAACGGTGGACATACACGCTATTGACTTCATGTGTGAACTTTTCATTTCACTCCATGTCTGAATTGCGACGTCCTGGCGTGACGCCGGCAACAGTGAGAACATGAAATTATGCAAATTCTTACAGCTAGACTCGAAACATAAAGTTACAATAATTTGTTTGGGATTAAAGTCTACAATGCTAAAAAATTGATCCTCAAAGTTTATTATACTTTCTTTTTTGACTCAGTATGTTATTTGTGATGAAGTATTGAAACATGACGCCATAATAAAATATTATAGAACTACTACGACTACATTATATAGAGAGTAATGGCTTGACTTGACTGGTTATGTGAAATAATTCATGAGAGGTGAGGAACGTTGTACAAACACGAGTGCGCGGATGCGCACGAGTGTTTTACAATAGATTCCCTCGCCTCGAATGAATTATTTCACGTATACAGTCCAGTCAAGCGATTACTCTGTTTATTACTTTTCATTATTAACGATAATTATATTATTTAACCCTTTACCTAACGTAACGGCCAGCGCTATTCTCAAAAATCTCCAATAAATTTTCTTTATTTTTTCATTTTTTGTCTCAAAAACATAGGTTATGACCCCCTCATTGGAACGAGCTCGACGAGCTCGTTCCAATGAGGGGGGTCATAACCTATGTTTTTGAGACAAAAAATGTAAATAATAGTTATTCACGAATTTTTTTTTGCAAGTGTCGTCTGCTTTTCATGTTAGGTAAAGGGTTAAAAAAACAAAAAACAATGAAGTCCCCATTACATCCACGGCAAAGCGTCTTTGTTTGCGCGCACGGATACATGACACAATTGTTGATTGCATAATTCATTTGTGAAGTTATCGTTTATAATCAAACCCGGAAATCCCAGTAAATCATACTTTGGAAAGTAATAAAAAATATATATCTGACAAGCAAGTGAAAACAGTTTTTGAGACGAAGATCTTAGACCCCAGCGGTTTGTCTGAGGTATTGGTTTGTCATCATAACATCGTCTCCTACGACAACAATGGCGTTAGACACACGATGTATGCCATTAACATTGAGGGAGCTTGAACAGTCTAATTCAATGGATTGTCCTGGTTTCTGTCGCATGATGTTGATGGGAAAGTCAGTGTTCACCAACGTCGCCGAGACGGTTTCCTGCCAGCTACATTCAACAAATGGGCAGAGAAAGAGAATATTTTCTTTACTTTCAATAATGTTTGATAACCTTGACCACCTGGCTTTCAATGTGGCTATCTAGAACCGTTTGTTCTAACTTCGGTTCTATGTCCGTGTGTTCCTTTTAATCCGTTACCCAAAACACGCGATCTCATAATCTGTTATTTCAATATTATTTAAATAATTTTCGTCGAGCTTGTTCAAATGAGAGGGTTAAATGATATAGTTTTGTTGAAATATTTTTTCAACCGCTCAGCATATAAATTACGCTGGTAGATGCGGCCGATTCGTTAGGTAAAGTGTTATGAAAAGCCCCCCCCCCCCCCCCCCCGGCTTGAGCCGAGTACCATCGGACAACCAGTACTCTACTAACCTGAAGTAAACAAATGACACACTACCTCCTCTTCCGATTAACCCTTTACCTAACATGAAAAGCAGACGACACTTGCAAACAAAATTATTGAATAACTATTTTTTTCCATTTTTTGCGTCAAAAACACATAGCTTATGACCCTTCATTGGAACGAGGAGCTCGTTCCAATGAATGGTCGTAAGCTATGTTTTTTAGGCAAAAAATGGAAAAAAATAATGAAAATTGAATGACAATTTTTGTGAATAACCCTGGGCGTTTTTTCCGTTACGTTAGGTAAAGGGTTAAAGTCCATCGATGGGTTGGGTTGGCTTACGCTCGAGAGATGTATATCATCCCTTCTATATGATTATTCCTAACGCTGCATTTTAAAACATTTACTGTATTGTAATCAGTGCTAACCTTCAAATGTAGTTGGCCTTGATATAATATCGCAGAGATCAAACAACAAAATATATGAAGAGGTGCTATTCGGTTGCAGTACACTTTTTTATAAAAACAAAATATCTTTATGATAACGTTGTAGCGGTAATACTTTTTTACCAAACATAAACATTGAATAGAAGGACGAATTCATCTTGCGTGTGGATTATATACGTCGCATGACTTAGCTGCGCTGCTTATTTTGTTTTGTCAAAATAAGATTTAATCAAGTTTGGCATATTTGGGAGTGGTGCCAGTAGCTTAACTTACTCGACGAGGTTCAGTAGTTTCCCAGTGCTAGTAGGGCATTTCCCGGAGACAACAACAACTCGATGGTTTGACTCGCAAACATCCATATCCGCGCAGCGTTTTTGACACAAAAATCACTATTCGAAGTTTATTATTGTTTTCTCCAAGACATAGTGCATGGTGGCCCCTCAATGGCACGAGCTCGTAGTCATGAGCTATGTTTTTCGGGTAAAAAGTATAAATTTGTAGATTAACCCTTTACTCAGAGGAACAGCCATATATGGCCAACGCTATTCACAGAAATAGCCACTCAAATTTGTATTGTCTTTTCATTTTTTGTCTCAAACACATAGCTTATGACCTCTCATTGGAACGAGCTTGTTCCAATGAGGGGTATTAAGCTATGTGTTTGAGATAAAAAATGAAAAGGTTTAGTGCTTCAAGAATTTGTTTTGCGAGCGTCGTCTGCTGTTCGGGTTGAGTCAAGTGTTAATCAGGAGCTTTTGTGGCAAGTAACGTCTTCTAATCGCGTTAGGTGATGGCTTAGCCAGTGTCGCACGATCGTCTCTCAGAAGCATACTAACTGCAGACACTGTTAAATAAAGTTTTTTTTTATTATATTACTACTCCAGTAGTTTATCGTCCCTAGTCGCGTTGGTCTCGTGGTTAACGGATATCACACGGTCGTTTCTCACAGCCATAATAATAACTAAAGACACCGCGAAATAACGGAAAGAAAATTGCCGGAAACAAAATAAGGGTTCCAACATTTCTAAATCCATATCATCCCTGTCAAGGGAGGCTCAAGTGAAGGTACTGACTTTCGAACGTTTTAGAGGGTACAATTTTACAAACGGAATGTAAAATCTCATAGGGCCTTTGCGCTAAACATTTCGGTAAAACATTCCCAAATTTCGTTTTTGTGTTCGCGTTAGGTGTCGCATTCAATTGTTTAATATCTACCGTCATATAATAAACATATTATTGCAACTTTTGAATCAGTATGGGTAGTCATTCCGACTCGTACAGCGTCTTGTTTGCTCTGGTTAATCTCGCCTCGTCGACTCGGTGGAATACGAGACGACCCGGCTAAACCGACTCTTGTAATAGTCAGTACGTACTACACACTGGACGCGAAGCGAGTGTTACACAGGACGCAATGAAGAAATTATTCATAATTTTCTCACTTTGAGATTTCGACGACATGCTGTGTTATAGTCTTGCTGTCGAACAATGAGAACAAGAAGTTAACTGAGGGTTCATAGTCCAACTCGCAATTACTGAATATAATTCTGACGAAACCATTCATTGCATCAGAATTATATATGTAATCAGTGATTTTATATTTCAGTTCATTACACTTTGGATCCTCTGCAGTCAATATGCGTTCGTTTTACAACAATGATTAAAACTAAGGTATCTGATTGTGTCGAAATTGCAAACCAAGACGAAATATTGTAAATTATCACTTCATTGCATCATGCGCAACGCCTTCCTCTTGACTTTATAAAGCGAAGTAATTTTACGTAACGCTCTAACACCAACTAACCAACTATTTTGCTTTAACCCTTTACCTAACATAAAAAGCAGACGACACTTGCAAACAAAATTCTTGAATAACTAATTTTTTTTCATTTTTTGTCTCAAAAACATAGGTTATGACCCCTCGTTGGAACGAGCTCGACGAGCTCGTTCCAATGAGGGGTCATAACCTATGTTTTTGAGACAAAAAATGAAAAAAAATAATGAAAATTAATTGGCGATTTTTGAAAATAGCGCTGGCCGGTTTTGGCCGTTACGTTGGGTAAAGGGTTAAGTTTAAGTATTTACTTAATACAACAAGCAGGAGACACTTTCAAAACATTTTTTTTTTTGAAAACTAAAAAAAATCATTTTGTTGCCTTAGAAATAAAGCTTATCACGCGTCATTAGAACGAGCTGGACGAGGACGTTCCAGTGAGGGTTATAAGCTATGGAGGAGAAGAGTAGAACTGGCGACGGTTTTTGAGGTTATCCGGTTCGGTTCTGGTATTTGTGGCAGACCGTAAAACCAAGCCACAAAACCCAGCAGAAACCGCCTGAACGGTTTACTGTATTTGTGCATAAATTGATTAAACTGTCTTACTGGGAAGGAACTAGACTAGTGACGCCCGTAGACTCTAGTCATTTAGTCTATCAGGGAAAAGTGTGAATACGTCGTGTTTTCATTGTTACATGTTCTCCCTTAGTGACCAGTCCACCGGACGAGTCAGTGAAACCGGACGAGTCAGTGAAGGAGCAATGATAACACAACATTATTTATTTATTTATTATGGGTTAAGGTCACATACTTATGCACAATGGCTAATCATGACCGCGACAGTTTTACGGGTGGAGGAAGCCGCAGTACCCGGAGAGAACCACAGCGCAACGACGAGCAACTGTCAGCTCCTCAACATTCTAACTCTGTTCAAGCACCGCTCAAGCAGGGTTACAGCGGTTGAAGACATGTGCACCATCGACGTGCAGTACACCTTAGTACACGGCGTCATCGTGCCCCCATGTAGGCAATCGGGATAAAGTGCCTTGCCCAAGGACACAACGCGGGTCGTCCTGGACGGGGATCGAACTCGGGACCTCTATCATAGAAGTCCAACAGTCTACCACTGAGCCACCGCGCTCACGATAACACAACATAGATTAGATGAAGTTTATTGATTTGTTATCCCTAATTTGTGCTTTTTCTGACTCTAAGCAACTGATCCCATAGAATCCTTAATAATGATCAAAGGGCTGTTAGGCTGAACCGAATAGAGATATTTACATTTGAGGCATCTAGAGATAAGTGATGACGTACAAAATATTGGTGATTTTTTCCAAGTTAAGGAGCCTGAAGTGTTATTTACTATGTGTTCTTAACCCTTTACCCAACGTAACGGCCAAAACCGGCCAGCGCTATTCTAAAAAATCGCCAATTAATTTTCATTATTTTTTCATTTTTTTGTGTCAAAAACATAGGTTGTGACCCCTCGTTGGAACGAGCTCGTCGAGCTCGTTCCAATGAGGGGTCATAACCTATGTTTTTGAGACAAAAATGAAAAAATTAGTTATTCAAGAATTTTTTTTTGCAAGTGTCGTCTGCTTTTCATGTTAGGTAAAGGGATAACACATGAAGAAACTGAACCGAGACCAAGGTTTCTTCCTAAAGCCGAACCGAAAAAGAATCTGAAAAATCACCCCGCCCCCACCCCCAGTTCTAAAGAAAAACGAGAAATAATAAAATTTGAGTGGTATTTATTCTTGTAAATAACGCTGGTCGGATAGGGCTATTGAGTCGGGCGAAAGGCTGAACAAGTATTTAGAGTAAAAAAATATATTCATAAAACCCCACAAAGTATAGATCTTCTGTTTCTCAGGCCATTTTTGTAAAAATGCATGTGGGCGGGAGTTTTTCTATTTTATTTTTTTATATTTTAAATTATTTCTTTGCCATCAAAAGTTCACATTCTTGGTTTGTGTTCTGCTTTATGCCTCATAATCTACAGAATAGCATGGGTGGTGGTGTATTCCGTCCCTTGAGCGCAAGAAGGCTTCACAATGCTGAAGCATTGTAAAGCCTTGTTGCACTCAAGGGACAAATTTATCAATTTTATTAACTTGGGGAAAATATCAGACATAAACCTTTTAATTTTTTAAAAAGATTGAACTGTTTATAAAAAGAGAGCATGCGGCAGCCAAAATCACCATGCGGGAGGGCCTGGAAAATAATTTTCAACTTTTTTTTTTGGCCTAGTAAACTTATCTTTTCTCGTTATATACAAATATAATTGGAAGGGCTTTTGTTTGGAGTCAAGGAGAGTTTTTGCATATGTTGTTGTTGTCGGGTGGGGTTTTGTCTGGGTGATTTTTGTTTGGGCGGCGGGATGGGGGCTTTTCTCATGAGATTGTCTAACATTAACCTCAGTCTGAAAAAAACCTTTCGAGAAAACATTGAGTCATAATTTGATTATGCAACATGACAATTGTTTTCCAATAGAACGCCGCTACATTGGTATCACTTCTGATTATTTCAATGAATTATGAATGACTGTATCTGCCGCAAAGCTCATTTTCTGACAGAATTATGTTGTCAGTGACAAATGGTAATTGGTACTTTCCCCTGGAAGAAATAACTTTATTGCTTCATAAAAAACAAATGCACTCTGGAAACTTTTTGGAGTCTCCTTTCATTAAATGGGGACATCTCAATACCGAGCTTAATTGCTTTTTTCTTCATATTCTGTGGGTTGGTCTCCAAAGCTATTAGTAGAGATGTTTTGCCTCAATAAATAAAAATATTATATCCATTGTCTGTAAGCCAAGTCAAAAACATAGCGTGCGTTGGATACATATTTTGCTAATTGAGGAGTGGGAAAAATGCCGATGCACGATTAAAAAATGTTACGATACATCGTGAGAAAAAAACAACCCCACCCCCAAAAAGGAAGGGTGTGATACATGGGTAGTGCAGATCTATCTTACCCCCCTCCTCACGTGACTATCCCCATTTAACAGTGGCGTAGCTACGAGTGGGGCTGTGGGGTGTGGTGCATTGGGCCCTAAAACTTTCGCTGCCCCCCCCCCAAAAAAAAAACATTCAATGCAAGTTTCACACAACATAGGGCCCCAAAATTGTTTCCACTATAGGGGCTACACATACTTCAAGTGCCCCAGATTCGCCCATAGAGCACAAAATTTTGCAAAATCTTCTTGGGGTTCGGGTTGGGGGGGGGGGGGGGGTAATCCTAACTAGATCTCTCCAGTCGTTGCCCCCTCTTCCCACTTCCACTTCCCTTCAGACGACCTTCCAAATATCATCTTAAGCACCCCCGCCCCACAACATGACTAGGGCACTCCCTATTATAGAATCTTGGCCACGCGTCTGATATTTAATGATCGCCGAACTATTTCATCATCGTCGGTATTCTGTAAACAAACATAGCGTCCTGCTTCGCTTGCATTAACACAGCCACCTATATTCCACTCAACACCACCCGAGGGTGATTTTTCTCCCACAACACCCCACACGGTAAGCTTCGTGTATGGGTCAAATATACCTCCCTCTTATCTCATCTCACACTCACACCACTCAAGGATAACAATACTCGTGTGGGGGTTTTCGAAAGAGACGAGTGATGTGAAGTATCTGATGGTATACGCAGTGCCGTATTAACCCATGGACGGGCCCCTGGGCTTTTAGGTACTTCGGGACGGGGCCCTCTCTGGCACTTCAATCTTTCATCCCACTACAGCTGACAGTCTGACCCCGGTACGGTAGGCACTATACTGCAGTACATAGCAACAATATCCATATTGCGGGTGTACTGAAGAATTCTATTCACAACTTGACATATTATTTAAATAAGCATTAAAATAATGTACTGTATATAAATATATATATATATACTTATGAGAGTATATATATGGATAAATACATGCGTATGTTCATGTATCGCTAAGTGTAAAGTTCCTTTAACCAATGGAGCCCTAAGGCGCTGCTAACATTGCCCCGGCAAAAAAATAAAAAATTGGCGGGTCCTCTGTCACTGAGGGCCCTAGACTTCAGCCTAGTCAACCTTATGAATAATACGGCCCTGGGTATACGTGATGATACTTCGTGTTACGAATTTCACCTGGGAGCTTATGCTTAGTCTTAACTCTTCATCACTAACGCTTAACCCGCTGAGTATTTTAAAGATTTTTTTCATCAAATCTAGTCATGGCTGCTATAAAGCAGCCATGACTAGATTTGATAGAAAATTATTCTAATTTAACTCGAGAAATCATTGGTGAAAAAAAAATATTCAATTTACAGGTTGAAAATTGGATTAAATGTGCCCAAATTATACGTATTTCATTGTCAAGAGAAATCATGCCCGAGGCAGGAATATCCGTCAGCAGCATGCAAGGAGTTAACCCTGGGTCCCAAATGGGATTACTGCAGGAAATACTAGCCGTGGTGATAGGGCGGAGGAAAGAAAATGAACTGGTTCCGGTTTCCCGACCGATCCTAATTTTCTTGCTCGACCTCAATGAGCTCTTGTCAAAAAAGTTACATCTATTTAAGACAATATCTGAAGATACTTGCGGGTCTGGGGTCAAATACATATACATCACAAATGTAGACAATACATTTTAATCCTTCAAAAAATCCGAAGAGCAGACGACACTGGATTGGCTTCATTTTCACTTAACCCCATTGCTTTGGGTTAATTTTTAACCCAACTGATTTTAGAGTGTATAAAAGTTAATTCAACATAATTTATCAGGCGTTTCATATTAACTCAACCCAGTTGATTTGGGTTAATTTTGAGCCAAACTTATTTTAGAGTTAATAGAGTTTATGTTTAACCCTTTACCTAACATGAAAATCAGACGACACTTGTAAAACAAATTCTTGAATAACTAATTTTTTTTCATTTTTCGTCTCAAAAACATAGGTTATGACGAGCCCGTTCCAATGAGGTGTCATAACCTATGTGTTTGAGACAAAAATGAAAAAAATAATAAAAATTAATTGGCGATTTTTAAGAATTGCGCTGGCTGGTTTGGGCAGTTACGTTAGGTAAAGGGTTAATAGAGTTTAATTTACAATGAAATCCCTTTATAAAAAAACCCGTAGACAGTGCTAAAGGAATCTAGGTCACGTGCCCAAGCGGCGGTCATGGCTGACCGATCGTGACCAAAATAGGAAAGTCTCATTTAGACATCATTCAGAGTTATCCTACCAAGTTACAATGAAATCGCTTCATAAATATGAACAGTAGACTGCTAAACAAATCTAGGTCACGTGCCTGTCACGGTAGTCCGATCACGACCAAAACTAGACGTTCTCATCTAGACATTATACCAAGTCGTACTACCAAGTTACAATGAAATCCCTTCATAAATGCAACCTGTAGAATGGGCTAAATGAATCAAGTTAACGTGCCCCTGTGGCGGTCACGGTTGAATGAACCCGTTCAAAATAGGACACTCTCACCCATACATTATACTGAGTCATCCTACCAAGATACAATGAAATCCATTCATAAAGACAACCTGTTGACTGTGCTAAAGGGTTTCGGGCTCGCGTGGCCGTCTGGGTTGACCAATCGCGACTGCAATTCGACGTTCTCACCTAGACATAACCTCGAATCCGCATATGAAATTTCGTGATGACTTCCACACGCGTGATGGCAATAGCTTATCTTGACTTTGTCAAGTTTACCTAATAAATGAACACACATGAGTGTATCTATGCTAACCTTCACTTCACCACCTAATATTAGCATACTGCCATATTAGCACAAACAACCTCGTTGTCAAATTTGGAACTGTAAGGTCAGAACTCACACTCGTGTAGAAATCATAGTCGCCAATGTCGAAAGAATTTTAGAGCTGGCAAATTGAAGCATATTTACTTGCTGGTCCGTAATTTCATTCTTTATGGACACTATTAACAGAAACCATCGCCAATTATCAATCGTGCGGTGATAAATGGATCAATAATTTGTGGCAAATTATATTATTCTCTGATCGCCACATAATATAAACGGCAGCGGTCAATTTGAGAAGCAGTGATCGTTTTTCGTGCTTCAAAGTCTAATATCAACCTGTCATTAGAGACTAATTTCCTTCTCCAAACGAAAGAAAATAGATTTTCCAAAGATTGTTCAAGAGATGACACGTTCGTATCCAAATGTGCTCAGAACCACAGTTGGAATGCAATAACGATGGTCTCCTAGTTTTTGTCATCCCATTCAAATGTTTAGCATATACCCCATCCACACACGAAACAAATTAGAAAAAGTCTGTTGATAAGGATTTTTCTCTGTCGTATCTGGTTAGGTAGGAGTGCTTGGTGAATCGAGAAGAGAAAAAACAAGCGCGACAAGACCTGTAACTACGACTGTCGCCATACGAATGAAGTATTCCAACAACTAGTACTTCTCGAACTGCTGACTTTCTGCGGACCTTCTGATCGTAGCACATGAGCGTTCGGTCGCTGCTGAAAACAGCGGCGTAGTCACGACGGTGGGAGGGGGAGGGGGCGTCCACCCCATACATTCTCTGAAAATGTCAACCTTATAATACATAAAATATCTCTCTGAAACTGGGTCCATGAACTCTCATCCTGATATTCCATGGGTAATTTTGCTCTAGTTATTCCTTCATTTTATGGGTACTTCAAAAAGTACTCGGGATGCTCCACTTGGCATGAAACGTTAATCGTTTCCCCGGGGAAGAGTCTGCGTTATGGGAGAAACACATTCTCAAACTAAAACGAGGTGAAATGAAGTGGAGGAAAAAATATAGTTGTGCTACCAATGGCAGCACAAAAATATTTTGTCCCCTCATTTCATTTAGCATAGCAATGCCCCTGGCAGAAAATAAGATTGTCATAAACTTTTGATCACGAACAGGCAAACTAAATACTTAACACTAAATAGTTAAGACTTTTCGAGCTACTGACCTTTTGGTTGCAATACACTGTTTGGGTGCAACCTTTAATGGAGGATAAAAGTTCCCTTTAAGTGTGAATAACATTTTAAAGTGCATGTTTTGTAAAAAATATCAAATATTGGTGACAATTGTCTTCTGAAAAGTGTGAGAGAAGATCAAAATTGGGTGGGGTAGGTAAAAATATGTCCATTTCATTCAGTGCGAAACTGGACGGGAGTATAGGAATCACCAAATGTAAAGGAAAAAGTCACATGGCGACTTATAATTTTTTCAGTATATTTTTTTTTCATGATAAACTAAATGGATAGATGGTTGTTTTTGCGGAAATCAACTTGATGAGATGGAGAGATGAGGAAAGATTAGCACTGTCGTCAATAGAAAAAAAACAGTGTATTGTAACCTTTTCATTGAAACTGAAAAAAACCAATTATAGGAGAAGATAATTGTGTTGTTTGGAAAGATTAGGATCTTTCCAAATCGATCACAAAAATACAGTGCTATCTCCATCTTTACGTGACATGTTTGCATCGACTTCGTGTTGTATGACCATATAACCCAGCAATTTCTCAGAGTAAACACGCTGAATGACACGCTTTATAGCTTTATATCAACGACAATAAACAACGTTTAACCATTTATTTTATTTAACGTAAGTAAGGTCATGAAGAGGGAGGGGGGGGGGGGGGGTATTATTTATTTTCAGAGAATCAAGAGATGACCAAGAAAGGTCATTAAACTGATTTCATTACTTCATGTATTGACCCATTAACCCTTTACCTAACATGAAAATCAGTCGACACTTGTAAAATAAATTATTGAATAACTCATTTTTTAAATTTTTTGTCTCAAAAACATAGGTTATGACCCCTCTTTGGAACGAGCTCGACGAGCTCGTTCCAAAGAGGGGTCATAACCCATGTTTTTGAGAAAAAAATGAAAAAAAATAATGAAAAGGAAATGGGAATAGTGCTGGCCGGTTTGGGCCGTTACGTTAGTTAAGGGTTAAAAGGTTAATTTTGACGTTGATCACTTTTTATTGCAACAGAACGGATGCCCCAACTTGCGGTCTTTGTGTAAATTCGAAAGTTATATTCTAAGTACCTTGGCAGTTGTTTTTAGACAAGTTTTGGCTGCCTATATAGGCAGCCAAGACACGCATAGGAACAACTGAAAAGCCATAGGGTGTAGACCGTCAAGAGTGTATCAAAAATGCATGAACATCTCCAGTCATTTATAATTGATTGATTGATTAGTTGGGCTTTAACGACATATTCGACAGCCAGGGTCACCTCGTGTCGGACAGTTTTACGGGTGGAGGAAGCCGGAGTACCCGGACAGAACCATCGAGCAGCGGCAAGTAATATCAGACTCCTAAACCTACTAACTAACAGGGTTAGCATTGATTGAGGGAAAGTGCACCAGTAAGCCTTAGTACACAGCGCCACGGTGCCGCCATGTAGGCAACCGGGATTAAATGCCTTCCCCAAGGACACAACGCAGTTGTCCCAGGCGGGGATCGAACGTTGGACCTCTCGGTTTGAAATCCAATGCCGTAACCATTGAGTCACCGGGCTCCCTCCAGTCATTTATGGACCGATACAGTAACAACATTCATTAATAGTACTTAATGCTAGTAGTATTGTCCACACAGCTTTCTCGTTGGCGGAATAATACATGAGTGAAGGACAACTCATACCCAAGCCGATTCATCTGCTGGAGTACTTTGGTGCATGATGCCAATAAAAAAATCTGTGTGGGGCCTAAATATAGGGCGGGTGCTGATAATACTTATTTTTATGGCCTAACGTAAGGATTCTACCCAATCAACGCTTTTTACTGAAATCGACATTCAAGTTTAATATTTTATTATTTCTTCAATATTTGCCTTCAAGGCATGTAGCTTAACCCTTTCCTAACGATTCACCCGCATCCGCCCGCGTAATATGCAAATTGAGCAGTTGAAAAAATTAAATTTTACAAAATATTTCAACAAAACCATATCATGTGACCCCTCATTGGAACGAGCTCTTTGAGCTCGTTCCAATGAGGGGTCACATGATATGGTTCTGTTGAAATTTTTTGAAAAAATTAAAAAGATTATATTTAAAATAATAAATTTTGATATCGTCTGCTTTGGGTAAAAGGTTAACTGGTAGAGTTATAATTTTAGTTTTCAAAGATGATTTGTAACACGCATATATTTTTCAAAGATATTATACCAAGAACAAGGGGAGATATATTTAGCAAGATTTTCTTCATAAATAGTTGTTTTGTAATAATTTAGTGGAGAGTACCCTCTGGCACTCTCCAATAAATTGTAACAAAACAATTTAATAAAACGTTTTCTTGCCACTGCTTAGTGTAAAGCCACACTAAAGTAGCTTTTAGCTCTTTTCAATGAAGCCATGATAGTGGCTTCAAACACTCAACCAGTTAATGAACCCTCAATGGACCGAGCTTCAGGCCTTAAAATTTGTCCCGATTCGCGAGAATTGGTTTTGATTCTCGCGAACAGCCGCTGCGAAAATCAATTTTCAGTTCTTAAATAGTTTAGAATTTGAAAGTACTGTTTAACTCTTGTGAGTGCAAATTGTAATATTCCATAATAAACAACACACCTCATACTTATATATTTATAACAGTTACAGTATAGCAGCCGTGGACTGGTCGTAATTCTCGCGTGCGTTTACCAGGTAATATAATCACCATCAGCAAAATTTTAATTAATGAAGCACCGGGTTCTACCCGGTGCTTCATTAATTAAATTCTTGATGATTATTTCTTGCCTTGCAAGAGTGCCATTTTCTCCCAATCGCAGTTTGATGTCAACTTAAAGCCCTTGTACTAGACTTCAAGTGTCTTAATAACATGGCACCTGAATATTTGGCGAATTTGATTACCTTCTCCACCAACTCCTATTTATTTATTTATTTATTTATTTATTTATTTATTTATTTATTTATTTATTTATTTATTGATGTCTAAGTTCACATATTTCTGCTCAATGGCTAATCATGACCGTGACAGTTTTACGGGTGGAGGAAGCCGGAGTACCCGAAGAGAACCACCGAGCAACGACGAGCAGCTGCCAGCTCCCCAACATCGTAACTCCGCACTGCAGCGCAGGCAGGGTTAGATTGGTTGAAGACATGCGTACCATCGACGTGCAGTACGCCTTAGTACACGGCGTCATCCATCATGCACCCACGCGGGCAATGGAGATGAAGTGTCTTGCCCAAGGACACAACGCGGTTGCCGCAGGTAGGATTCGAACCGAGGACCTCTCGGTTTGCAGCCTGCACCTCTACCTACTGTGCCACCGCGCTCCCACCAACTCCTATGCCACAAGATCTAGCACTACACTCAAATTGGCACAACCTTTTAATAGGAAAATTACTTTTGCAGACAGAGCTTTCAGCTATGTGGGCCCAAATCTTTGGAATTCCTTGCCAGGTTACATAAAAATAATCCTGGACCTGAAAACATTCAAAAAACTATTAAAACAATATCTATTTAAGAAAGTTTTCAAAATTCACCACACTTCTGTTAACTGAATACTTCTTTATCATCCTTTAAATATGTATGTGTAATGTTTAAATATGTTAATTGTGTATTATATGTTTCTGTGAAGCGCCATAGAATGTGGCCCTGTCCCTACTTATCCGGGGCAGTGGTACAAATTTGAGCGCTATACTAAATGTCTGATATAATGTAATGTTCTATAAGTGTTTGAAAGCTAATATTATTGCGTCTGTGGCAACATTGCCCACCCGTGGAAAGTGACCAGTCCTCGACGACCCTACTGCACTAGAGATTAACCCGTAAGGGCCTAGTTCCAATTTTGTTGAGCTTCTTGTCTATCAAGTAAGGGTAGGGTACGTGTTCCAACATGCAGGTTGTGGGTGGTTTTCTGATGAAAATGACGGTGCCTTGGTGGTGGTTTCTTGTGAAGCCTGGACCTCAGTGGACAACACTGCCAAGTCAAAATGTTTCAGTATTTCATAACTATAGAGGCGTGAAAAGCTAGAATTTTTGGGACCTTTAAGGGCACTTTCAGTAGTTGCGAGAATCGCTTCTGATTCTTGCATGAATTTTATCCCTGTGTTTGCCCCAATGAGGAGTCATATAAGTTATGCCTGGTGTAATTGAAGATAAATACACAGAACGACATGCGTGTGTGAATGTGTTAATCGATATGGCACGAGTGCCAGCGCGGAAGGATAGAACGAGAGGCCGCATGCCTCTCGTTCTATCCTTCCGCGCTGGCACTCTTGCCATATTGACCCATTAACAACGGAGTGTCGTTCTGTGTTTATTACACGTCTTCACGTAAAAAAATTACTATTTCGTCCCCTGAGTTCTGCCTACTGACTCATAGAACACATCGGAACTCAGGGGACGATTTTTAGCTATCGCTGGCGATTTAAATTATAATTGCGGTGCACGATTTGTAGAAAATTCCAGTGAAATTTCGCTTCTTTATAAAAATAGTCCGTCAATGATTTCCGTTCGGCACATGTGTGCGGAACGGATTTTCATTTTTCGCATGGTTTAGTGTTGCTGTAGAGGGGTATTTCATAGAACAGGCGTGTAATAAAATAAATATCATTTCCTCAATCAGTTTTGCTCAACGATCGAAGAAAAAAGAGAGACATTGCCAAAAGTGCGGCATTTTTACCGTAATTTTAACAGTAGAAGTACCGGTAGTTGGTTGTCAGTAGTTTTAGCTGTAATTTTAACGGCGATGTTTCACAAGGACCCGAAAAATGATCATTGTTTCTCAAAAGTAACGAGAGAGAGAGAGAGAGTAGAGGAATGTGAAGAGAGAACACACGTCCCTTCTCCATCAACTCACTCGGTTCTATTTCCATCACAGTTGATCATCTGGTTACGCGTAGTCTGTTGTTGGTTGTTCAATTAAGCAGGCAGAGAATAATAATCTCATTCAGGTATATTAATTATTTCGTATTAAAGACAGGTAATTATCACAACGAAGGTAAAATTCATCTGAACTATTGCTTCGTAATTGAACGCTTATATTAATTTTTCCCTGGTTAGGGGCGTAAATCACCCTCACCCCCAAAAAAATTACCTAACATGAAAAGCAGACGACACTTGCAAAAAAAATTCCTGAATAACTATAGTTTTTCATTTTTTGTCTCAAAAACATAGGTTATGACCTCTCTTTGGAACGAGCTCGTCGAGCTCGTTCCAAAGAGGGGTCATGGCGATTTTTGTGAACAGCGCTGGTCAGCTTTGGCCGTTGCGTTGGGTAAAGGGTTAAGCGCAATTGACCAGGGTATCCAGCGTTATTTAAAAAAGCACGACAGCTTGACCTGCTCAAAGTTCACCGTAGTTAGTCCCAGACAGGTATTATAAAACTCGGCCAGATGCGAGTTTGCCACATGTGAGTCGAACCAGCCCTAAAATAGCCATTGCAATCGGGACTTGTAAATCGTGGTAAAGTCGCGACATTCTGCCGCCGCTTCTGCCACTGCATTGCCGATTGTTGTGGCCATTTTCGGGGACTACAGACTCAAAAGACTGAAGAGTTCGACGAGAACATAGGACTGTGACCTGTCGGATAAATCCATGTCATGGACGGGCCCATGTTGATCCACCTCTAATATCTGAAGATAGATGCTTCCCTGTCTCCAGTTAATGTACCCAGCGCCGAAAACATATCTATAAATTCAAAATGATGTCCCACTTGTAACCCCCACCGCACATAATCCTGTCGGATGGGTTTTCGTAATACCATTCATCTAGTATCCATGTCCATATTGATGCCACTGTTGGTATCAAGGGTGTGCTTCACCCAACGGGGAGACGTAAAGAAAATCATATTTTTTATGTATAAACTAATTGCATGTTGAATGTATCCCGGAGGATTGCAGGTTAAAACTGTGCTTGTATGTTTTATGCTTTTTCATACATTGTAAGTGATTGCCAATGCGACGGGTGCGCCCGTGTCAAGGGACATACCTTTCGTGCACCCATCACAAAATGCAAAATGCACAACTGAAACCATATATTCTTATATTCCAAATACACGATTCGTTAATATGATGTTTGTTTTATCCAGGAAGCAGTTGATACTCACCTGTGCAGGTTTATGTGGGCGAGTTAATTGGTACCCACAAATTACAAATAATGGTCGGTGAGATTGCACCAGAGCGTTCCATTTGAAAAGTATTTTTAACAAATCTGTTACCATCTCATTGTTGGGCGATGCGGGAAACTGCTGTGCCGTTTTCTCATTGTGAACTACCATAAATTCGCGGATCTGCGCCTGCCGACACACAATGCAAAACAGACGAAAGATCGCCTTGACCCAAGAAACAACTAGGGGTTCCATGTCCCATTCATACAAATGCTGCTTTAATATCCTCCAATTAACCACCTGAAAGATCTCCAGCAGCTTATATTACTAGAAAAAATGAAATGTCGAACAGACTCTTATGATATGTTTGGTGAAGTGTATGGGAAATGCTGGTTCATATATATCTTCACGTTCTTTCGCGTGTCAAATTAATAAAATATAGTACTTTGATGGGAAACTTGAAATATTTTGAGTAATATTGTTGTTCATGTTACTTGTATATTCTCGCATACTGCCCTTTAACACTTACGCTACTGAAAACGACTATTGCCCCCCTATTTTATGATGATTATCTGTACATTCTGGTATGCACAGATCAAACCTACCATCTGATTAATTGTTGGAAAGAGCTCAGAGAGCCCTTTGCAATAATTAATCAGATGCTTGAGTTTCTAGAATTTCTTAAATTTTATTAAAACTTCCTCGCATACAGGCGTACATAGAAACTCCGTATATGCTAAAGTGGGCGTGGCAGTAAAGGGTCAAAGAATGTTTATGCTAATAAATGTTATGTTATATTATGACGGCAATTACTATATATCTATATACGTCTTGAGACGATTGGACTGTCAGAAACGCTTCTTCGGATGCATGCAGTAATTGCAGTAAACCGCGCAGAAAGAAAGGTCGTCTCCTCTAATCAACTCTTTGATGGGGCCAGCTGTTGTGGCGCCTAGTAGGTCGTTTGCACATAAGATGCTGTTTTTCTCAAAGGTATACAGTTTCCATAGGTTTTCGGTCCTTAACATTACTTTAAGTGTTTCTAGACGACAAGCATTAACCTTTGTCTAACGAATTGGCGACATCAGCCCGAGTAATTTACAAAAGCGAGCAATTGAAAAGAATTCAACAAAACCATTTCACATGATTCCCCTCATTGGAACGAGCTCGTCGAGCTCGTTCCAATAAGGGGATCACGTGACATTGCTTAGTTTAGTTTAAACATATTTTATTTGTCAGAATTAAGAAAAAAAGATTGGCCAACAAGTGCAGAACACTTAAGACAAGTCCTCTCCCATGTATACGATTAACAAGTAAAGGCAGCGTTTGTTCAATATATACACATCAGAATAAACATTTTCGCTTTTCGAGACTGCAACAGTGTTATGACTGTAGATATTCAGAGAAATAAAAAAGAGAAAGACGAAAAAGACGAAAAGAGGGGAAATGATACCATGTCACCATGAAAAAAGCCCAATTTACTAATCCACAACGCTCCAGAAAAGCCCCATCACTGCAAGGTTCGTTCAGCGATTTATCATCTCATATGAAGTGGGTGAGCTGCTCTTAACCTTTACCCAACGTAACGACCAAAACCGGCCAGCGCTATTCTCAAAAATCGCCAATTAATTTTCGTTACATTTTCATTTTTTATCTCAAAAACATTGGTTATGACCCCTCTTTGGAACGGGCTCGTCGAGCTCGTTCCAATGAGGGGCCATAACCTATGCTTTTGAGACAAAAAATGAAAAAAATCAGTTATTCAAGAAATTTGTTTGCAGTGTCGTCTGCTTTTCATGTTAGGTAAAGGGTTAACTACACAGGTCATAGGCACATAGTCACAAGTGATCTATAACCCTAATCCTTCCTTGTCTCACATGCTGGCAACGATACGGTTATGTTGAAATTCTTTGAAAAATTTGGAAAAAAAAATTGAAAAAGTACATTTTTGATATCGTGTTCGTTGGGTAAAATGTTAACCATTACATAAATAATTACCCTAAACAGAACCGAGCTAATCATAAAAAAATTGATTATCATATCGGTTTTTTCCTTGTTCCAATGAGATATCATAAACTATGTTTTTTGAGACCTAAAACGAAAAGTATGTATTTTAGTCATTCAAGAAATGTTTTGACGAGTGCCTGCCGTTAGTAGTTTTTAGTACTGGATTAACCTATTTCCTTGAACTTTGCCGCTGATAGTTATGGCGTGGTGATTTTTTCGGTAGGATTCTGCTGTTTTTGTGTGATGAAATCTTCAGGATTTCACCCGCAGAAGCGGATAAACGGTCTGTGTTTCGATGTGTTTTGTCGTTTCTTTCATTAACCGCCTATATACACTCTGATGTCAAAATATCAAAATTCCAAACTACAATTCTTCCTATAATGCAATTTCTGTAGGAGGAATATGGGGCGAGATTCGCGCAAAATAACGGGTGAGAGTTGTACTGTCACACCACGATTCGTGTATTTGTGTAAGTGTGAAAAGTTTTCTCCAATCATAACGCAGGGGTTACACCTCGATAACTCCATTGGAGATGTGCAGGCTTGGTTTTGATCCCACCATCTTTAGTTTATCTTTGTTGCATTTCCTGTTCATATTTTTAACAGTTCTTTCATTCTTTCATAAACGGAACGTAAAACGCATATATTACAAGTCACCCGCTGTTTTACCGCATGTCAAAAGCTTGTTTGTGGAGTGAAAAGAAAAAATCTGGATCCACTTCTTTAAGAAAACAACTTTCCGAATTTATTTGGCGAATTCTTGCCAGAATTTATTTATTTACAAGACTCTCAATGTCTTAGAGGTTTTTCAGCTTGGCATGGTGCATTAGTCGACGGAGATTTCTGCCGTAAATAAAAAAGTGCTTCTAGTTCCGAAATTACTAGATCATGCGGATGAGGAATTCTAGCTGTACTGGGCCGCGCTCCCCAAGAGCCTACTACCTACATCCGTTGACTCGCAATCCAACACGACAAGAAAACGACAATTTCTGAGAAAGTTATAAAGTAACTAAAGTATATCCATTTCTATTGACTCAGAAACATAGTTTATGGCCTATCATTGGAACGAGTTCGATGAGCTCGTCAGCGGAAGGTTTTGTAAATAGGTGTAGCTGGATTATTCCGGTACGTTAGGTAAAATGTTAAGCCTTTGCCCAACGCAGACGATTTCAACATTTATTATTTTAAACATCATTTTTTAAATTTTTTTTAAAAAAAATTCAACAAAACCATATCATGTGACCCCTCTTTGGAACGAGCTCGACGAGCTCGTTCCAAAGAGGGGTCACATGATATGGTTTTGTTGAAATTTTTCGAAAAATAATATTTTTTCAGCTGCTGAATTTGCATATTACGCTGGCGGATGCGGGCGATTCTTTGGTTAAAGGGTTAAGCAGTTCAATTGGGCTGTGAGAAAAATATACCCGGACAGAATCACTGAGCAGCGCCAAGTAACTGACAACTTTTAAACGTTCGAGTTAGACATGAGCATGGAGTGAATTATGGCAGACCACGACTTACAAACACCGGTTGGAACAATACGCGAAGGTATGTTGACCAATATTCTCATGACAACAAACCATTGACAGTTTTATTTGTAAAAATGAGACCTTGGGTTCGAATAATTTTTCTACGCAGCGAGTAAACGCAATCGTTTATCAGATTCAACTGATAGAAGTTTCTGCCGAACCCAATTCAATAAAATGTTTGTTTATTATTTTGAGAAAGGTCAAATCTGCTTTTTTCTCCAAACATCAATTTACTTCTGAATCATTGTGTTTTGATGTTATGGCCAAAAAAGGTTAAAAATCTGTTTCTCAGGCTCTCCCGCATGGGCCGTTTGGCTGTCGCATGCTTTCTTTTAAAAACCAATGAAAACTTAAAAAATAAAAATTAAATGGTTTATGTCTGATATTTTACCCAAGTTAATAGAATTGATAAATTTGTCTCTTGAGTGCAACAATGCCTTGTAATGCTTTAGCTATTCTGTAGATTATGAGGGCTAAAACATAAAACAAAACAAAGAACATGAACTTTTGATGACAACGAAATAATTACAAAAATAAGAAATAAAATAAAAAACCGCCCGCCCACATGCAATTTTACAAAAATGGCCTGAGAAACAGAAGATCCACTTTGTGGGGACTAAGGATCTAATTGTACAAAACCCTCGTGTTTGTGAATCCATCAGTCGAGCACCAAAGCTCTTTCCGGATAATCACAAAGCACTATACAGGAAAATTACCACACGCCCCACCCACCTCCCTCAAAATCACACGATCGTGCAAAACACAGGGGCGCGGGTACGTAATAAAAAGTTGCACGCGTAGTTTCAAAAATTAAACAAATGAGAATGAACGTCACGCATTTTCTTTCAACAACGTTCTTGTTACAGCCTTTGCTTATGACATTCCCACCAAATATGTGGAGTTGAATACTATTCCTTGAGTGCACCAAGGCGCCATTTTCAACGCTAAAGTTTTTCAGATGGCGCCTTGAAGCACTCATATGTTTACAATGATAACACACTCCAACCACACGGGTCGGGAAACGTATAACGTATTTTTCTTTTAACTTCATAGGCTGGAAATACGGCAATGCATCATTTAACAGGCATACCTTCAGTTCGACAAAAAAGTTCCAGTAGCTTCTAGAAGCTTAGATAGTTTTCGTAAGGGATGGGTAGGTGAGAGACGAGAACACAAACCTCCAGTTCGGCAATACATTCCATTTGCATATATAGATATTTTTGGCGAGGAAAGAAAGGGGGAGACGAGACCATAACAAATCCGGCAGAAATTACCGATGCAAAGCACTGCCGCAAGTCAACTGTGCCGCATGCACCTATACGGGATATTTGGAGCGCTCTCTCTTGACCTTTTTATCACCACAGTCGACGTGGGTTAAAATATTTATTCCTCCCCCTATAGATTCAATATGGGCTCTCATTTATGTCTTTGAACTAACCTTCAAGATACCATTCTTCAGTGTCAGATATGAAACCATTAACCCTTTAGCTAACCTGAAAAGCAGACGACACTTGAAAAAAAAATTCTTGAATAACTAATTTTTTGTCTCAAAAACATAGGTTATGACGCCTCGTTGAAACGAGCTCGACGAGCTCGTTCCAACGAGGGGTCATAACCTATGTTTTTGAGCCAAAAAATGAAAAAATAATGAAAATTAATTGGCGATTTTTGAGAATAGCGCTGGCCGATTTTGGCCGTTACGTTGGGTAAAGGGGTAACTGGTAGAGACTGGAAGCTCATATTTGGGTTTTCCCCTGAAGTGCAGGTTATTTATTTATATATTTTTTTATTGGTGTTTAAGGCCACATGTTTCTTCACTATGGCTAATCATAACCGCGACAGTTTTACGGGCGGAGGAAGCCGGAGTACCCGGAGAGAACCACCGAGCAACGGCGAGCAACTGTCAGCTCCCCAACATACGAACTCCACACAAGCAGGGTTAGCATTGGTTGAAAACAGGTGCACCATCGACGTACAGTACGCATTAGTACACAGCGTCACCGTGCCCCCACGTAGGCAATGGGGTGAAATGTCATGCCCAAGGACACAACGGGGTTGCCACAGGTGGGATTCGAACCGAGGACCTCTCGGCTTGCAGCCTGCACCTCTACCTACTGAGCCACCGCGCCACCTGAAGTGCAAGTACCGTAACTTAAAGGCTTCATATTCAGTGGATATGCTGCATATCATCTTTGAAGTGAAATTATTCAGTCTGTTTCGATTTGCCTTCCTACAATTTATGCGAGAGTGACAAGGCACTCTCGCATAAATTGTAACAGAGCAAAGACATGTGAACTAATTTGGGTGTCCAAAAAATTAGCACTCTACCAGTTAACCCTTTGTGTTCCAATAAGAGAAAAATCCTCGTCCCCTGATTGGATGAGAGCTGGCGTAGTTACTTTTATGTTTAAGCCTCCAGTAGCAAATGTTACCGTCTGACATCATAACGCGAAATATTTGAAATGACGTCGCCCGTTTCGTAAATGCTTCATCAGCAGAGTGACTGGCAAGCCGCTTCATTTTTCTAGATGTTTCACACGCGCAGCAGAAGGTTTTCTGGGTGAAGTTTGTTAAAATTACAAAACGACTTACGATTTGAACTAAGATGGAATGAGTTTATCTGTTTATTGATTAATTATCCAGTACAGTCGTGGGTACACGAGAGGTTTATTTACTAAACCTGTGATCGTTAAAAGTTGCCTTGCAGAAGGCAACTTTTAACGATCACAAGTTTAGTAAATAAGCCTCTCGTGTTTTGTAGGTTTTGGGTTACTAATAGTGTTTTATTGGAACATATACGTTATTGTGATGAGTTGACGGTAACATGGTCTGAGGTTTGCGGCTCGGGGCGTATGTTCAACCTCGACGCTTGGCTTCGCGTCTTGATTGAACATAAGCTCCGAGCCGCAAACCTCAACCCATGTTACCGTCAATTCATCACAATAACCTATAATGTGATGCATTGAGAAAATCCGTCCAACACTACACGCGAAAAAATCCCTAATTAAGCATTTATCAGTTTATATATTTGCTTCCAAAACATAACTTAAGATCCTTTAATGGACGAGAACGTTTTATTGAAGGGTGATATGCTATGTTTCTGAAGAAAAAATGACAAATTATATTATAGGTATTGAAAAAAATAATATGATCCTCTCAGGATACTCGAATGTTCTTCACCCGTAAAAGTACCGAATACAATATGGGTATATCTTATTAAAGTTCCGCTAAAATTTTCAATAATAAAATTGAAAACGAAACTTTTAGGAAGATTGCATGACGTTTTCATCTGTTGAAAATTACAAGTCATTTTCATTAAATTCAGTTTTTTTAACAAATCACACACGAGATCAGAAAGTTAACAAAATAAAGGTGTTTATCCTGGGAATGGGTCTAGAGGAGTCTAAGGAGACATGATCGCTGTGCCCTCTTTGGTCTTCGTCGCTCCAGGGAGTATCAACAAACAGAAATCCTCCAAATTCTCCGAGTATCACTTGTTTGCCATAATAGTAACCTGAATGAGGTGGAATTGTTACGCTTCTATTAAACTTATAACTTTTATGCGGATCATGTAATATGAATGCTAGAGACCGTGAAGTGTACCTTCTGTGTGTGTCATTATCGTTTTAATTATCGGTACTATCTTCGCACGGTTCCATGTGTTATAATGTGTTTTGACTTCCTCTTTGCCAACTGTTCTCTTTTTGTTTCAAAGTGGATAACTTTCCAAAGGAACAGATTCTTTATGTATTTCCGTACTCATGCCAGAATTCAACACATCCGAGAAACCATTTATCATTGACTGGAACATTACACTCGGGGCATGTGTAGAGACGAAGTTGTTAACCCTTTACTTAACATGAAAAGCAGACGACACTTGCAAAAAATATTCTTGAATAACTATTTTTTCCATTTTTTGTCTCAAAAACATAGGTTATGACCCCTCTTTGGAACGAGCTCGACGAGCTCGTTCCAAAGAGGGGTCATAACCTATGTTTTTGAAACAAAAATTGAAAAAATAATGAAAATTAATTGTCGATTTTTGTGAATAGCGTTGGCCGTTTTTTGCCGTGACGTTGTGTAAAGGGTTAACCCATTGACAACTGATGGAATATCCTGTGGCTCAGTAGGTAGAGGTGCAGGCTGCAAGCCGAGAGGTCCTCGGTTCGAATCCCACCTGCGGCAACCGCGTTGTGTCCTTGGGCATGACACTTCATCTCCATTGCCCGCGTGGGGGCACGGTGGCGTTGTGTACTAAGACATACTGCACGTCGATGGTGCACTTGTCTTCAACCAATGGTGACCCTGCGCTTGCGTGGAGTTAGTATGTTGGGGAGCTGACAGTTGCTCGCCGTTGCTCGGTGGTTCTCTCCGGGCACTCAGGCTTCCTCCACCCGTAAAACTGTTGCGGTCATGATTTGCCATTGTGCATAAATATGTGACCTTAAACACCAATAAATAAATAAATAAATAGATGGAATGTCCTCCACCAGTTCAGTGTCATTAATTGGAAGAGTCTATATTCGTTACTTGGGAGAAGACCAATCAATATTTCAACCTGCAGCCTTGGGGCTGTAAGTTGAAAATCTTGATTGGTCTACAACACAAATTTACTGAGGAACTATCTACTGTATGAATGCAGGATATATCATGATTCTGTGCCGAAAACTCGGCCTTTCGGGTTCAAAGCGTTAACCCTTTACCTAACATGAAAAGCAGACGACACTTGCAAAAAAAATTCTTGAATCACTAATTTTTTTCATTTTTGTCTCAAAAACATAGGTTATGACCCCTCGTTGGAACGAGCTCGACGAGCTCGTTCCAACGAGGGGTCATAACCTATGTTTTTGAGACAAAAACTGAAAAAAATAATGAAAATAATTGGCGATTTTTGAGAATAGCGCTGGCCGGTTTTGGCCGTTACGTTGGGTAAAGGGTTAAAGACTGGAGAAGTACGTTTTATTTTAAAAGGTGTTCAGGCCTGCAAATATTATCATATACTGTTAAATGCAAAGTAACAGAGTCCGTTTATTCTATATTGGGCGAAGATGAAGCTCGCGCCCAACATTGAATTAACTGACACAGTATATACCATATCAGGTCACGAATAAACTGTGTAACAAATTTATCTTAGGGACCAGTTTTTCTATACACTGAACTAACAACTGCAATCAACAATAAATAAGAAAATTTATACTTGTTTAACGCGAAGCAGTTATCATCTGTCGATATTTTAAAACACCAATGAGCAAAGGGGAGATCACTCCCGACTACCAGCCGTGTATAGATGTCTGGCTGTAAATACTTTATATGCACCTTGCATGTGGCGTTTTAAAGTCCATGAAATTCTGAGATAGGTGGTAAGACATTTGGGGATGGGATCCATTCTTGCCAGACAATAGCGTAAAGTTACCGACTGTTGTTACGCACATAAATACTTATTCTTTTGAGTGAACCACTCAAACAATGAGTATACAACCACCCAAATTAGGCACGACAGTCTGCAATGTCAAGGTAAGCGCCGTGTGAGACTGACACAAATTTTGTCATGGCATTGTCGACTACCCCGGTTAATTTCGATGGATAGTTTGAGCCACATATCACCAAAAGTAGCAACTATCAATGGCAGTTGTTTTGCGTCTACAAAGGTCTTTGAACATGCCCAATTGCCACAATATTTCAATAATGGTGGATACCCTAGGCAGATAGGATCGGCTTCCAAGGTTCGTGTGTTGTAACCACGGATCTAAGTCCAACCGTTCCAATTAGGACAAGCCTGTCGCATGGGTTGGGTACTATCGGACAGTCAGTATTCTGTCCGACTATTTACCGCACAGACAATGATTTCTTTTCTGAGAGGATATCTTCCTCATATCGAAATTTACGCCCCTGAAGGTGTTTGAAACATGGGACTGAATTAGGGTAAGGTGGAAAGAATATGCCATTCTGTGCATTTGTGTTGGAGGTGGCCAGTATAATCAACACGTCGGTTCTCTTGTAGGCGTGTTGTCTATGGCCCTTAATTTGAAAGTACATCACTTCTGTTTACGAGAAGTCAATACTGAAAAAAATGGACCGGTGTGACAGGAATGATAGTCCGTAGGAAAATTAGTCCCTCTGGACTATTATTCTGCGGAATTATAGTCCTAGGTCTAACATTTCTAGGAATAGTAGTCCGCCGGACTACTATTCCTAGAAATGTTAGACCTAGGACTATAATTCCGCGGAATAATAGTCCAGAGGGACTAACGTTCCTACGGACTATCATTCCTGTCACACCGGAACAGAGACATTCATTCTGAATTTCTGTACATTCTGGATCATACACGGATAGCGAGCATAACATATCTAATAGTAAAGTTTCGTTACAGAGATTTTTAGATAATAGCATCAAAACTCTAGCAACGTAAGATATGACGGCTGTCTCTGGAAACAATTAAGACAGGGGAAGAATTGTTGATGAGTGCAAATTTCAGTTCGAGTTGCATTTTTTTGTGGCCGCAAGCAACATATTGACAATAGTTTCCAGATCTGCAGGTTTCATTTGATTAATACACATAGTATTTTTGTTCTCTCCTATGAGCTGGAATGAAAATATAATTCAAAGACAATTTCTATGTAAATCATTCTCTTCATAAAAACATCGAAACAGTAATATTGTGAAATCACTAGATTTTTTTCTTTCATCATAATTATGGGATAAAACCCTAGATTTTCAGACATCAATTGAGGATTTTCTGTTGAGTACAAAATAATTTGCCCTCCCGTCTCTGACAACGTGATAACTTCTTACCTAACAAGTTTGTCCGACTAGCTCTATTCACAAATATCGCCATGCCAATTTTTTATTCCTCCCTGACACGAAGGGCAGACGACACTTGCAAACAAAATTCTCGAATAACTAATTTTGAAACAAAAATTTGCGTCAAAAACATAGCTTATGGCCCCCTCTATTGGGGCGAGCTCAACGAGCTCGTTCCAAAGAGGGGCCATAAGCAATGTTTCGAGACAAAACAAATACTTTAAAAAATGCTGAAAATTGAATAATGATTTTTGCGAATAGCGCTGACCGGTTCTGGCCGTTACTTTGGATAAAGGGTTAACTCTCTCTCTTCGCCTTCAAAACATAGCTTAGGGCCTCCTCATAAAATATGTTTTGTGGGTTATATATAACAAAAACCTTTTACTTATTTAAGAAAAATGTCTGTGCGTATCATATCTGCTATTCGTGTAAGAAACACAGCTAAAAAAAATATATCGTCTTCCAGACGTAAGTTCAATGGGGCTCGTGACATGGAGTAACTTTGACCAAGCTACTGTTAAATCAATCATCGCTTATTCTTCGGAGTTCACTGTTACATTTTCTTCAGTTTGATCCCACAAATTCCCAAACCATTTCCTTGAGTGGTAATTACTTAACAGGCCGAATACAAGTAAGCTGCAGACATCTTCATTTGCACCAAGGGAAAGTTGGATTCCATCATACTATTTGACGTATCTCAAGGAAGGGAAATGATGCATTGCCAGTAATGTTCGGGATGATCGAAAAAGGCATGTGGAACGTACTTGTTCTAAAATGTCACTGTGAACATATACTGTGTGCATGGATTTCTTTAATACTTAGGGACATTAACCCTTTGAACACTGGTGGTATCTTCCATGTCAGTTCTAAGGCAGCAATTGGAAGAATCCATATTTAGTATTTGGGGTTAGACCAATTAATATTTTCAACGTGCAGCCTTAGGGCTGCACGTTGAAAATATTAATTGGTCTAGACCACACATGTACCTTGTAGCCATCCCACTTAATGGCATTGTGGTGTAGCTTGTGACCCGGCCGGAAAAACAGCCTCTGGGTTCAAAGGGTTAAGTTTAGTCCACTCACACTTGACATTGTTGCAGGTACTCTGGATAACAATAGACTATTTCCTGCAAAAAGTGCCTCTTGTGGATTGCTTCCAACATTTAACCCTCTACCTAAAGAATCGCCCGCATCCGTCCGCGTAATTTGCAAATTGAGCAGTTGAAAAAAATTAATTTTTCCAAATATTTCAACAAAACCATATCATGTGACGACTCATTGGAACGAGCTCATCGAGCTCGTACCAATGAGGGAAGGGTCACATGATATGGTTTTGTTGAATTTATTTTAGAAAATTTAAAAAAATAGTAATTAAAATAATAAATTTTGATACGTCTGCGTTGGGTGAAGGGTTAATTAATGGAGCATTTATCCAGGTGGTGGAAATTCATTCAGAGCTTGTAAGTCTCAATAAAAATGACAAGGTGTCTGTTCGATGACTGCCCTCTAAAAACTACAAGAGAACATAAAAATAAGGTTGGGCAAGTAAAGGCGTGTCTATTTATTCGGGGCGAAACTGGACAGTATTGGGGGGATACCCAAATTTAAAGGCTAAAGTCAACTGGCTGTCTATATTTTTTCAGTGTATTTTTTTAAAAAGGTAATAAATGAAGAGGATATAGCGTTGTTTTTATCAAAAACATAATGTTCGTAATGAGAGAGAAAAGTGGTTGTACTGTGGCCAGTGTAAAATAAATGGTCGATTGTAACCTGATAATGGCGGGTCTCATGGCAGTGGAATTATCTTTTGCCAGGTGTCGTTTACCTTGATGGACATATTTTTTCAAATATTTCTATTAAAATACAGAAAAAGACTGCTAACCAGCTGCCGATATTCTAACCACAAACAAATTGATAAAACACTCGAACCTTTTACGACGACAAACTTTTTGCTTTCATCTACAAGCATAGGCCCGCTATGTGCTACAAAATGTCGCCCAGTGATGAATATTTGTCTCCCAGTAACAGTAGTTTTCAAGGTACTGGGCAACAAGGTATTTTTGTACAAAATAAATGCTACCAAAGCTTTCTCTGTTACAGTAGTGTTATTTTATGTTGTAGTGTACAAGTAATGAAGTGAATTGTGAATGTAGTACACTGGTTGTTGATTTTTTCAGCCCCACCACTTTTTTTGCCGGCCATGTTTTTTTTGTATGCACATATTTTAACACAACCAATGACTGGTGAAACAAGGGGCGGATCCAGAGCCTCCCCCATATTTTCGCCACCTATGTTTTTCTCGTACTGGTTCAGTTTCGATGGATTTCGGATCATTTTTTGCAGTAAGTGGCAGCAAACGCTAAAATGTACACAGTCTGTTAAAAAATCGGTTAACTGAATTAGATCGTAATCTTACAGACATTCAAGTACCAAATCCCTCCCTAGACAAGATAACCCACAGACAGTGTAATTGCTGTTACCGTCTGGTAAAGCATACAGGTGGGGGTCTATTTATCAGCTTTGGTCGTTACGACCAAAGCTGATAAATAGACCTCGCCTGTATGCTTTACCGACGTTTTTTAACGGTTCTCAAAGTGTGAAATCTTTCAAATACATCTCCTGAAAAATCTCAAATTATCCTCTCAGATGCATGGAAATGGGGGTTTTGGAACTCTGGAATTTAAGATTTTCATACCGACGACCATCCATCGCCCGATCCAGCCCCCTCACTTTGAAAATCGTTCCGCCGTCCCTGCATATTGCAGATGGTTTTGCACAGGTCTGGGGTTTCCATTTGCATAAGAAATACAAATCTCCTCAAACTGCATTGTAGCGAAGTCTTACTGTTCAATGTAAAGTCTACAAAAATGTAGCTTCGTCTTGGCTCATATTCCATGCATTCCATCACAAAATCAAATTCCGTTTTTACTACCCGCTAACCCTGCACATAACTCATATATGGACCCTGGAGTGCAACAAGGCGCCATCTGAAATGAAATTGCAGGTGGCGTCTTGTTGTGCTCAAGGACAAGCTAATTGCATTTTAAGCCGTATATATAGAGGTTGCTGCTTTCCAATTCACGGTGACGTACCACCAGTTGGTTTAGTGTATTTTGAACGGCAATTTATTCAGTGCAAGCGCAACGTGACTTGGAAAAATATTTTATGTATAATATAGTTTTGGCTATTATTTTCAATACCTCTGCCTGTGAAGCACAAAAAACCAGTGGCGTAGATAGCTTTTCGCTGGCGGAGAGGCAAGCCCAAAATTTTTCGACAGACCGAAAATTTTCCGACAGTGTAACAACAACAAAAACCCAAACAAACAGAAAGAATCTGTTGTTTACTGCAAATGTGCTGAAAATTGGTCTTTTTTACCCAAAATTTAACCAAAATGGCATGTTTTTATCCCCAAAGCCAGCATTTTAATGTTATTAGGCATAAATTCGCCTAAAAATGGTCCCAAAAAATTTCCGACAAAACTTCTGGTGGGGGAGAGGGGCCTCCCCACCCCGGCCCCCTCCCCCTTTATCTACGCCACTGCAAAAAACACGTTATGGTACTGGTGTTGCAGATAGGATGCCATTTTTGTGACCATGGACACGAACAATATGTTTCAGAACTGGAAATATAGAAACGATTTGTTTGGGGTTAGAAAACATTGTTATTTTGGCAATAGAAAGTTTAAGATACAGAAAACGAAATTGGAAGCCAACATTTAGGAAATTAAACCACAAGAAGCAAAAGGAAATCTCCCCTCGAAGCACTAGAACTTCATAACTGTCTGGTGACGACCATAAATATCCTTGGTATGGTACATATCTAAATTGTTTTGGGAGCGACACATCGCGTGCTGCAGATGCCCGGAGTGATCACAGCCTTGGCAATTTCAGTGTACTATAAAATAAAGTCAGAGAATTTTCTATTCTGCCCGTATTCCTATTTTAGACAAGCGCCAGACAAATATGTTATAATCTTTCTTCTTTTCGTATATAATCAGTAAATGAAACTGCGTCTTAATATTACGCGACTGCATTCACTGGTTCTTGAATCCTATAAATATTATGAGATAACTTTTCGGTCGTAAAGCATTGATTGTACCACCAATTTAGTGAGACAACTGCAAGTCAAAAAATATCAATTCAATTTTGTGCGTGTTGCGACATTTGATTTCTGTGTTCACTGTCTTGGGTAAACATGATTTGGTAAAATAGAGGATTACAGCGTAATTGTGTAATTAATTAAGCTGACAAATATGCGAATTAAAATGATTCTGTACAAGAAACCCAAACCACGCGACGGGGGAAATGGAAATAACATCACGAATGGGGAATATAGGATGGTATTTCAGTCCTGATCTATTGAATGAGTGAGCCTCTTGTTATGTGTGTTTGTTGATTAAACCCTTTACCTAACATGCGGGAGCGCCGTGGCTCGGTGGTAGACTGTTGGACTTCTCTGCTAGAGGTCCCGAGTTCGATCCCCGTCCGGGACGACCCGCATTGTGTCCTTGGGCAAGGCACTTTATCCTGGTTGCCTATATGGGGGCACGATGGCGCCGTGTACTAAGGCGTACTGCACGTCGATGGTGCACATGTCTTCAACCGCTGTAACCCTGCTTGGGCGGAGCTTGAACAGAGTTAGTATGTTGAGGAGTTGACAGTTACTCGTCGATGCTCGGAGGTTCTCTCCTGGTTCTCCGGCTTCCTCCACCCGTAAAACTGTCACGGTCACGGTCACGATTAGCCACTGTGCATAAGTATGTGACCTTAATCACCAATAAATAAATAAATAAATAAATAAATAAATAAATACCTAACATGAAAAGCAGACGACACTTGCAAACAAAATTCTTGAATAACTAATTTGTTTCATTTTTTGTCTCAGAAACATAGGTTATGACCCCTAATTGGAACGAGCTCGTTCCAATGAGGGGTCATAACCTATGTTTTTGAGACAAAAAATGAAAAAATAATAAAAATTTATTGGCGATTTTTGTGAATAGCGCTGGCCGGTTTTGGCCGTTACGTTGGTTAAAGGGTTAACTCCCTGAATGCTGCGGGCGTATATTTTTGCCCAGCACTGGGTTTCTCTTGTCACGGAAATAAGTATAATTTGGGAATATTTTATCAAATTTTGCACCTGTAAATTGAATAGATTTTTTCACCAGTGATTTTTTGAGTTAAATTTAGATGAATTTTTCATCAAATCTAGACATGGCTGTTAAACAGCAGCCATGACTACAGTTGAAGAAAAATATCTTGAGAATATTCAGAGGATTAAGAGTTAAGACAATTTATTTTACCATGATGGGCAAGTTAGTGTTCTACAATCTATATCAGAGCTACAGAAGAGGCTTAGCCACGTGGGGGGGGGGGGGGGGGGGGGGGAATTAATCTCCCCTTTCCCGAGAAATGTTAACCTTATATACATTCAAGCCTGATACCACTAAAACTGGTACATGTACTTTCACCCTGATGTTTCTTGGGTAATTTTGCTATAGGTACTCTTCCTCTTTCTGGGTATTTAAGTCTTCCAAATGTACTCAGGATGATCCATTTAGCACGAGGAGTTAATTGTTTTCCGCTGGGAAGACCCTGGATCTTCACCTATGGTGAATACGCAATTTTAACCCAGCACGAGGTGAAATGAAAAGGGGGAATGAAATCTTTTTCTGCTGCCATTGACCTAGCCACGCGCCTAAACTGGGTATAGCAGCAACTTCGCCTTTCTCGAATACAATGAAGCCTGCACGGGGTGTGGCTCTCCGATAGAATGGGACGACAGCATTAACCCCCACAATTAATGCTATTGCAGAGTGTAGGGACTCCTCGAGAAATTTCTCGAACGAGAATCGATCCCAGGGCTTCTGGCAGAAAAGACCAGCGCTCACTTATCCACTCGGTCATCCTTTTCTTGTTTGTTTGGTGTTAAGGTTCATTTTCACCACCTATGGCTATATCACAACCGCTACATAAATGTAAAGCCAAGTTTAAACAATCTTTATAACTAATTTGCTTGATAAGAAAACTCCAGCCGACAGGCGTTGGTTACCGGCTCTAATTTATACCAATAAAACAGTACCGTACTTCTCTATAGAACAGTAAGAAAGTAGTGTTTCACCTTCCGGGGTTCCCAGGGGTTGCTAATGTGTAAAATCAACCAGGCAGTTTTCTAAGTTTGTCTTTTTCGGTGACGGATCGGTGGGCCAACACTTCGAGACACTTCCAGGAGAGTCGGTAGGCTTGTGGATTGGTAGACCCTCAGTGAACGGCACATAAACTATGGACGACAAACTACACAATAAAAAGTTTAAGGAGGATCAGCTCTTAGGGCTGTAGGATAAAATTAGCACTGACTCTCCCATTTTATACAGACGTTTCGTCCATTTGTAGTAGATGGTATTACATAGGGCGATACGTTTCAAGATAATGGGTTTGAGGGGGTTAATAATGCACCAGAAGTCCTATATCGAAGTTATTTTCTCAAACCCATTCCAGTATTCCAGGTAACCACATTCATCCAGCTGGAGTCGGGAGAGGCCGTCTGGTCACACCAAACAAAGGCATACACGCGGATCGAATTGCTTTTGGTGAGCCACAGAGTAGGCCGGCGTGAGATTTTTCTTATCTAAGGCTCATCTAAGGCTGATTTCGATTCCCAATACGATCCTGGAATTTTCAGCCTTAAACAGAATTGGTGCGTCGACTCACTTCAGACGAACTATTTTCTTGATTAGTTTCGGTGATCAGCTAGCTAAAGGTAGAATGAGTGAGAGAGGATAACAAAAAGCTAGCTGACCACTTGGGTCAACTATTATGGGATGCATATACAAACAATGCCAATGTACCAGCAATCGAAAGGGCATGGAAACGTTTTTTTTTTATCCGTCCTCTTACAACTTTCCGAGAATGGCATTGTTTTTTAACGTCACAAACAAGCTGTGTATAAACTTCATACTGCCTGTAGGAATCCCTTCGTGACTGGGAGAGTGGTCTCCCCTTTTAGAGAGATTTTTGGCACTCAGATCTCCTTGAATCTGGTATTGCCTTTTACCAGTTATGTGTTGCTTTTATGGTTAGGAGCTCATTTTGTTTATCTGACTACTTGGCGCTTTGGAGCACACACTTGTAAACTTAAGGTACGTACAATCTGCTTATTATTATTATTATTATTATTATTATTATTATTATTATTATTATTATTATTATTATTATCTTTCAAGGTGTCAGCAGACGATAACCGCTTCGTATTAAATGAGTAAGAATTCTATCATTTATTATTCACCACAGTTGTTAGTTCATGATATAAAAAGTAGTCGATAAGATGTATTCGTTACACAGTTTATGACTGACTTTCGCCCAATAAGAAATTAACTCCTTTCATGCTGCTGGCAGATATTCCTGCCCAGGACATGAAATCTCTTACCATTAAAATAAGTAAAATTTGAAGATATTTAGCCAAATTTCCCTGTGTGTATTGTATAGACATTTTGACCAATATTTTCTTCAATCAAATTTTCATGAATCTTTCATCAAAGCTAGTCGTGGCTGCTTCACAACAGCCATGACTGGATTTGATAAAGAATTGTTTAAAATTACTCAGCGGGTTAAGGGTTAAATTACTACGTATATGCCATATTTGGTCACTGTATGACTGATAATATATGATGTGAATTCGGCCGTTTTCGCTCTTCTCTACGTAAAATACCATGATTCGTTATTTTTCACGTTTTTTTCGCCCACGGCTTTCACGGAGTCGACTGATGGATAATCTACATTATACCACGATTGCTCTGCATATTTAATGTTACGCGATATAATACAGACATTGAGAAATGTACTACATACATCACGTGTGGAATCTCGATTGCGCGTAAGAACGTCATGTAAGAACGCATCTGATTGGACGTTACGCACCTGAGTGACGTTATGACGTGAATGAAACAATATAGTTATCAGAGCGCCGAATGTGATATTACTCGTTAAAAATATCCTCTTCATTCACTTAATACAAGTTGAATCGTGGTATATATACACAACACAACCCGGGTAGAGTTACGGGGGAGGGGCGGGGGGGGGGTGGGGCAAGAAACATCAACTCTCGATGAGTTTCCTGCATTTCACGCGCGCCTACGGAGCTCGTTAAATAGAGAGAAACCCCCACCAAGGGTCGTTGAATCCAAATCCCCATACTTCACCCTCGTTGTTTTCTGTCTGATTATCTCAGCTTCGCAATGTGAATTAGTTTCAAATATGATTTTTGACGGATAATGGCTCTCAGTAGATTGACGTTACGAGGGTGTGCGTATTCAAATTTGGTACGCTCTCTTGGAGAGAGTTTAATAAAGTGGAAAGTGCAAACTGCCAGCAAACAAGGGACGTGACGATCGTTACTTATTCCCAGTTCCCTGTTCGACATTCGTTATCAACCGATGTTTACTTATTCCCAGTTCCTTATTCGACATTCGTTATCAACCGATAATATCGGTTGATAACGTATGTCGAATAGGGAACTGGGATTAAGTAACCATTGCCACGTCCGGCAGCAAACATTGGAACCTTTTCGAGAATAACTACTTGCTGTTTCGTGGTTTATCTTACTAGATCGATACGGGGTAAGAGTAATTTCTCAGGTCTGTTATAATGTTTATTTTAGTTCCTCGTCCAACAGTGACCTGGTCCCATCTCGACCATTAAACACACACAGTCACGAATTGACTTGCAATAAAATCCATGCGATTATCAGAAACTAATAACATGATGGGAATGTAAACACAACATAAAGTGAATATATCTTACGCCTGCTGTTTATTCAACTATTCAGTACGAGTAATTTATTGATAGATAGATGCCATCGGGTTGTCTTATCCACTTCTGGAAACACTTGAACATTTTTCACGACCCCAACTTGGACTGATGTACCCTCTGAGTATGGAAGTCATCATTGTAATGACTCTACCATTCTTAATTATTTACAACTAGTGGGTCCACCCGCTCCAGAAGCCCATCCCGAGCGACGCGAGATTTCAGATGCATAACAAATCAATGGAGAAAATCAAAGCTTGAATTTTCAGCTGGACTGAGTCACGGAATCTATAAATCACGAAATCACACACTCTCCATTTATATAATAGATGGGATGTTTAACCCTTTAGTGGGAGCGTGGTGGCTCAGTGGTAGACTGTTAGACTTCTATGCTAGAGGCCCCGAGGTCGATCCCCGTCCGGGACGACCCGCGTTGTGTCCTTGGGCAAGGCACTTTATACCGATTGCCTACATGGGGGCACGATGACGCCGTGTACTAAGGCGTACTGCACGTCGATGGTGCACATGTCTTCAACCGCTGTAACCCTGTTTGAGTGGTGCTTGAACAGAGTTAGAATGTTGAAGAGCTGGCAGTTGCCCGTCGTTGCTCGGTGTTCTCTCCGGGTACTCCAGCTTCCTCCACCTGTAAAACTGTCACGGCCACGATTAGCCATTGTGCATAAGTATGTGACCTTAAATCTCAATAAATAAATAACCCCATTTAGTGGCACGCTCACTTTAGCCACACATGGAAGACTTCTATGTACACCTGTATGCGAGGACGTTTAATACAATTTATGACATACTTGAAATTCTGTCACCTGATTAATTGTTGGGAAGGGCTCTCTCTGAGCCCTTTCCAATAATTAATCAGATGGTAGGTTTGATCTGCGCATACCAGAACGTACAGATAATCATTATAAAATAGGTGACAATAGTCCATTTCGGCACAGTAAGGGTTAATGTCCGTTAGGGCATGAGTTGAAATAGTTCCTGGATAGTTTACAGGGATGATACGAGAAAGAGGCTTCGTTGAGAAAGCATAATTGTTCACTGGAAGGCCTTTTAAAAAGAGGAATAAACTGTAATGACAGGTCTGTGAAGTTAGCCTGACATTGTGTGTTGGACATTCGCTCGACATTCGCCTGAATTTAGTTTGACGCTGGGCGTTTGACATCAGTTTGACATTCGCCTTTAGTCAGTTTGGCGTTAGACACTGGTTTGCAATTCGCCTGTGGTCAGGTTAAGTGGTTCGGCGTTTGATATTCGCCTGCAGTTAGTGTCACGTTTGGCGTTTAACATTTTTTTTTGACATTCGTCCAGAGTCAGTTTCACGTCGTAAAACTGACTAAATGCGAATGTCAAAAAAATGTCAAACACCGAACATCAACCAAACATTCGTTTGACACTTGTCAGTAGTCCGGTAGTGTCATGTTCGGCGTTTGACAATTTCAGCGGTCCGGTGTTAGACATTTGCATGTGGGTAGTTTCAAGTTTGACGTTCGTTTGACATTTTCTTGCTGTCATTTTCACGGGGTGAAACCGACTACGGGCGAATGTCAAACGAATGTCCAACATCAAGCGAACTTCACGGACCTTATAATGATGGTATTATGTTCATGGATATTGTCTCCGAACAGTGTATTTGGGTGTGGAAAGTTGTGAATACCGCCCGTTTACCTTAGTAGCAACGGGGTAGTGCCAGTTGTTTTAAACATTCCACTCAAACGTTAATTTAAGTGGACGATTCTCTTGAAAGTGTGCGCCGTGTTTGGGAGAGGGTGGAGGGGGGGGGGGGGGTGGTGGGGGCAAAATCTATTGCTTGTGCAACAAAAATATACATAAATTAGAAAGTGCAATAAATGCCCGCTTCAGTATATCGGTAGAATTCCACACCGTGGGAGAGAGTAACTAATAACAAATGATTTTTATGACCTTGACATGCTGAAAGAACCCAGATGGTCGGGCACATCTGCCTTGCTGGTGAGTAATTGTTGCATGTTTAAAATACAGTATTTTATCAATGGAAAGTATATTTCTAGCGTATAAGTATTTGACAAAAGCAATTAGGTATGTTCCTAATAATTGGGCGATATGACCGAGCCGTCGGGCACCGACATCCTACCCCCCCCCCCCCCCCCTAAAAAAAATTGTTAGTTACGGCTCTCCCAGCTATAGGTAAATGGATCACCATGCACAGTTTACACACTAAAAACTAAAGTGTTAAAACTGACACTTTCAAGGTGTTAAACCCATTCTAACTCTTAGGGTTTGATTTTAACACTCAAAGTGCAATGCTTTAAGCAATTAGACATTACAACATCTGAAACTTGAATGGATGGCACTTCCCATGTGTCTAGCATTGGTGGTTCTTCCATAATCGTCCATAATTTGATTTGCGCTTGGTGGGTACATAATTAAAAGGACACAACGCAGATGACGCGGATCAGGCTCGAGAGTTCGAGCCTGATCCGCGTCATCTGCGTTGTTTCCTTTTGAGTGTCGCGACATCACACTTGTCAAGTGGTATTATTGTAACACCTGTCAAGTTCTGGGGTATCTACACTTGAACAAAGTGCTAGTTCAGCACTTAGTGAGTGTTAAATACAGCACTTCAAGTGTAGTTTTTAACACTTTAGTTTTTAGCGTGTATATAACGTTGGGAGTTCTAACAGAACATTTGCTTTACTTCCACACGTTACCGCGGGGACTACATTATGAAAGTTCAATAACAATTTGCTCGTATTATTTGTAAAATAAAACGTTGACCTATTCAGAAAAATGGTGCGGGATAAAGTTCCCACCCTCACGCCGGCTCCACAGTGCCTGTTGTTTCTGACCTTTTCACAGATATAAGCCTGTAGCTCCATACAGATTGCAAATTGAAGAGGAAAGCAAAATTACATACTTTTTAGGGGAGTAGTCTACGACTTAACGTTTGATGATTTTCTAGCATGTAATCAGTTCTGTATATAGTACAGCAGTGATTTTACTTATTGTCCCGTTCACTTCCTAATTATTGTGGTTAATCGAGACTCTATTATCAGCTCCCTTTATTTAACATCTTTTGAAGTTACAAAGAATACACAATTGTGTCGTTAATGAACTACTGGAGATGTAATTTGATAAAGCGATTATCATAATATGATTTTTACTTTAGCGTTGTTGTATTTTAGACTGTTCTATTAACAGAAAGGTTCAAATTAATGAACTCGTGGACTTATTTGAAGAAAGTATAATATAATGTTTAGCTTGAATGATCAAAGCATTGTAAAATGTTTCCATATGTAGTTTTTCACAATCTAGTTACACACCCCGGGTCTTTTAGACACGCGCCTCACATATTACAGCAATGGCGGTTATTGACGGTGGGAGAGGCGACAACCCCATGTGGCATCCATGCCTGCCAATTTTCGTCAGTGGGAGAGACTTACGGGAAAATTAGCTCCCCTTAATTTTCTGAATTGGCCAGTAAATTTAACTTTAGGGGCACGGGTATTTCAAATAAAAATTGAAATTTCGAAATGCTAGCGAAATTGTATGATCGATGTGCTCATCATTTCACAAACTTCAGGCATTTTTCTGGAGAGTAGCATAAAACCTTTGACAATTTTTTCCCCAACAGTTTGAACGTTTCACCATTATTATACAATTATAGCCGAGGTCAATATAAGTGTTTTTTTAGGTTCATATCACATCATATTTACCACCACAAAAGTCCATAAATGTTTTATTATATACACCATCCTCAAAAACAATCTTCTATTGGTCAATTAAAAGTTCAATTATATCAAACAGAAATACTTTTGTTTAACAATAAAATAGTTATCATCTACAGAATAACGTACAAATAAACAATGTTACAGAGATTACGTAGATTGAAATAGAACTTGAGAGGGGATTTCCAAACGCTATATTTCGACAGTTGATATTCACTGGAAAATCTGTGTACAAGGATTTTTGTTTTGAGTAGCATTCACGAGTATAAGATCCAGCCAATAGAAATGCGTTTATTTATAAAGTACACGCTAAAAACTAAAGTGTTAAAAACTACACTTGAAGTGCTGTATTTAAAACTTACTAAGTGCTGAACTAGCACTTTGTTCAAGTGTAGATATCCCAGAACTTGACAGGTGTTGACAATATTACCACTTGACAAGTGTAATGTCGCGACACTTAAAAGCAAACAACGCAGATGACGCGGATCAGGCTCGAACTCTCGAGCCTGATCCGCGTCATCTGCGTTGTGTCCTTTTAATTATGTACCCACCAAACGCAAATCAAATTATGGACGATTCTGGAAGAATCACCAATGCTAGACACCTGGGAAGTGCCATCCATTCAAGTTTCAGATGTCTGACGATTGTAATGTCTAAGTGCTTAAAGCATTGCACTTTGAGTGTTAAAAACAAACCCTAAGAGTTAGAATGGGTTTAACACCTTGAAAGTGTCAGTTTTAACACTTTAAATTGTAATGTCTTTGTGGTTAAAACAGAGTGACTTAAGAAAAGAACATTTATCTACTTCCCTCTGGAGGATTTATATTTGAAAATTTAACACTTTAGTTTTTAGTGTGTATATAATAATCTCAGTTTAAATATATTTCAAAATAATAAAACAGCGCTTTCGTCACCTTTTGATGTCCTGTAACTTTTCTTCTGTTCATTACATCAACATATCTTCGCCAGTAATATAAAAATCTAGGAGATGAGATTTGCTCATTTTTTTCATGGGAAGAATAAAAACTTGCAAATTACTGTAAAATCACATACACTTTACAAAGAGCCAAAGTGGACTGTTACTTGCTTAGTTACTTCTGATTAGCCTGCAACATAAAGCCAAGTTTCCTTTTGTAACTTTTAATAAACGAAAACAACACACAGCCAAAGAGCTATCTGCTATTTTCATTTGTTAAAAGTAACAAAAGGAAATTTCACTTTTTTTTCTTATGATGTCATAGGTATTTCCTCAACAGTTACATGCTTCTTAATTTGACCTTCATCTCCCGTCTAATAACTTCGGGGGAGATAACTTTATCGAATGCCGATCTTCATAGTGAGATAGGTCAGGGATGTTTTGGGCGGCAAAATATGTCAACAAAGCCTTGAAAACCATATGTCTAGATGAAGCCCGCCACCAAAAAATACTTAGCGACGCCTAGGGGTAGGGCGGCATCAAAGGTTTGTCACAGCAGCACTCTGTATATCATTATTAATTATCAATATTCACTTTTGCGAGAATTTATTTGGCATTTGTCTACCCCTGGATACTTTCGAATAATACAGCTAATTAGACTAAATCACGTCCCGAAGGGCGATAATCCGTATTTTGTACAGCCGCCGTGGAATGGCCACTTTCCACGTGTGGACAATATTTCCACCAACGCATTAATATTAGATTCCAAACACTAATTATAAGGAAAAAAATCATCAAAAATTCAATTAATGAAGCACCGGGTACAACCTGGTGCTTCATTAATTAAAATTTTGCTGATGCTAATTTTTATTACCTTGTAAACGCATGTGTGGACATCACTGCCCACACGTGAATTACAACCAGTCCGCCATGACTATACTGTATTGTCAAGATGATAGCCCAACACACATCTCTAAAATCTCTGGAGATAAACAAATAATAAAACCAACTCCCTTTCAATGTGACATGGAAGTAGGAAGATAACACGTATTTTTAGTTTTCATTTAAATTTGCTAAAGTTCAATCTTTGCTTGTTATGAAATAATGTCTGGCTTGGTTTTCACTCCGATCACAAATATAATAATTTAAGTTTGTACAAAGCTCAGTAAGCCGTTTTTTTTAAACATTTTACAGATATTTCTACCGTAAGTATTTATTTATTTATTTATTTATTAGTGTTTAACCCTTTACCTAACATGAAAAGCAGACGACACTTGCAAAAAAAAATCTTGAATAACTATTTTTTTTTATTTTTTGTCTCCAAAACATAGGTTATGACACCTCGTTGGAACGAGCTCGTCGAGCTCGTTCCAAAACGAGGGGTTATTATAACCTATGTTTTTGAGACAAAAAATGAAAAAAATAATGAAAATTAACTGGCGATTTTTGAGAGTAGCGCTGGCCGATTTTGGCCGATACGTTGGGTAAAGGGTTAAGGACACATACTTATGCACAATGGCTAATCATGACCGCGAAAGTTTTACGGGTGGAGGAAGCCGGAGTAACCGGAGAGAACCACCGAGCATCGACGAGCAACTGTCAGCTCCTCAACATTCTAACTCTGTTCAAGCTCCACTCAAGCAGGATTACAGCGGTTGAAGACATGTGCACCATCGACGTGCAGTAAGCCTATGTACACGGTGTCATCGTGCCCCCATGTAGGCAACCGGGATAAAGTGCCTTGCTCAAGGACACAACGCGGGTCGTCCCGGGCGGGGATCGAACTCGGGACCTCTAGGATAGAAGTCCAACAGTCTACCACTGAGCCACCGGGCTCCCTTCTACCGTAAGACGAGTACTAAACTTCAAAGAAATTTGAAGTAGAAATGCATCACGTTAGCCATTGAATTGTGCAGCAATGCAAAGCATTCGCCGTGAACTTCACGAAATGATGTCCGGATATTCCAAAAATAAAATAAGGCCAAAAAAAAAAAAAATAAATAATTGATTTTCAGGCAATTTTTTTTAAAACAAATGAGAGAGGACGATTTTTATTTTTATTTTTTATTCCTGATGGAATGGTCGCCGATGCCTAAAATCCATGCAGTTGTGGGAGCCTAAAATTAAATACTAGAGCTTCCATGTTGATTTCACTGAAATTTTGTTTTTGTAACGGTGATCATTCAACACAACATCAATATAGAACAACTAAAATGGAGATTAAAAATAATAATTTTTTAACTAGTTGAGTGCTAGAAGTCAATATCAGACCTTTCAAAACAAATGAGAGTACCAGTACAAAAGCCAACATTTTCCTTACCCATGTTTTGTATTCAGTCAAACGTAAATAATAGTTTGTTTATACAAATTTGTTCTATTGCAAATTATTGGAGAGTGCCTGTTGGCACTCTCCAATAATTTGTAATAAAACAAGTTTGCAGAACAAATTTAGACCACTAAAACTAATCTAGCTCTCAACCAGTTAAATAAATATTTATTTTGTACATACATTTGAGAATCGTGTCGCATTTCGCAAAGAGAATAACAATATTGTAACAATGTTTACGACATATTGCATCGCAAATCGCCATGCGAAACTGCTAAAATCACACCTTATGATAGTTTTATACATTTTGAATTTTGTCTCCGAAATAAATATGACGAACGCGAGCCAAAAAAACGAATGCACCGGGGCCTGAGAATCAAAAGATTAATTTCCTTTAGCTTAAAAGGTCCTCCATTGTATTACAGCAAGATCGGAACAGTCTTATTCACGTAACATAACCAAACAAACCAACAGTAACTGTCCAGTGTCAAGTAAACCTTCCAACTAAAATAGTTTATAAACCTTTGGCGGGGTTTCTTCTGAAAAAAATGAACCGGGTGGGGGAAGGGGCTATTAAAAATGATTTGCCCATACTCGAGGCTACTTCAAGATAATATTTTAGTAACCCTCACCTAACATGAAAAGAAGACGATACTGCAATGAAGAACAAAATATTTTCATTTTTGTCCTTTAAACCATAGACTGAATGGCCATTTTTTATAAATAGCGCCGACAAGAAATGTTGGATGAAGGGTTTATATATGCCTTTGGTTTCGATCAGTTACTGATGCACGAAGATGATTAATTGCACTAAAAGCTGTAATTATGTCATCACGGTGCCCTGACTGGAAAATGTGTTTTCAACCTTTCGAATTTTAGGAAACTCGAAAGAATTTATTGGATTTAGAAGAGGTAATCCAGTTATAATGTATTAAGAAATGTGAATCATTGTCAGTTGAAAAATTCTCACAATACAACCTGAAAGCCAATCGCAATTGCTGTTAGAAAACAGACCTATTTTCAGTGCGTCCAGGAACCAATTTTATTGGTTGAAAACTTCTCCCAATTTATGAATTATCTCCCCTTGTTGCCTATCTTAACCCTTTCCCGTCGTAACGGTCAAAAACAGACAGCGCTATTCTCAAAAATCGCCAATTAATTTTCATTATTTTTTTTGTCTCGTCGAGCTCGTTCCAACGATGGGTCATAACCTATGTTTTTGAGACAAAAAATGAAAATGATTAGTTATTCAAGAATTTTTTTTTGCAAGTGTCGTCTGCTTTTCATGCTAGGTAAAGGGTTAAGCGAAATTTAAGGGCAATATACTTGTGCACCGCGTTAGTGTGCAGTCTGCACAAGTATTCTGGTGTATTATCCCGCGCCAACTTCTGCAATTTATGACACGCGCCGAGATCCAATGGCAGAATGAACAGCCGGACAAGGTGCACAAAACGTGACATAGAGGTATTGCCCTGAACCCCACCTGCAACATCACCGTGCGTAGCATAGGTTTAGGCGGTAGTCCTTTCTCATTCAAACTCTTGTCTTTTTTTAGTTTTCAATGTTGAAATTTGACTTTTTTCTTTTGGAGTATAATACTTGAACGTCAGCTGGATTTTTAGCCTTGTGATTATAAATGGAACCGATTCTAGACCCATCAGACGTGAAGCCATGCGAGAATAATAATAGATCTGTTAGAAAGCACACAGATAGTCTTTAATTCGGATGGCATAAAGCTTAATCCGAAAGTTAATTGTTTGGGCTCAATGAGACTACAAAATGTTGAAACATAGAATAATCAGTGTATCGGTAATTAGAATTCTGTATCAAATTCTATAATAACGTTGTGTTCAAATATTCTACCCATTAGTCATAAAATGAATCGACTTCAGAGCACAGTCATTAATCTAAGCATTGGCATAACTATTTTGAAACAGGAATTATAACAATATCCTGGGGGATACAGGATCAAAAATGCGTCTGAAGTACTTGTATTACATATAAGCATTTAATCTATCACAATTTGTTGAAATCATTATTTCTGTTTATGAAACTCGATGGGGAATCTTTGATGTAAAAGCTTTTAACAGTGACTTGTTTTTTTCTCATTTAAAGGAATCATTGTAGTACACTAACCTCTCATTCGCAAAAGTTATCAGATCATAACACTAACATTGTACACTTTAAATTCAATTTTTCTCTAACGCATAATATCAATTTAACCTGAATGGAATCATCGGATCGAACATTTTCGTTTGGGGAGTTTCTGATGTATATTTTGATTCAATCAAATTCTACAAGTGTTTATTGATGCGTCGTGTAGCTTAGAACATTAGTCTGTGTAGGTATTCAAGCTAGCATTCTGAATAAATGGTGAAATCCAACTGCTAGCTACTCCAGAAAAGTAAAAAAAGCCCCCCCCCCCCCCCCTCCCATCCACACATACATACATAACAAATGTAAATGAAAAAACTTGGATTGATAAATACTTCCGGCCTGGCACCATGGGGCAGCAGGTTAACTCTTAATGTTACGTAACGGAAAACTGACCAGCGCTATCCACACAAAAAATGCGGTTCAGATTCTATTAACTTTTAAATTTGTTCCGCAAAGCATAGCTTATGCCCCCTCATTGGAACAAGCTTGCTGAGCCTGTTTCATTGAGGAGCCATACGCTATTTTTGGCATCATGGCTAAATACAGAGAATGTCATCTGTGGTAGAAAACATAAAATGCGCGAGGCGCTTGTCTGATCAGAATATTCCGATTAATCGTCACAATATTCGTTCAAGTTTTTTGTCCAGTCTGGATGATCCATTAGCCAACATTATAGGGGTGTGGGGGGGGGGCGGAGCGTGGGGACGTATTTTGGTATGTTTCTTTGTTTTTAAAGACGCATCATTGACAAGAGGATGTGTCTGATAGTTTGACAATGACTGCTACCATGTTTCATTTACCCCCACCCCCACCCCAATACATTTTCCAGTCGGAACATTATCGCCTGGATGGGCAAGGCACTTCAGCTCGTTTGACCACGTGACGCTGTGTACTACGACGTACTGCACGCCGATGGTGCACTTGTCTTCAACCAATGCTAATCCTGCGGCTTGTGTTGAGTTGCTCGCCGTTGCTCGCTGGTTCTCTCCGGGTACTCCGACTCCCTCCACCCGTAAAACTGTCCGACACGAGGTGACCCTGGCTGTCGAAAATGTCGATAAACCCCAATAAATAAATAAATAAATAAATAAATAAATAAATAAATAAATAAATAAATAAATAAATAAATAAATAAATAAATCGTCTGGATTGGGGTCTTAGATGTCGATTCGTTCCAGTAATCACGTACTTTTCTTACGAGACGAGATTTGAAACTTGGACTTGTGTCACACACACACAGTCAGTCGTTCACAGAAATAAAGATCGGTGGTACTCGATTTGGACAGTTGGGGGGCCCAACATGGCCGGTCTGACGTACGAGACACGCTAATTAAATAAGAAGTTGGGAAGCCTATAAGCATCACTAACATAACATGTATTTATTCACCAATTAATTTCCAAGAAATATGAGTTTTGAACTGTAATCCAGATTATCTATTGTTGCAACTACGCCATAAAGACGCGTCTTCAACGTAGGGCCCTGCGAATTTATTTATTTATAGGGCTTTACCGATCCTCTCGACAGCCAGGGTCACCTCGTGTCGGAAAGTTGTACGGGTGTGGGAAGCCGGATTACCCGGAGAGAACCACCGAGCAACGGCGAGCAACTGCCAGGCGCCCCGACGTACTAACCCCACACAGGCAGGGTTAGCATTGGTTGAAGACAAGTGCATCATCGATCTGCAGTACGCCTTAGTTCACAGCGCCACCATGTTTCCAGGGCCCCGAGAAATTAAGATTTGTAATTGAATCGAATCTCGAAGCTTCGCAGGGTCCTGCGAAGCTTCGAGATTCGATTCAATTACGAATCTTAAGTTTGTTTTCGGTTCGATTCGAAATCGGATGTCCGATTCGCTTTCCTTCGAATCTTTTCACTAAAATTTTGCTTGGTGCCAGTCATCTCAGTCGTCTCACAAAACGTATAGCTGAGATAGATATTGTATATAAATAATGCTGAATATAAAGACTGAGTGTAATTTCCACTATATTAACAAAAAAGTCATCTGTACCCATGCCACCATCCATGCTAATTCCACTTTCACTAGTCACTACCTCTGTTTAAAGCAAATTTAATGTTCCCAAGTAATATCGACGATGAGCTCACGGTTGCTTGCGGCTAGCCCCGTTCAGTGAACAGTACAGAATTCTCGCCCCCGTTTCTGTTTTTGAACGAAAATCCTTACTGAGGAATATTCCAACTACATCACCAAGGCGTGCCCTCGACGAAAGCATGCCTTGATGATGTAGTTGGAATATTTTATTTGCCTGGTCTTCAAGACGCATGTATTCGATTCGAGGTTCGATTTCGAATAATAAATTCGATTCGATTTGAATCGAAAATATGTGATTCGCAGGGCCCTACTTCAAGGGAGGTAAGCCTTGACGATGTAGTTGGAATATTCTATCTGTCGGGGCTTCAGTCATCACAGTCGAGAAAAATCATGTTTACACCCCTCAATTAGGGGCGGGGAGAAGAAATATTCGGGCCCAGGGTTAATTTTGTGACAGACCCCCTTTCGAAAGTGTCGGGATACTGATGCAGATGCCGAATTTCTTGGAGTGAAGAATTCTTGAAGTGATAACACCGGGTCTGGTGCATATGTATTTTGATAACAGCCCATTAACCCTTTAACCAACGTAACGACAAAAAACCGACCAGCGCTATTCACAAAAATTGCCATTCCATTTTCATTATTCGTTTTCATTTTTTTTGCCTCAAAAACATAGCATATGCCCCCCCCCCCCCCCCCCCCCATGGGAACGAGCTCGTTCCAATGAGGGGGTCATAAGCTATGTTTTTTGACGCAAGAAATGAAAAAATAGATATATCATAACTTTGTTTGCAAGTGTCGTCTGCTGTTCATGTTAAGTAAAGGGTTAACAGATTGAGCATCTCCACAGAGCGCCCCCATTCCTTCTTTACATGAGGGGCAACTAGTATTCCAATTCGACGGGCAACTTTTCTTGCTGATTCTCTCGCGGGGAACGGGGACACAGGCTTGGCACAGGAGTCAAAACTTTGGAGGACCCAGGCCTGACCCAAGAATCCTGGACTCCTGGGACACCCCCACCCCCGATGTTCCGGGGCCTGGGCCGCCCACCCTCTCCCCGGCCCTGTCCTCATTTGATCATCTTCACGATACCCCTGACTTGGTACGTTCGTGTTGAGGGGGTGTTTTCTCACTTTACATGGAGAATTTTGTAAGGATAAATGTCCAAAAAGCGCGACATTCTTGATTGACACACATGTTTAATGTAAGCGGAGCATCGCGTCAGGAAAAAGAGACCAACAGAACTGTAAATTTTCTGGGAGGAGGAAGGCGACAGTTCATTCATTCTCAATGGCTAGACGACTGATTAATCGTTAACACTACACGTCCACTATATTTAAAGCCGTTCTGAATAGATTTCACGTCAAAAATCTAGAAACAGATACTGCGTTTATCGTCCACATGGCCAGTTGCGATATCATCATTTTGTTCTGAAACAGTCTAACATGCCCACAACATATAATTATAATTATTGCAATCAATAAAAATGGATGTTTGTTCAGATTTATGGAACCTCAACATTTACAAATACTAGTGTTCCATGGCACCCCCGAGAGTTTCGGTATCACCTAATAAAACGTCATGTTTTGACATTTTTGCCATTTAATTTTCTTCTCTCCGGGGCAAAACGAGCCGAACAACTCCCAGAACTTTTTGCTAATGAGAATTTTTTTTTAATAGGGAACATCTCGAGCTGATTTTTTGTCTTCTTCCGTCAACAGTACAGTGAAGAGAGGACACAGCAATTTAAAGACGACAAACATATTTTCTATCCCTGGATGATTATTAGGGGTTGTAAAGGGGTTTTCCAAGTGACTGGCGGGGCCCGGTTATGAAGCCCTTCCCAAATGCAATTTAGTGTATTTTTTCCAGTCACCAGCTACTAATTCCAAATTTCTCAAAGAACATTAACCCTCAAAGCGGTCATCTTCGCAACGCTCCTGTACAGACATCACTTCCATTATAATTTTATTACTGGCCGGAATGCTTTCTGGAACCCTCTCGATAGAAGCATATATAAATCGGCCTTTAATAGGTGAGTCGTCATGACAAATAGTCACAGCGAAATCAACTTTACCTAACATGAAAAGCAGACGACACATGCAAACAAAATTCTTGAAACTCTAATTTTTTTTTCATTTTTTGTCTCAAAAACCTAGGTTATGACCCCTCTTTGGAACGAGCTCGACGAGCTCGTTCCAAAGAGGGGTCATAACCTATGTTTTTGAGACAAAAAATGAAGAAAATAATGAAATTTAATTGGCGATTTTTGTGAATAACGCTGGCCGGTTTTTGGTGGTTACGTTGGGTAAAAGATTAAAGAAAGTGAAATAAGTAAACTTATGAGTAAATCTACTAAATTCTCAATTATCCCAAACGACTGGTAAATTTACATTGGAAGGGGTCTGGGGCATATTTGCAGTGTAGTCCGGAAAATCTCTGGATTCAAAATTTACATTTTTGAATGAACACGAAAAAATGTTCCAATAAGACTAAAAGCCTCGCCCTCTGATTGGATGACAGCACGCGTAGTTTCTTCTATGTTTAGGGCTCCAGTAGCATATGTTACCATTTGACATCACCACACTAAATATTTGAAATGACATTGTCCGTTTCGTAATATTTCATCAACGGAATGACTTGCAAACTGCTTCAAGATTTTTCACATGCAGTAAACGATGTTCCGAATGAAGTGTTTTTGAAATTATAAATCTGTTTACGATTTGAAGTAAGGTGTAGTGACCCCGATCTTTATTATTTATTGATTATTTGTCCAGTGACGTTGTAGGGGGACACGAGAGGTTTATTTACTAAACTCGTTACCGTTAAAAATTCCCTTGCTATTTTAAAGATGTGGGTTTTGGGGAATGGTCTTGTTGAAACATATTCGTTATTGTGATTTATTGTTATTTATTTATTGGTGTTTTTAAGGTCACATACTTTTGCACAATGGCTAATCATGACCATGACAGTTTTACGGGTGGAAGAAGCAGGAGTACCATGAGAAAACCACCGAGCAACGGCGAGCAACTGTCAGCTCCCCAACATACTAACTCCACACAAGCAGAGTTAGCATTGGTTGAAGACAAGTGCACCATCGACGTGCAGTACGCCTTAGTACACAGCGCCACCGTGCCCCCACGTGGGCAATGGGGGTGAAGTGTCTTGCCCAAGGACACAACGCGGTTGCCGCAGGTGGGATTCGAACCGAGGACCTCTCGGCTTGCAGCCTGCACCTCTATTTACTAAGCCACCGCCCCCTCCCCCCTGCCCCCGCCCCCCCTCCCCCCATTATTGTGATGAACTGACGATAACATAGTCTGAGATTTGCGGCTCGGAGCGTATGTTGAACCTCGACGTTGAACATATGCTCCGACCCGCTGAGCTCAGATCATGTTACCATCAATTCATCGTAATAACTAAACATAACGTAATCTCTAACGAACCCCTTATTTATCGTGAATTTTACGAAACTACATGTAGTGTTCAACCGATTACCAAAAAAATAGCCGCTGACCGATTACAGGTTATTTGAGCTCACAATCGGCCGATTCCGATGCCGATTGCGATTGTAATATCGTGCACTACTTGACAAGTCGAGGCTCGAAAAAACTACATTAAACTGAACTTATTTTACGGGTTTACAGTCCGTTCACTACTAGATAAGTCGAGACTCGAAAGAACTACGTTAAATTGAACATATTTCACAGTGTTAAACTCCGTTGACACAGGTCCAGTAAACTTACCAGTCGCGCACACTTGGGCGGTAAACGTGGCTCTCAGAGCCACGTTTACCACCCAAGTGTGCGCAACTGGTAATTTTACTGCGACCTGAGTCAGTGGAGTGCAACGTTCACTTTTCCGATATGAATTGGAGACTGCCGCAAGTACGCTCAATTGTAAGCTTTACATGTCGTTTAACTTGTATATCCCGTAAAGAGGCGTCTAGAGAGATTAAAAATACACATTGTGGTGGTTTTTGAACTTTGTTGAATTGTATCATTGACATCATTTTACATTAACAATTGAACAATTGCAGAAAATAATAAGATGTGGTTAATGAATCATCACAAAAAAGGCTTGTCAACAATCGGTTGAAGTGATGTTCCTGAAGCCGTTGCTGTTGTCATCCGATTGACCGATTCCTATCATTGGTTGAACACTAACTGCATGTAACTGAATAGAGTGATTGGACACAGTAATTTATATGGTGAACAATTTGAAGTTTGACGATGTATTAAAATCAGTTAAGTATCGCGGAACTAAATATTGAAATTAGAGTGAACCGCCTAAACATGTTGCACTCGGAAATGATGCAGTCTCTAAAAATAAACAGCACAATAAACATTTGAAACATTCTATTGACATTTTGCATTATTATTGAATATTCCTGATAAAAAAGAGGGTGATTTGATGACTTTTGGACCTAAAAATACAATTTACTTTTTGTGTGTTTTTGTAGGGAATTCCCTGAAAAATATGTGCACGTGACCGGTACTTCCCTTTGTGTCCGTTTCTCTCTCTTGTTTGTTGCACGACCCCCTGTTTTCGGATCAGAAAAAGTTGTCTGAAGGGCTATACTTGACAGAGATATTTGAATGCCAAATTAAAGTGATGCGATCATATTTTTTTTCGCCTGAGCGTTATAATGGTCGCTTATGGGAAAATATTTAGTTCCGCGATACCGTTAACAGTTCGATTCCTCAAGGTGTATTAATAATTATCGGGGTGAAGTCTTTGCCAGTATTCCAGCCGAATACGGGAAGTGTAATATGTTCATTTCTATTCTAACTTTTGTAGAGTATTGTCAAAATCTCATACATTACACATTACGTACATTACACATTCAATGTAACCTATTGAATGATGGGAAGAGAGAACTTGGTGCAGAAAACTTTATTTCCAATCAGTCTCAAACACGTTGACGTGTTTTCTTTCCTTTCCAGTTTTAGTGAAGTTGGAGATGCCATAGATTTAAATTTATATATAAATTGTACCAACTTTCGTGACAGTGGTATTAATCGTTTTATATGGGGAGATAACCAGGCCTGAAAATAAGCAGTCTGACATTTGCAGAATGAGGTTTCCAGAGGGAGAATTTGATGATGCTAACCCATACAGTGGGCCAATTTATCCTCTGGGTACCTCTTTCTGTTTAGTTTTGAAACCCTGATTCAGATTAAGGTTCACAGAGAGTAAATTTAGTGATGCTACCCTGCAGTGCAGGGTAGCATCACAAAATTCACACTCTGAGGACCTCATTTTGTAGATGTCAGTCTGCTTATTTTCTGGCTTGGAGATAACTGCTTGGAGTTTGTTGTTGACCGGGTAATGACAAGACAAGACAAATTTCCCTGCAAATGCTTTTAAGAAACGAAGACTATTTGGCGGACGCAAGTTAAATGCTTCCTGGAAGTCAAATTCAACTATTTCAATTTATTTATTTATTTATTTTTTTAACAACACGGTTCAAACCCCATCTTTGAGCATTTTTATAACCCATTTAAACTAAAATCACCGAGAAGAAAACGCTGCATACTCGCTTATAAAAATGTTTAAAATGTGTACAAAATCGACGAGAGTTAGCAAATACAATCTCACAATCATAGACTGGCTTCCTTCCTCAATGGATCAATGGTAACTGTATTATTTGGTTTATTATTTGGAGATTTATTTTACTCTGAAGTAATTATCTTTCCATGTCGCCTGATTCAGTCCTATGGCGTGCATGCTTATTGAGGGGTAAATGCTGTGGTGAGATAGAAATCGAATTAAATCACCGACAGCGTGTATACAATTTACCACGCGTATTCCAAATTCCTGGTAAACGGATACAATAACTAAAACCCCACGATTATGTTTGGAGATCTCTATTGTAAGTGGCTAATACCATTGCTGGAATCAATATTTGTGTCAGGACTGATTGACAAAGTGTTTTACAAATCACTATTATCAATGCTTTCATTGACAAGAAACAAATATGAAATTTACTGTAGAAAACGTACCTTTATTGGCCGTCTTTTCTGTGTTCAATATAGCGTCGGATTCGACCAACCGTATGAAACATTGTCATGCATCAGTTATTTATTGGTTTATTGATTTTTTATTTATTTATTTATTTATTTATTTATTTATTTATTTATTGGTGTTTAAGGTCACATATTTCTGCACAATGGCTAATCGTGATAAAAACATGGGGATAATATTAAGTTTTGTCCCTCGTTTATTCCCATGCTGCCTATTTTAGAGGCATTCCATCCCAAGTATTGGCGACTGGATCCTGTTGTACCAACAAAACAGAGCCAGCTTACAACAATAAACAAGCATTATTTCACATCCCGGGGTCTCCTTTGGGCATGTGCCAGTTGACAGGGAGGTCGCGATGATTACCGAATGGGGACGGGGTGTAAACCTGATTTGTCCCGACTGTGATGGCACATATCCTGACTGATAAAATATTCCAAATACATCATCATGGTATGCTTTCAACGAAGACATGCCTTGATGATATAGTTGGTTTATTCATTAGTGTTGATTGTGGTTTAACCCTTTACCCAACGTAACGACCAAAACCGGCCAGAGCTATTCCAAAATATCGCCAATTAATTTTCAATATGTTTTTCATTTTTTATCTCAGAAACATAGGTTATGACCCCTCTTTGGAACGAGCTCGTCGAGCTCGTTCCAATGACGGGTCATAACCTATGTTTTTGAGACAAAAAAAATGAAAAAAAATAGTTATTCAAGAATTTTGTTTGCAAGTGTCGTCTGCTTTTCATGTTAGGTAAAGGCTTAAAAACTCTGGACTTCTTGGAAATTTATTTGTGCGCAAACAAAATATGCACGTGGTAGTAGTTATTTATTTATTTATTTATTTATTTATTTATTGGTGTTTAAGGTCATATACTTATGCACAATGGCTAATCAGGACCGTGGCAGTTTTACGGGTGGAGGAAGCCGGAGTACCCGGAGAGAACCACCGAGCAACGACGAGCAGCTGCCAGCTCCCCAACATCGTAACTCCGCACTGCAGCACAGGCGGTGTTAGATTGGTTGAAGACATGCGTACCATCGACGTGCAGTACGCCTTAGTACACGGCGTCATCGTGCCCCCATGTGGACAATCGGAGTCAAGTGCCTTGCCCAATGACACAACGCGGGAGTCCGAATTGATCGCTCAGACGGTCACCCATCCAATGATTAATCGGGCTCGACGTTGCTTAACTTCGGTGATCTGACGAGAACCGGTTATCGCAACGCCACCGCGTAGTTACTCAACTTATTTGAGTAACACGTACCACACTTCAATTTGATTATGCCGGGGTACCAACTTCTCGAATCGGGTATCACACCCATTCAGTTGTATGACCGACGGTGTGTGTGACATTAACCCATGCATCAGATCAAGTCAGGTCAGAAAATACACGATTACTAGCAAGGGCGAACCGATATTTAAGACTCCAATCTAGACGAAAATGTCCCGACTGGAAACAATAACTGGGAAAGGGATGTGTCAGGTCCCAAAAATCCCCCTTCACTACTTGCTACAAGGGTGTGTAGGGGATCCTAGAAGATATGCACCCAATCCTAGAAAATAAAAGTAAACATGAGATCAGTTCTGTGAATTATTTATATGATGGGCTGTAACTACAGCTCGAGATCGGTAAGGTGTGATTCATATTAGGCCTAACGAAATTGGCACGCCCAAATGTTTCGTGAAGGCATTTTTATTAACTAACAACCTGGAAGATAAATTTCAGTGGTAAGGATTTGTTAACTTCCATTTGTTCTGTTACAATTTATTGGTGAGTGGGTCGTATCAGTAGAACCCAAATTTGAGTTTCTAGTACGCAGCCTGGGCTTAGTAATCCAAATGATCTATATTTAGGTGCCCAATGATGCAGATATGGACAACGTGTTACCAGACAACTGACCGACAAAACTGGTACAGAGGAACCCTATTAATTGAATAGCCACTTTGCCAATGAAACATATTCAATTAACAGGAGTATTCAATTAACAGGGATTGTGTCACTTTCCTGTATTCTAGAGATAACTTAGCATTTATTCTATTATATCTTGTTTGACAGAGCTCCTTGAGATATAATAGATAAATGCCTGTATTGGATGTACTGAGGCCAAATAGGTCTATAAACAAAGGAAAACTGGAGAGAGTCAGGGTAATTTCTCGACAGGTTATAAGATTTTTTTATTAAATTAACAGGAGTTTACTCTATAACCTATATTCAATTAACAGGTCAAATTTGTACTGGAGGTATGGTAAATGGTTTTGTGTTGGGAAATTGTATTCAATTAACAGGGTTATTCAGTTAAGAGCTATCCAATTAATTGGCTCCACTGTATTAGAAAAAAATAATTGAGTAAGGTCAAACTCCTCCACTATTCTGGAATTTACTTCCCAGGACCAACCGAATGGAAAACATTACCATTTACAATACGAGGAGTAAACATCCAACACAAGGAAATACAAGATTTCAAAGTGTCTATGAAAACTATGTTAGCTCTACCACGTGAACTGTTTGTGCAACTCGATACCAGATTAAAATTATTTTATGCAACTATATGCCAATTTCATGTATGTAAAATGATAAATCACCATGCTGTTTTGTGGCCAGTTCTTTCAGCTGTTTTTATAAACAGAGACAATAAATCAATTTGTTACCTGTCATAAACATTCGGTAAAGATTTTCAAAATGTTTCACGATGATCAACGCATACCAATATCAACACACATGCCGCTTTGTGTACACCCTCACAAACACACACACATCTATTCCACGTGTACTCACCGTTGCATTGTAATTTACTATTTCAACAACAGCTCAACAGACCGTACATGAAGACGTGATCTACACATATCACACACGAACGAAGCCACTTAATTCAGATTGCTCAAGTGGGAGAATAGTGGCGCCATGTAGTTAGGTGTGCATCATGACGACGATACACTTGCTCTCAACCCTGACTGTGCTGGGTTAGTAAGTATGAGAGTTGGAGATTGCGACAATTATTCGCCGCCACTCGGTGGTTCTTTCCAGGTACTCCGGGTTCTTCCTTCGATAAAAACTGGATGTGATATGACCTTGGTTCTTGAAAGTGTCATTAAACGCCAATAAGCAAGAGCACACAAAAGATCAAAATGATAAAATTACGTCAACTCAACTGGCAGCTGGTTGACGGTACAGTGTTGGCTATAACTAATAGAGTGCTAGAAGCCACTATCAGAACTTTAATATGAAGACAGGTAAGCCAGCCTAAAGGTATCATATTCCGTGGATGTGCTTCATATTATCTTTGAAGTGAAATTACTTAGTATATATGGGTTTGCCTTGTAACTGTTTATGGGAGAATGCCTCTTGGCACGCTCTCATAAATTGTAACAAGGTAAAAACACATGAACAGATTTTGATAACCAAACATAACTTAGCACTCTACAAGCTAAGCCTATGAAATCGTCTAAAACCGTTGTGGAACTGGCTGTTCTTCGTTTTCTCCTCTACACATTGATGTCAAAATACTGAAATTTCAAGCGTCAACGTTTTCCCATCATGCAACTTTCGGAGTTCAATCTTGTTTGAGAGAGCTCTATTAGCTGTCAAACAAGAGTAAATTGCTTTAATTCCAACAGTAGCATTACGGGAACATTTTGGTCTATGAAAATTCGATATTTTTGCTCCAGTATTCAGAGGTAGACAGGTTTGAATAAGCCTTTGATCCTGGTGGTATCTTCCACGCCAGTTCAGTGTCATCAATTGGAAGAGTCTATATTCGTTACTTGGCGGAAAACCAATCAATATTTTCAACGTGCAGCCTTTGGGCAGGTCTACCACACAAATTCACCAAGCAACTATCTACTTAATGTAGTCGGGTTACATCACGGCCCGGACCGGAAAAGCGGTCTTTCGTGTTCAAAGGTTTAACCCTTTACCCAACGCAGACGATATCGAAATTTGTTATTTTAAATATCATTTTTTTTTAATTTTTCAAAAAAATTCAACAAAACCATATCATGTGACCCCTCGTTGGAACGAGCTCGTTCCAACGAGGGGTGACATGATATGGTTTTGTTGAAATTTTTTGAAAAATAATATTTTTTCAACTGCTGAATTTGCATATTACGCGGGCGGATAGGGCCGATTCGTTGGGTAACGGGTTAATGAAAAGATCCCAGCAAAAATATTACGTGCGGATAATAATCGGATCTCCGTATCAATCACAGTCTGAAAGAATGCCACGTAAAATTTCGATTATTCTTTTTTCCTTCATTTTGTAACTTTTTCTGGAGTATGCACCGGCAAATGAACGTCATCATAGCAACTGAAAATCTCTGACTGCATTAAAACTCTTTACTCAACGCAACGCGTTAATCGGCCATTGCCATTCACAATAATCACATTAAAATTTTATTATTTTCCCAATTTTGCCCACGAAACATAGTTTAAGTCCCCCTTCATTGGAAAGTGTTCGTTGAGCTCGTTTCAGTGGGGGTTCATACGCTACGTTTTTGAGGGGGAAAATAAAACAAAATCTCCAGTAATTATGGATTTTGGGGGGCAAGTGTCGTCTTCTACTCGTGATGGACGAAGAGTTAAATTCAAATTTAGTTAATTCCATTTGTTCAAGCAAGAAGTTAATCTATTGTGTTTGAATGATTGGTTGGCAGAACTACGGAAAAGAACTCTTCTGTCGCCTGCATTGCAAAAATGCGGCCACTTGAGACACGAGATGAATTGCGAACTGAAAAAAGTCCCCTCAATCGATCTTCAGGGATAAGAGTTCTAGTGTTCTCGGTACAATTCTAACAGAATGAGATAAAAGACTCGTTATTCGATCGGGTAACTTGGTTATGCAGGGATAATGTCGGTTAATTAGGTGTCGTGCTTGTTCCCTTGGCATAGAGAAAAAAACAACAACAAAACGAAATTAAATCAAAGTAAATTGAATAATAAACAATATTTAACTTTTCGCCTTTCTATTTTCTAGAAAAGTAAATATACAGCGAAGTCCAACATGGAATGAGATGCTGTAATGTGAAACCCTTTTCGAAACGATTCGAGGAGCACTTTCCGATAAGTTGAATACATGTAGGTGTTTCTAAGGCGTACTGCACGTCGGTGGCGCACTTGTCTTAAGTGGGCATGATTAACCATTGTGCAGAAATATGTGACCTTAAACACAAATAAATAATAATAATAATAATAATCGCTTGTATATCGCTTGTATATCGTCCCTAGAGTGCAGCAAGGTGACATCTGTAAAGCTTTAGCATTGCAGAAGCCTTGATGCACTCAGTGGACCATATGTAACTTCGAAAACAAGTTAAAGTGGGGGCTCCAAATGGGAATTTGTTTTGATGGGGAAGAAACATACAAAGACTAAGAAATTTTACATTCGAATTGAATAGAGGACATTAAGACCGATACCTGAGCTACTACATGTTTAATACAAGTATGTTTTACAACAAATAATCATATGGAATCATGTTCACCCCGGTCCCTGTAGTCTCTATTAAACTGTTCTTCTACTATTAAAGAAGAACTTTCCATTTGCCTTTGAATTCATACACTTTCAGCGCTTTATTAGGTAAACAATTTAAATGTAATGCACAACTGGTGTCCTGAATTGAGTGCTCATAAGGCCCCTGGAAACCATTTTTATGACTACTCGATTCAGAACACCATCTGTGTATTATATAGAGTAATCGTTTGACTGGGCTGGTTACGTGAAATAATTCATGAGAGGCGAGGGACGTTGTACAAACACGAGTGTGCGAATGTGCACGAGTGTTTAACAATATAGTCCCTCGCCTCGAATGAATTATTTCAGGTAACCAGTCCAGTCAAGCGATTACTCTGTTTATTACTTTTCATTATTAACGATAATTATATTATTTAACCCTTTACGTAACGTAACGACCAAAAATGGCAAGCGCTATTCTCAAAAATCGCCAATTAATTTTCATTATTTTTTTCATTTTTTGTCTCTAAAAAAATAGGTTATGACCCCTCATTGGAACGAGCCGCTATACACAACACTACACTACACGTTCAGGCGGACTTGAGTCTGTGGCATTCGGCAATTCTATATCCCCTAAAGGTCATCCCGAACCAAAAACTACATTTACATAGCGATGTATGCAAGACAAAATATTGAGCACTTTGGGATTGTTGGCTCCATAAATGACCTCCGTCTTAGAATATTCATTTTAGAGTTATTTGCAAAATTGTTGTTTCAGTGTATTCGTTCTTGTACTGTGCGTTTTCGGCGTTACGCAATATAACACAGACATTGGGAAATGTGCCATGTACACCACCCGTGGAATCTGAATTACGCGTACGAACGTCATGTAAGAATGCATCTGATTGGATGTTACGCGTCTGAGTGACGTCATGACGTGAATGAAATGCTTCGACTCAAAACAGATTCAAACAAGAAATTTATCAGACCGGCGAAGTTGATATTTGTCTTTAACCCTTCGAACACGAGAGGCCGCTTTTCCGGCCCAGAAACACGATATGTTATACTTTCATTTAGTAGAATGGCTGCTGAGTTAAAGTGTGCGGGAGACCAATCAATATTTTCAACGTGCAGCCTGAGGCTGCACGTTGAAAATATTAATTGGTCTACCCCCAAATAATAAATATGGACTCTTCCAATTGGTTCCATTGAACTGACATGGAAGATACTATTAGGGTTCTAAGGGTTAAAATATCAGCTTCATTCACTTAATTCACGTTTAATCGTGGTATAAACACAGAACACAACTCAGGTAGAGTACATGGAACAGGAATCGGCAACTCTTGGTAGAGTTTTTCCTGTATTTCACGCGCGCCTTCGGCGTAAGTGAAATACAAGCAAAAGCCCACCTCGGGTCGTTCATTCAAGTCCACCGTTCTCCACCATCGTTGTGCACTGCATTAGTACACTGTTTTCGATGATAAAAAAATGCAACATTCTCAATGCCATAAATTGGTACAAAACATATATAAAATTAGTTGTACATGAAATACATCAATACCCATCGTTAATATACATATAAAACATGCCACCCAATTAACATGGAAAGTTTCAAGAAGCGTGTTTTGTTATGTCACTGCCGGAAAAGGTTTTCAAATATGAGAGATGTTAATTTTCCATTAACATTGTACGAAATGACTTATAATTGTTGTCGTACAAGTTCATGAAGTTCGTAATACCTAAAGCACGTGTCCCTTAGTAAATGCCACTTATCTAATGAATATCAGCTTCATGTAGTTTTTCCCTGTAAACAAAACAGAATAATTTCCCTTCCAGCCACTCTTCTCTGAAGAGATCCACCTACTCACAGAGTCGGGTGTGGGAGGGGGGGGTGTACAGGGAGCACGTGCGTCTCCCTCCACTTTTGTCCACAGACATGCTGCATGACGTCACAATGAATTTAGAAACTTAAGAGTAATGCAGCGAGGAATTTCACTAATTCAGTCATGTTTGTCAGAGCTTTTTTTTAGCTCTGTCAAATAAGAGTGAATTTGTTCAGTTCCAGGTGGGATTATGGGAAAATTTTGCCACTTGTAATTCTGATATTTCAACCATAGAGTGCAAAGGTTTAACCCTTTACCCAACGTAGACGATATCAAAATTTATTATTTTAAATATCATTTTTTTTAATTTTTCAAACAATTTCAACAAAACCATATCATGTGATCCTTCGTTGGAACGAGCTCGACGAGCTCGTTCCAACGAGGGGTCACATGATATGGTTTTGTTGAAAATTTTGGAAAAATAATATTTTTTCAACTGCTAAATTTGCATATTACGCGGGCGGATACGGGCGATTCGTTGGGTAAAGGGTTAAAAGATGTCCTTTGATGTAGACAAGTATATGACATACTTTTTATACATGAGGCCTATTATTATTATTATTTACAGATAAAATATTATTAGTATTATTAATTACATATTAATTCAAATATAACAACTAAAAGCATTGGGGTTGCCCTGGCCTAATCGGTACTTTTGTGGCAGCTTCTCCCTAAAGTCTCATCATCAGACCAAAACATTCATCTCTACACTTTTCTGAACACAGGGCCAAACAGCCAATGGGACTGCTCTCGGGACGCGCTGCCTAATAGAACCCGTCAAGAACTTTTCAAAAATAGGCAGACACTCCCACACAACTGCCTATTGCACTGCCAACATGTCCTCTTTGCGTCAAAGTTTGATACACTTGAGATACGCCCTAACAAGTCAGAAGGCACGGGCCCAATTATCGAGGACAACCTTCAAATTCAATATTCATCATTTTTTTCAGTGGTTCTAAAATTGTTTCAAGAAAACAAGTTGACTATGTCAAGCCTTTCCATTCTGATCGCAAAATTATAGGAAATGGAGTTTCACGGAGATTAGTTTCAGGACCTAACACTCACGCAGTCGAAAGCCACTTTTGTCACCTATTTTATGATGCTTATCTGTACGTTACGATATGAGCAGATCACACCTATCATCTGATTAATTGTTGGGAAGGGTTCAGGGAGCCCTTTCCAACAATTAATCAGATAGAGTTTCAAGTATGTCATCAATTTTATTTACCCTTTGCCTAACGTAACGGCCAAAAACCGTCCAGCGCTATTCTCAAAAATCGCTAATTAATTTTCATTATTTATTTCATTTTTTTGTCTCAAAAACATAGGTTATGACCATCGTTGGAACGAGCTCGTTCCAACGAGGCGTCACAACCTATGTTTTTGAGACAAAAAATGAAAAAAATTAGTTATTCAAGAATTATTTTTGCAAATGTCGTCTGCTTTTCAGGTTAGGTAAAGGGTTAAACTTCCTCGCATACAGGCATACATAGAGGTCTTCCACATTTGGATAAAGTGGACGTGGCAGTAAAAGAGTTAACAGTCAGCTCTGTATAGCTTCGAAATTCAGTTCGATTCGAAATCGTCGAGCTGATTTATAAATAAATTTTTGAGTTTTCGAGATGTTCTCAAAGTCGATGAAGTGTCTCACCCTTAACTCTTTGATCATCAGATCTCTTGTAAGGTATCCCTAACTTATATCGTAATGAAAATCGACTTTCGGTAAACTTATCTCCCTTGAAATTATCAGGCGCGCGAGGAAGGTTCAATTTAGAAGCAAGTAATTGAGAATCCTGGACACCTTCGCCAACCCCAGCAACCCCACCCCCGGGTTCCGGGTCCGGGGTTACTAGAAATCTCTGCTGTTGAATACAATACTTGAGTGTATTACTGCCAATATTTACGGATGTAAGAAGGTGAAATATTTACAATATGAAGAGCCGTGAGAGTCAATTCAAGACCGAATTCGGTTCTCAATCCGCTGCCTGATTCGATTCGATCCGAAATTTGGGATTCATAGGGTCTTATTTATCAGAAATTGTGATTCTATCACGTGTGTCACTTGGCCGGATTCGGTTCGCAATCCTCTGCCTGATTCGATTCGATCCGAAATTTGAGATTCGTAGGGTCTTATTTATCAGAAATTGTGATTCTATCACGTGTGCCACTTTGGAAATGACAAATATCAAACTAGAATCGAATTTCATAAGTCGACCTAACACAGATATGGACTGGCCGTATGGTCCACCGGGAAAATTTCCGATGTGCCCCCTATTCGGCTCCCCCGGGCCCCCAAAATTGATGCAGCCCAACACCTGTTGGTGCGTGGAATGTTGTGAAAATGACCAAAAGTCGAAATGGGTCTGATTGCATAGACAGCCGGTAAATCGAAATGTTATCTATGTGGACTGCCATTGGCAGTCCACATAGCGGACATTTCGATATACCAGCTGTCTAGTCTGCCATTGATTGCTCGGATGAAAGGAAAGAGCGTTCCTTCGATTTGAAAAATCAATCTTTTCCCCGATTGGGCCGAATTGTAGTGTTCTCAAAATCACAGCTGTCATAAATCCTGCCAGCTTATTTCAGAAACATGGTGGCCGAATATATCTCAGGAAAACAGAACAAAAAATCAAATTATCTGGTGTAAACATTTTGTAACTGCTTAAGAAATGGAAGATTCAATGACCGAAAGGATTAACTTTGTTGGCAGTGCACTGCAGATTTAATTTCATACAGTTTTGAAATCGGGCATGATAATTTTTCTTAGCCCCCTTCCGAAGCCCCCTCTACCCTAAAGGACATGAGACCCTCCTATCCAAAAACACCCTGCTTCAATTCATTCCTGCATATCCAATGCGGTCATTACTTGCTTCGTGTTCAAGATGAACAATGGCCATGTATGTTTTCATTCAGAATCCTTTTTTTATGGGTCTTTTCAAGTACAGTTCTCCAACCGGAATACGTCTATTCCGCACAATAGACTGGAAATATCCAATAACACTTGGCGTGATCCCCGCGGCAAATTCTTCTGTTATCTCGTGCATTTCCACGAGTCATTATAAAAACAACATTAAATTGAAGACAAATATGATATTTTATTGTTCTTCTGACTGGAGCTTTAATCATTCCTTTATTTATTCTTTTATTGCTCCTGGAACTACAGATATGGGATAACGACTTTGAAGGATATAACTTAAAGTGTTATATTCGTAACGTTATGGATTGATTTTCCATTAGTAGATATATGGGGATGACTATGTTTGAAACAGACTAAATATTCCGATGATCCCCTCAATTTGCCAACAAAAAACCCTTATCAGCTAAAATCAATATATCATATAAATGGTCCGTGTTTAATCTTTTCCTAACGTAAAGGCCAAAAATCGGCCGTCGCTCTTGGGAAAAACTGCCACTGAAGTTTGTTTTTTTTTGTCTCAAAAACATAGCCCATGACCCCTCATTGGAACGAGCTCATTGAGCTCGTTCCAATGAGGGGTCATAGGCTATGTTTTTGACCCAAAAAGGGAATTGTTTTGTTGTTTAAGAGCTATTTTGTCATGTGTCGTCTGCTCATCGAGTTGGCTGCAAGGTTAATAATAAAACAGAAGATATTAAGCAAGCTAATTGGTCACTTAAGCTTGATTAAAAGCTGTCTTGTTCTTGGGGTCTATGGGAAAGGAATAATTCTACCATTGTTCTCCAGCCTCTTTTTGACCTTTAGGCATATGAATATACAAACAATTATTTGTTGATATATTATTAAACGACCACCCAACCGAAATTGTTGACAATTAACTAAAATGACATACTCAAAAATACATCCGCTCGTTCTCAGACATGCTCACTTCTGAATGAATAATCGCCTTTCCGAACATGTATATGTATCGATGGGCGACTGTTCATTTAGAAGCGAAGCCGTGCATACATCAATATAACTGACTGAAATAAATCATCAGCCTTTTAAAAGATGTCACATCTTTGAAAATGCTATTGGTTAATTTCAACCAGTTTAAAGTCTTAACTAGAAAATACAATTCTGGAAAATACAATTCTGGAAAACACAACTGTAAAAGTTCTATATTATTGGCTCCTGGTAGAATGATACAAGAACAACTTATTCTGTATTTTCCTGATGTGAATTCCCCCTTTGTACTATCAGCCAATTTCAGTCACGTCAGATACCGATTACCGAACTGATACCGAGGTATACCCCCTCTAAATACCGAAACCGGTACCGAACTTAAAATTCCAATACCGCCCATCTCTATATTAAACCAAGAAAAATTGAGGAAACCGAGTATATTTAAATAAACTGCAGAGTCCCCTATTCTTAAGCTTTACCAAAGTCATAAATCAAATGACGACAAATATTTTGTGTGACCTATTATTTTTATGGGCATAGTGGATATGGGGGTATTTTCTCTCAAACCTGTTTGATGAGATGAGGATACAAAGCAACATTGATAGTGTGGGTAATGGAAAACAATTATATAGGCTATTGTAACTTGAAAGGAAGAGACAAACAACAGAACTGGTGACAGTTTTCCGTGCAGTGTTATTGTATTGTGTACATTTTAACACCGATATCTGTTCATTGATAAGAAGCCAAACACGTGTTTATAAAACATGCATGATCAAGACTGACATTTCATCATTGATAACATCAATAATTATGCACCACTGGGATTTTTAAATTATTGATTATAAGTGTCTTATTATTCTTCGGTGAATGTCATCAACTCCGAATTACCAAGGCAGAAAGTCTCAGGGGTGTTGTAGCAGAACTGTCCAAATTCAAGTTGAAGTAAAGCGTATTCGAAATTTCTGCATAGAATCAACTCACCCTCGCAAAGAAGAGAGATCAGTGGCCAAATCAGGCAGGGGTGAGCATGTCGCAAACCTCATACTCCTAAATCCTTATAGCTTTCTAACGAGTGTATGCATAATGACTTAATCGCACAATTTTCGTATGTTTTTCGCCAGTAAGCCACGTGATCTCATCAATAATCTTGACATTCATTTATACAAAGACATTTTTTATCTTTTACCCCCTCCCCCCCCCCCCCCACACACACACACGTATGCGAATAACCCCACACATGTGCAAGGACATGACTGCGAATGCACCAGAGTACCTCTCACAAAGAGGTGGTATGGTATATATTGAACCAACATACAGTATACCTGGGCTGGGAAATTGTACAAAGCTGAAAGTCTGTACCAAGACAGGAAGTTTTTTCTTTTATCTGAACCAGCTCAATGGACAGAGGGTAAGCGATCTGCCGTTAAGTGGGTGCCGCACAGGACAAAAACAGTTAAACAGTTTTTGATCAAACAAAAGCAAATTCTACTTACCGAAAACAGGGCGGCTGTCTCTTCACTATCAAACTGTGTCGCGTTTCTAGAAAGCAGACGTGAATAAAATTGATGTTTTTCGTGAAAATTGTGCGTAGTTCACACACAAAGAGTCGATTTAGGTTTATTTATCCTAGTTTTAATACCATTTTATCTTGTTCTCGGTTTGTACTCGGTTTTTAGAGTTACCCAACATAACCACATCCATTTTTGTGTTACCTCTGTTTATGTTATGTTATGAGCAATTTGATTGTTTGTTTTTTGGCAGTAAATCTAATCTAAATCAGATTATTATAACAGTCAGTTGATCTGGGTGTTTGTTATATTCCATCGAGTTTACGAGACTAGATCAGCCAGATCAAACAAGACGCCAAAGGCGTCTTGTTCGATCAATTCTCGCCAACGAGACGGAAGATGACAACCCAGATAGATTGATTGTTATACTAACTTTTTATGACAATTGATATTTAAAAATTGAATACGACACCTTGCGTGTACACAAAAAATGAAAATTTGGTATTCTTTTCAGAATTTTCAACGCAAAAGAACTCAAGATTTTTTACTGTGCGTTTGAAAAATTGTCGCCTCGAAAACGTTCGTTTCCCAGTGACGTCACTTAAGTCTAGTTTGAGACAGGCGTGGTATGGATTTGAAAAGTAGAGACTCTCGTTTTCCGGCGAACTAGATTTGATAAGCAAACTACAGCGATCGATACTGAGCTGTTTGAGGCAGTCATGTAATAAATTCTAGTATTCCTGGGTATTTTAGGTCAATACATGGTATATCATGCCCCTTTTCGATGAACGCTTCGTTTTGTAGGGAATTTAGTGACCATGGACCACTCAACGATTTGGATTGGACTCCTACGCCCCCTTGTAATCACAATTCATGGACCTTCTAATGCGATAGAGGCAGTTTCGTTCCTTCAGACATGAGTTTGCTCTGGGTAAAAGTTTCGGGAGAAGTCTTTTAACCGCCGTCATCTGTGACAGTGCATACACCGTCCGACTACAGAAACCTTGTGGGTACAAACATGGCAAATAATCCCCCAGGATTGCAAAATTCGAGTAGGAGAGACCCGCCCATGCCCATACCCCCAATAAGTATCAGTTAAACATCTCGGTTCAAATTAATACACAAAAGCTTTCAATGAATAAAGATGCCGCTACATCAAGTACAGATTAGCAAAAAACAGGTACGATTCTAACTGGGGCTAATATATAGAAACACACGTTGACATAAACTCATTCAAAATAAGTGCTCGATTGTTTCGGACCAACTAAACCTCCTGCCTAACATAACGGTCATAGCCCGCCAGCGTTATTCACAAACAATTTATCAATTTTTCTCTCAAAAACATTTCAATCTTTTAGCAACACGAATAGCAGACGACACTAGTCTTGCAAAAAAAAAAAAAAAAAAAAAAAACTTCAGCAACTTAAACTTTCATTTTTATTTATTTATTGTTTGTGCATATGTGCTTCAAAAACAAAGCTTATGACTTCAAAGGAAATCCTAGATCCGCCTCAAGGTGGTTTATGTTTCTGTTATAGAGTGTACCAACCGACAGTCCTCTATTCATCAAACAAACTTGGAATCGATGGTTCTTCCTGTTTATCCAGAACTGTGGTTCAGGAGCAGAAAAAGCAAAGTTGATCTTTGGAAATAATGTTATCACCTATTGTCGGTTCAACAAACCATTATTAAATATAAACAAGGGTTAGATGTAACTGCCTTAATCATAAAACAAAGGGGCCACGTGGCATATATTACATATCCATATTTTATCGTTTCTTTTTTGATGCAGGAGTTCACACACAGTTTAAAACAACACAAACTCTTCACCAAGCAAAACGGTCACATCTCGAACATTATAAGTAAATTGCCCTGTAATCTGTGCATAGTCTTAGCTGTTTTTATCCAAAACACTTCACGCGAGTTTCTTCCTTTTTTGACAAGTGGTGTCATTCTGGGCTGATGGTCGCCAACAGCACAATACATAGAGGATATCTACACTGTTTTTGTGAATATCGGGAATTATCTCATGAGTGTGGACCCGAAAGTTTTATTCTTCACGAGCGCTTGCGCGAGGGAAAAATAATGCTTTCAGGTCCACACGATCTTCACTAAAATAGCGTAGAATTTCTTTTTATTATATGCTACGTAACATTCTACCGCGTAATATTCAGCCCAATTCGACTGCAAACAATTTAAAGACAATAACACAGATCTGTTGATCATTCCTTCAACGCGACATTCAAGGCGACGTCATGCGCCTAAGCGTAACGTCATTTAGAAATCTACTAAGGGATATTCCTCGATATCTATCGAGTCGATGGATATCGAGAAATATCTTTTAGATAATTTGCGATAAGTCACAGGCTATCGTATAATAAACAACGATATTTTGTCTTTTCATAAAAAATTAAAGACCACAATGAAAATTCAGTCCCGTAACAATGATTTAGAAAAGTCGGCAACAAGGGATGTTTGTCACCTCATATTTTGGGATTGACTACACATTCTTAATAATTTCTTGGTAAGGCTCAAGCAGAGTATTGAGCTTGGGTACACGGTACACGTCGATTGATTTTGATTGCGTGAGTTGGCCGAGTTCATTGTTTCTTCTGAGGGGGGCAGTCATCTGTTGCTTAATAATACCGTTGAAATAGGAAAAAGATCAAATATCCAAAACAACTGTAAATTGTTAGGATTAAGACGCGCATGTTTATACACTTTGTGTCATTTTAGTTCCACTTAGGAACAGAAACCAGGAACACATATTAGCTTTGCTTCACTACACCAAAAGCTTATTCCAGTAGTCACGAGACGTAGACCTATCTTTTACCTGCAGTCGCTCAAAAGAGCATCGTAAATCTTTCGTAGAATTATGGAACAGAGCTATCATTTGTCCATCTTTGCTTGTTTGGACAAAATGATACCTTCGGTAACTTTATTCACTTTGAGAGAAAGTAACTGTGGGAGTTTTTAGTTCAAACTCAGCTACACTGAAAAAAGCCCCGTTAAAGTACGGTTAACCCTTTACCCAACGTAACGGCCAAAACCGGCCAGCGCTATTCTCAAAAATCACCAATTAATTTTCATTATTTCTTCATTTTTTGTCTCAAAAACATAGGGTATGACCCCTCGTTGGAACGAGCTCGTCGAGCTCGTTCCAACGTGAGGTCATAACCTATGTTTTTGAGACAAAAAATGAAAAAAAATAGTTATTCAAGAATTATTTTTGCAAGTGTCGTCTGCTTTTAAGGTTAGGTAAAGGGTTAAAGGACCGACAGCCAATATTGCCGATACTCTTAGCATAAAATGTTACGGTAAAGATACTGCATGGAACAATTTTTGACATAGTCAACCTTTTTGTTCGATCTTGGCTCAAATTGGAGGAAATGAATCTTGGCTGTCTCCATTACACCGTTAGACTATTCGGTTGTCTTGAAGAGTATTGACCAATTAATATCTACCTTCATAATTGAATATTAATTAGTCGACCTGCAAGGGGGCGCGGTGGCTCAGTTGGTAGAGGTGCAGGTTGCAAGCCGAGAGGTCCTCGGTTCGAATCTCACCTGCGGCAACCGCGTTGTGTCCTTGGGTAAGACACTTCACCCCCATTGCCCACGTGGGGGCACGGTGACGTTGTGTACTAAGGCATACTGCACGTCAATGGTGCACCTGTCTTCAACCAATGCTAACCCTGCTTGTGTGGAGTTGGTATGTTGGGGAGCTGACAGTTGCTCGCCGTTGCTCGGTGGTTCTCTCCGGGTACTCCGGCTTCCTCCACCCGTAAAACTGTCACGGTCATGGTTAGCCATTGTGCAGAAATATGTGACCTTAAACACCAATAAATAAATAAATAAATAAATAAATAGTCTACCTGCAGCAAAACAACTGTCGACATAATGCTGCCTGGACCGACACCAATAATTTTACGGTCTATTTAACGGCATTTTTTACAGTATTTTAGGAAAAACAAATTGGACAAAAATAGACCAGCTGGCTGACTCCCCGATAATTCCTGAACCAGTTTATAGAATACTGGTCGCTTAAGTTGAGAGAGGTCGGTTCGTAAATCACTCTGACTTATGGCTCGTGTAGAATACTTTTCACCCTCCATTGCAATCACTCCTCTAGATCGCCATTAAGGAAACATTGCCAGTTTCGGATTCAGGTGGGGTAGATCTCTAACGCACAGCCCCACTAGAATGTCCTTTGTTTTCTCTTAAGTGTATACAAATGCGTACAATCAGATATTTTGCGTATATTATATTTTCATTAAACTCTCTGCTTCTTTTATTATCATGACACTTGTTTTTACAAACTTAGCACAATACAGTACTCCCTGATACCTGTTACATCACCTGGAAAAAATAGTAGTGAATTCACCACACATCACTTATAAAAGAATACCATGGTAAACCTTGGGGGTTGGTACACTACCACGATGTCCCATGCAACTTGTCTATAAGGTACACATATAACACAGGCTTTTGGGACGTCATCGTCCGTCGACCTTTCAACGGCTTGGATACGGCCCTCACAACCCCATCTGAATCAGAATATCACGATCAGCCCAGCTCGCAGTCGGGAGAAGGAAGAGACCAAAAATCAAAAAATCAACCCAAATCAACTGGGTTGAGTGAATATGAACCCAAGTGGGTTCATATTCACTCAACCCAGTTGACTTGGGTTAAGTTTAACCCATTTGATTTTAGAGTGCAAAAGCAGCCTCTTTCGCGATCAGATCGTCATCTGGTCGTAACATACTTACCCTGGGTGGAAGCTTTAAAAATGAAATACTACGAAATGAACCCGAAGACGAATTAATAAAAAAAAGTAAAAAATGCATCTGGGATACAATGTTCTCGCATGTCTCTTTCAGCAAATGAATTTCTAGTGTTGTTGGAGGAAAAGCGGGTGGAGAATTTCGATCCAGTCGCGATCCGGTCAAAGTTCTCTGTCCGATGTAATTTCAGTATTATTTTTATATTTCTATAGATTATTTTCCAGTGAGATGTCACCAAATTCTCTGTTGTTCAATAGTATCAGCAAATCGCCATTAATCATTATTCAAATACTGTACAAGTTGTGAGAGTTAATAAAAACTGCACAAGAGAGTGGAAGGTATGACCTCTGGGTATCAAGTATGCATGGAATAAAGTAAACCATTTGTTTTTCCACATAATCGCTCTCATTGACGTATTATGAATTCCTATATAATATCGTTACCCGATCAAAACCCTGATAAAGCGACCATTTGAACTCGAGTTCAACTAGATTCCTTCGCTGAACAGATCTTATATCCAGGGACTGCGTCGTGAACACCACCTGTAAACGGAAACCAATTTAGAACCAGAATTCCCGTTGTCATGTCGTGTGTCATCTTCAGGGTCGTAAATATCTTGAGATACTGGAGGGGGAGGGGGGGGGTGCAATGTGACATATGACACACGTATACCCGTGAATTTCCCCGGCGGTTCTAATGTACTTAGTTCTCAGTGAAGAAGAGTCTACAATCACCGAAATTGGCCACGACAATAGGCAATGTGGTGATTATTTATTTATTATTTATTAGGGTTTAACGACACATTAACAGCCAAGGCAATATCGTGTCGGTGACAGTTTTACGGGCGGAGGAAGCCGGTGTACCTGGAGAGAACCACCGGGCAACGACGAGCAGCTGCCAGCTCCCCAACATCGTAACTCCGCTTTGCAGCACAGGCAGGGTTAGATTGGTTGAAGACATTCGCACCATCCACGTGCAGTGCGCCTTAGTACACGGCGTCATCGTGCCCCCATGTGGACAATCGAAGTGCCTTGCCCAAGGACACAACGCGGGAGTCCGAATCGATCGCTCAGACGGTCACCCATCCAAGGATTAACCGGGCTCGACGTTGCTTAACTTCGGTGATCTGACGAGAACCGGTTACCGCAACGCCACCGCGCCCCCGGCAATGTGGTGATGAAGCCGTGGAAGACTACACGACTTTTGTCTCCCGCATTGCCAATTGTCATGGCTAATGTTTAGGACTAGTCCAACTCCATATCACCAAAAACTAGCCCATGTGAAGGTCTTTGAACATACCAGCTATAGAGCTGTGAGCTTTTGGGGGTTTTCCTAATCGGTTCCGTTTTGGGGGTGGGGGGAGTATTTTGTGCGGCAAACTGGAAAACCGAACGGGTAGGCCACCAAAAAACTACAGAACGGTTTTACTGTGTCTGCGCACGAACTGATCTGGGAGAGAACTGGACTAGTGCCCCCTATGGACTCTCGTCACTTAACCCTTTACCCAACGCAGACGATATCAAAATTTATTATTTTAAATATCATTTTTTTAATTTTTCAAAATATTTCAAGAAAACCATATCATGTGACCCCTCATTGGAACGAGCTCGTTCCAATGAGGGATCACATGATATGGTTTTCTTGAAATATTTTGAAAAAATGTAATTTTTTCAACTGCTCAATTTGCATATTACGCGGGCGGATGCGGGCGATTCGTTAGATAAAGGGTTAATCTGTCCGACAAGGGAGCGAACACATCGTGTCTCATTGTCACATTTTCTCCCTTATTAACTCGTCACACAACACAGAATAGATGAACCTTATTATTTGTTACCCTTATTTATGTTTCTTCTCACTTAGCAACCGATTCCCTAGAACCCCTACCTAGCAATCATCAAAAGGAAGTTAGGTTGACCCTGATGGAGATACAGACATTCAGGGGGTTTTTGTGATGAGTGGTATGGTATACACTATTGTGGTTTTTTTTCTAGTTTACGCAGGGTTACGGTGCACGAAGTGCTGTTTACACACAGAACAACACGCGCGTGTGAATGGATAATCGATATGGCACGAGTGCCACCGCCAGCGCGGAAAGATAGACCTCAATAATGCCTCGAGTTTTATCCACCCGCGATGGAACAAGTCTATAAAAAACAATTATTAGAAGGACACTCAGCAGTTTATTTCACAACTATCAACAAAAACAACACATTTTATCGCCAAACAAATTTGCGAGTGGAACCCGTGTTACTCTTTCGTCCCCTGAGTTCCAATGTGTTCTCTGTGCCTACTGGTACATAGAACACGTTTGGAACTCAGGGGGCAATTTTTAGCTATTGCTAGTGATTAAAATTGTAATTGCGTTGCACGATTTGTAGAAAATTCCAGTGAAATTTCGCTTCCATTTAAAAATAGTCCGTCAACGATTTCCGTTCTGTACACATGTGCTGTACGAAATTTCATTTTCCGCGTGGTTTATTGTTGCTGTAGATGGGGATTTCAAAGAACAGGCGTGTTATGAAATATTATTAGTTACCCCGTGTCTGATCACGTGGTACGGGTTTTTACCTACCCGAAGCCAGCCGAAGGCCGAATGGGATACGGCTGGCTTCGGGTAGGTAAAAACCCGTACCACGTGCTCAGACACGGTGTAACGAATTTATCTATTGACTTTCCGTTTTAGAAGTACAATCTATTTCATGTGTGTACACACCCAGCATGAGATCTTTTATCTTCCATTGTTGAGCAAATTATTGAATTTGTTTTTTTCTTTTTTTATCTCAAAAACATAGCTTATGAACCCCACATTGGAGGGTTCTCGACAAGCTCATTCCAATAAAGGGCCATGAGCTATATTTTGGAGATAAAAAATTAAAATATAATACATGTACACTGTAAAACTGGAATGACGCGTCTTCTACGGGGTATGGACAATTTGAAGATTTCGGAACGAGGCTTCCACTGGGTATGGGAAATTTGTCAGTGGCTGGGCGGACGTATTGTGGGTTTCAATGAATATGGTCTCATACCACGTACCTATCAACCAATCAAATCAAAAAATTCACTTTAGTCAATAGATAAAATTAATGTTCTTAACACAGAAAAACTGAACCGAAACCGAGGGGTTTTCCTGAAACTGAAGCGATATTCAAACCGAATCTGAAAAATCAAAACAGTCGAGCTCCACAGTAGCCATTGGGTAGTTGTACTCTGTTTAAGTTCTGTATGAGGGTACAAAGCATCTTTATCTCGGCTCATTATCCGTCAAAGAAATGGTCTGCCGTGACTGACGAGTGAGCTTATTAGCGCTCGTTACTGTGTCGAATTCAAATTTTTCTTGACAGATTCCTGATTAATTTTCTTATCCCTGGCATTGCAAAACAATTCATATGTGACATAGGAAACAGATAGAGAGAGAAAATAGGAAACCAAATTCTTTTTCTAGTCTTCCTATAATCCAGTAATTATTACGTCTCGTCTCAAAATGACAGCTTTTAAACGCTAACGTTGGTAACTGCAGCAACACGACATTAACCCTTTGAAATCGGTATGCATATTTTTGAAGGTAAAGACAAAGTTGACAGTGTACGAGCAGACGACACAATGAACAATAAATTGAACCACAATCCAATTACACAATCTCAGAATTTTCTGACATGGCGAGACGAGAGTTAAAATTCTGCGATAATGTTCCCGGGTCGTTCACGGCTAGTACGAACTTGGAAACTAACTCAAAATACTTCTTTAAAGCAATAATAAACGAAACAGGTCGTAAACGTTCATTGATTATTATTATTATTATTTTAAAGAATTACTTTGGCTTAACCCCTTGAACACCAAAGCCAGATTTTCAGGTCTAGAATCACACTGTGTCCTTATCTTGGAAAATAAATATTTGCTCATCAAATTTGCAGGAGCTGACCTATCAATATTTTCAACGTGCAGCCCTAAGGCTGCACGTTGAAAATATTAATTGGTCTACCCCCGAAATATAAATATAGACTCCTCCAGTTGATGCAAATGACCTGACTTGGAAGATACCATCAGGGTTCAAAGGGGTAAAGAAAGTTATTGTTCAAAATAATAATAAAACCCGATAATACATGAATTTTGTTCGTGAACACGGCAACTATATTGCCATCATACTTATAACGAGCACTTTCATACAAAAGGGTGTTTGAAACATAAAGGTATTTTTCATCATGAAAATTGTGGTCTCGCCAAATAGTCAATTTTTTTCTCCAAATTTGCGGCTTTCAGAGAAAATGTTGACATTCGAGCAAACAACATTGATTTGAAAGATGTATTTTTTATAACGAAGAGCGCTACTCACAAAACACTGCCACTCATATTTTATTATTTCTTCAGTTCCTTCCAACAAAACCTAACTCGTTCCAACAAAGGATCATAATCTATGTTTTTGAGGCAATATATATGTCATTGAAAAATTTTGATTATTCAAGGATTAGTTTTTTGCAAGTGTTGTTGTATTCTGGTCGCCTTGACCGAAGATGGCAATTGATCAAAAAGGATTTTAGTTTAAACAATATTTATTCTTGGAAGAATACGATATAATACATACAAGTAATTGATGACCGCATAATAATTGCAAAAACTGCATGGTAACAATGGTATGCATAGCAAAGCGCATAGGATTAAAAAATAGAGTAAACGGACAGGATTCGACAGTATATATATACGATAATACCATAGTGTGTTTTGATATGTTTGATATCTCAACGAGTTGAAAGTGAGTTTTTTTCGCGAGGCTTGCCGAGCGAAAAAAACTCACTTTCAACGAGTTGAGATATCAAACATATCAAAACACACTATGGTATTGTTGTATTTATCTTATACCGACCATTTTTGTTCTTTTCTGCATTTTTAAAAGGGTTTTGGGATGATTTCGTGTCAAAATGTCGACTCATCTGGAGTCTCCAATCTATATGACATAGGGGTATGTGTTATAGATAATCTATAACACATGGGCTATATCTTCAACAGGTATAAGATAAAAACTTATATATGCCGTCTCCCAAGGGAGTTGATATATCAATGAACTTTCCATACGTGTTGCAAGCACGACGTAAAACATTATTTAAACATGACGTCATGACGTCATGCGGTACGCGCGGAGCTAGATCGGTATCCAATAACATTAGATGCTTTAGTACGATTCGCAAATTATACTGGTAAATTGCTTACTACTTCCCCGGGTACCATTCTGAATGATGCTTTTGTGGAAGCTAAGAAATGTAAACTCCCTGACTCAATAAGTGAAAAGCTTAAAGGACTTGGATTTAACAATTTGAATGAAACTGAAATTTCCAAAAGTAAAATTAACCTTCTAAAGTCCAAACTTGAATCGGACCATATTAAATTATTTATAGAAGATATACACAATGATAATAAGGGAATAGGAAAAAAACAAACTTAGGACTTATCGACTATTTAAAGTAGATTATCAAATGGAACCGTATCTCATTCACACTTCTTCCATTGAAGCTAGAAACAATTTCACGCGAGTATGCATCAGCAACCATAAACTGTGGATCGAACGTGGAAGGCATTTACAACCTCCTCTACCTATGGAACATAGAATATGCGAAGTTTGTACAATGGAGGAGGTGGAATTGGAATGGCAATTCGTAATGGAATGTCCACTTTATACACCATTGAGAGAAAAAAATTATTTCGCGCAATTTCTGTCGAAAAAATTGACTTTCCTCTAATGGATTCAATGGACAAATTTAAAGTAATAATGACTAATGATAATCCAGATCTATGCAATGTTATTTATAATATGTTCCCGCTCTTCCTTCATAAGGGGGACTTATCTGTAATATGATTTATGTATGTCATATGAATTAGTGTGTTTTATGATTCTGTTTATCTTGATTCTGTGTGTAGCAATCTGCCTTTATTCTGGTATATTTACTGAATAAATCTTATCTTATCTTAGAAGGACACGAGTAGGAGTGAAGGAAAATAGTGAGAAGATAGAGTAGAGGGATGTAGAATATGAGGGAAAAAAAGGATAGAAACCAAGGGATAAAAACCAACCTGAATTCGAAATTCCATACTAATTGCTATTAAGTGTAGTTGGTATCTGTAATAAGACGGCCGCATTGTAATCTGCCAAGAATTTTGATGGCATGGCTAATCCTGCTTGAAGAAAATTCTGTTCTCACATTTTATACAAGAGTGCATTAGAAGGCAGAGATCCATTGACTGCAACTATGTACTTTTTGTGCGTTTCGCATACTTTGAGACTAGGGCCCTGCGAAGCTTAGAAATTCGTTTAGATTCGTCGAGCTTCGAAATCGTTTCGATAATTCGCTTCTAGTCGCTTTGATTAGAAATTTTGGTATCCCAGGTGTATTTTTAAGGTGTCCCCACGTGAACTCTTCTTCTGTCATCTGGTCGCCATCACACGAGACGATGATAGAAGAGGAGTTTAAGGAGATTCCATTTCCGAAACTTCTTTTATATTCAGTTCTAGAATATTCCGCTTTTTTATTTATTTGGCCAAATAAACGAGAAGTTATTGCTTAAAATAGTTTGGTGGATGCTGACAATATTTAGAAGATAAACGTCTCTTGTTGAGTAAGACATTCGGGACTCTGACTACGGAAAACCATTTTTAACCCTTTACCCAACGCAGACGATATCAAAATTTATTATTTTAAATATCATTTTTTCAAATTTTTAAAAAAAATTCAATAAAACCATATCATGTGACCCCTTGTTGGAACGAGCTCGACGAGCTCGTTCCAACGAGAGGTCACAATATATGTTTTTTTAAAGTGTTTGAAAAATAATATTTTTCAACTGCTGAATTTGCATATAACGCGGGCGGATGCGGCCGATTCGTTGGGTAAGGGCTAACGAGCCCCGAAGGGGCTAGTTAACAAATGGTTTCCATAGTAAAATTCCTGAATGTCTAACGAAACGAGAGACGTTTATCTCCATTATAATTCCTATCACCTTTAGATGTGAAAACAAATCTGTTTTATTTGAAGAAAAAACAACAAAACAAATGTCATTTTCGATCTCAGTCTTTTTGTCATGATCGAATTTACAAGGTGCACTTTCGAAGCGCGGACTCTGACAACCGTCGCTACAGAAAATAATTCCCGGGTGTGTTCGATCTGTGATATGAGCTGTTTAGCGCCGTTGCTCGTGGGTTGCGTGGATACAGATTAGAGCACAAAGTCGACTAGCTCCCAGCCAATCAAATTACGGGCTCAGAAAGAACAACAGAGGTCGAATTTAAGTGATGAATTACAATTACAGTTGTAAAAAGGTGTGTATTTATAACTTGAGATTGGGTTCAAGATTCAGTTCGATTCGAAATTATCTGCTTGATTCGATTCGGGATTCGATACAACCCGAAATTTTCGATTTGCAGGATATTATTTGAGTCGTATTGTTTGTGTGGTAATGCCACTCCGAGGGTTTTTTGGGGAGGGAGAGGGGGGGGGGGGCGGTTGTTTTTTTTTTCATTATTGGTAATCCACTCTGTTGGGAGCGCGGTGGCTCAGTGGTTTCAGCATTGAACTTCAAACCAAAAGGTCCGCGGTAACTGTGTTGTGTCCTTGGACAAGGCACTTTATCCCGATTGCCCACGTGGGGGAACGGTGGCACCGTCTATGATGTACTTGTCTACAACCAATGCTAACCCTGCTTGTGCGGAGTTAGTTCGCTGGGAAGTCTGACAGTTGCTCGCCGTTGTTCGGTGGTTCTCTCCGGGTACTCCGGCTTCCTCCACCCGTAAAACTGTCCGGCGCGAGATGACACTGGCTGTCGGAAGTGTTATTAAAATAATAAATAAATAAATAAATAAATAAATAAAAAAAATAAAAAATAAATAAAATAAATAAATAATCCACTATGTTCGTACTATTATAACCGCCATGGGGTCGCGGTGGCTTAGTGACTTTAAACCGAAGGGTTTACGGTCGATCCTGACCACCGGTAACTACATACGTTGTGTCCTTGGGCAAGGTGCTTAAGCCCAGTTGCGCACGCGGGCGTACCGTGGCTTTGTGTACTAAAGCATACTGCACGTCGATGTATGGTTTCACTCGCCTTCAACCGTTGCCAACTCTGCTTGTTAGTACTATAGGGAATCTGACAGTTGCTCGCCGCTGTTCAGTGGTTCTCTCCGAGTACTACACTACACTCAGTTGGGTTAAAAATTAACCAAAATTAACTGAGTTGAGTGAATATGAACCCAACTGGGCTCATAATCACTCAACCCAGTTGATTTGGGAAGATTTTTAACCCAGCTGATTTCAGAGTGTAGATCTGTTCGACACGGTGTGCCTTTGGCTGTTGAAAGTGTCGTCAAGCCACAATAAACAAACAAACTAACAAACGATAAGCGGAATACTCATGGGAATAACATGAAATACCCATAAAATGCCTGTACATTTATTTATTTATTTATTTATTTATTTATTTATTTATTTATTTATTTATTTATTTATTTATTTATTTGAGTTTAACGACACTTTCGACAGCCAGAGTCACCTCGTGTCGGACAGTTTTACGATTGGAGGAAGCCGGATTACCCGGAGAGAACCACCGAACAACAGCGGGCAATTGTCAGACTCTCCAACGTACTAACTCCACATAAGCAGTGTTATCGTTGGTTGAAGACAGATGCACCTTCGACGTGCAGTAAGCCTTAGAACACAGCGCCACCGTGCCCCCACGTCAGAAAGCGGGATTATGTGCCTTGCTCAAGGACACAACACATTTACCCGTGGACCTCTTGGTTTGAAGTTCAATGCCGTCACCACTGAGCCACCGTGCTCCCAAATACATGTACAAAATGAACAAGGCATCTAGAAGAAGGAACAGTGTGTGTTACTGACAGTTGATTAATCCTTTACCTAATACGAAAAGCAGACGACACTTGTAAAAAAAATTCTTGAATAACTAATTGTTTTCATTTTTTGTCTCAAAAACATAGGTTATGACACCTCGTTGGAACGAGCTCGACGAGCTTGTTTCAATGAGGTGTCATAACCTATGTTTTTGAGACAAAAAATGAAAAAAATAATGAAAATTAATTGGCGATTTTTGAGAATAGCGATGGCCGGTTTTGGCCGTTACGTTGGGTAAAGGGTTATATCAGAATACGTCAAAAATAATATTAATTTATTGATTCAATTTTATACTCATCTTAAATCCAACCTCCAAAAAAACAGCTTCTTCGATGTTTAGTTTTTTTTTTTATCATTTGGTTCAAAGGTTTTTCCTGGCAAGTGTTGGACAGGCACGCTAACAATTTTCCGCCGCAATTAGATCTCGGATATTCATCATCAAAGTAACCTCATGTTATCTAGATTATTGGAAAATACGTCGCGCAATATTGCGAAACATGCAAACGATGCTGAAACTGTAATTATAAACTCGAATTTCTTTGAATTCTTTAGCTTTCTAAGTGTAATCAGAGATATAAATTGGATACTTAACAGAAAAAAGATTATGTTGGTTAAGTTATTAAGCTACAGTTTACAGCAAAACGTCTCTCTAATGATATTGTAGCGCAGTTATATTTCAAATTAATCATATAGCTTAGCTATTCTATTTATCGAAGTATCGACACAAGTGTGTTGAAGGGTTCCAAAGATATTGGAAGTCTCGTGCAGTGGAAATGAAAGCACAAAAATCTAGGTATCCCCAGATGGGTATGTTAGGGAAAGTTTTCAAAAGAAGGTTGTTGATCTAAGATCTTGTGAGCTTATCCTGAAATGTCTGCCCGGAAAGAGCAATAACATCGGTAAAAGTACTGGCAACTAGCTGACGGTATCTCTACCGTAAAAATATTACAATAACAATGCCGTATTAACCCTTTACCCTCCCCGTGGGAACCCCGGGAAGTGAAGCAGTGCCTCCTGTTCACTGCGGTAAAGAGGCTCTGTTTTGCTGGTAAAATAGGACCCAGTCACCAATGCTTGGGAGGTGCAAACCCTCTCTGAAATGGACAACATGGCTTCTTAACGCTCACCCCTGGTCTTGAGTTGATACTCATGTTGTGGTCATGATTAGCCATTGTGCAAAAAATATGTGACCTTAAACACCATTAAATAAATAAATAACCCTTTACCCAACATAACGTCCAAGAACGGCCAGCGCTATTCACAAAAATCACCATTCATATTTCATTATTTTTTTCATTTTTGTCTCAAAAACATAGCTTATCATCCTTCATTGGAACGAGCTCGTTGAGCTCGTTCCAATGAGGGGTCATAAGCTAAGTATTTGACTCAAAAAATGAAAAGAAATAGTTATTCAAGAATTTTGTTTGCAAATGCGATATTTTTTTTTCCTGGAGCACAACAGCGGAACTGACGTTTGCTTTTTATTCACTACATGAGAAAGCTGTTGGCTTGTCACAGAGAGCAGACAAATTATGGGTGCAGGTTAACGATATTAATTAGTCTACCTTAAAAATGAACTCTTCTAAAACTATGTAGCTTTCGACATGGACGATGCCATTTTGCAAAAGCAGGAATTGAATAGTTTAATGCTTTCGTTCTGAAAAAAAACAAACTTTGCTCCACTTTTCATGAACACTTCACTTTTATTTTCATTTGATGAAACTTAATGTAGTAACTAACAGTCATTACCGTAATATTTATCGTACAAGTAACGGCAACAGATGCCAGTACTTCTTCCATAAGTTTACAGCAAAGCGTCTCTAATGATATTGCAGCGTAGTTATATTTCAAATTAATCATAAAGCTTAGCTATACATTTACCGAAGTATCGAAGACAAGTTTATTGAAGGGTTCCAAAGATATTGGAAGTCCCATGCAGTCCGAATGAAAGCACAAAGATCTGGGTATTCCCAGCAGGGTATGTTGGGCAAAGTTTTCAAAAGAAGGTTGTTTGTTTAAGATCTAGTGAACTTTGCAAAGTTTCGCATTTGGCATTCCCGCACTGTATGCATCAAACATACTGTTAAAATTACGGAAGTATTGAAAACCATTTGCCGGTAATTCTCCTGTAAATTGCACGGTAACGACTGTCACTGTTTAAGTTTCAATTGAACGAATTTCTGATGGAGGAGTGCTTATATTCAAAGGATCATACTTTCAGGACAAACGAATTCGACTCGAAATTCCTGATTTTGCAAAGTGGCATCGTCCGCGTCGATATATTACTTGTTTTGGAAGCGCCCACTCTTAAGCGAGACAAATTAATTAGTCTACTCTCCATGCCCCCCGAACAACTTTCTGGTGCAATGAAATTAAACCAGGCATGTGTTCCTCGGTCTTTCCCGCTTATCAATACACAAATGGGTTGCAGGAGTATCAGCGGAAAACATAGCAACTCATCTGCCCCTCCCCCACCCCCACCCCCAAATGGCGTCAGGTCAATTAACGCAAAAAACACCCATGATGACGTTTGATGACGTGAAATCTGTCACGGTTTGACTGTATTCACAGCGTAATAGCTTCCACTTCATCAAATTCCAGGATGTTTCCCTCAGCACGAAAACTTGAGATCAACTTTCCAATCTCTGCACTTGTTGTTTGTCAATAATAACTGAAAAATCTTGAAAATATTCAATTTATATTGAAGTGAAAAATGTACACATCATCAACGTATTCATTTTTCACAAACATCAAAGTATATCCTTAAACCCTTTACTAAACCCGAACAGCAGACGACACTAGCAAAGAATTTTTTTGAATGACTAAACATTTTTATTTTTTGTCTTAAAAACATAGCTTGTGACCCCTTCTTGGGGCGAGCTCAACGAGCTCGCTCCAAGGAGGGGCCACAAGCTATGTTTTTGAAACAAAAAAATAATATCTAATAAAATTTGAATGGTGATTTTTGTGAATAGCGCTGGTCGTATATGGCCGTTACGTTGGTTAAAGAACTAAAAATGATCGGTGATTGTGAGGCATCTGAAAAGTGAAAACCTTCAAGAAATATATGTTTGTTAAGCATTGTTTATTTTTAGAAACATCCCTCCCCCACTAAGATGGTGGCCGTGGTAGGGACTCTTTTCTATATATAACCAATGAGCGTTCCAGGAATCCACTTGTATAGAGAGAGACCAGCGGTCTTGTCTGCATCCAGGTCGAACTAAAAAGTCGTAATTGCCAAAACTGCTGACCGGTTTGTTCCAGTGTTCCTCTACGATAGGTCCATGTGTACAACTAACACGTCTATATTCCGGCCTTGTTTGTGAGTTTTCTATCACCAATCGCAGTTTTCAAGCGCTGCCAGGGGCAATTGCATTCGCGCATGTCTCTCGCGAAAGACCACATTTCACGTACTGGCAATGTCACAACATCTGGTACAGAATCTTGGAGGCAAGAGTGCTGGACCGCTTATTAAAGTTACTTTAAACTGTGCAGGCTTTGTGTAAGTTCGAATTTAATTACATTATCGTCGCATTTCAATCATTTCTGTCATTCGATTCACGAGCGTGCAAAACATATATCATATCGCGTGCATCAGTTGGTCCTAAAGCCAAAAAATCCATTCCCACTAATTTAGAACCCGTACCAGAATTCCTTTGTGTGATACATGTTTGCATGCAGCTTAATTTATTTATCCGAAGCGAATTTAGCCATTCAGACTGGGTGGAAAACAATTTCGAGGCTTCGACAGTCAGAATTTGTTTTAAATCTGGCGTGTGCTTTAATAGATCAATTCATGTTTGCACTTATAGGCCATGTTACGTTCTTCCATGTCCAATACCTGGATCAATAAACTCTCTCGTGAGACTTAAGATAAGATAAGATAATATTTATTGCAAGAACACCAAAAACAAGGCAGATTGCATATCATTGAAATTAGTAACAATAATACCAGGAAATAGCAAAATATGTTTGAAACCATAAACACTAATGTTTAGTTGGTGCATGTTATAGCTAATGATTTCATTCTAATTGGTTTTATGCCGCAAGTAAGCATTCTCTGCATTCAAACATTTGGCGGATCATATTACAGATGATACCACACAGTGCGGGGATTTCATTTTTCATAAGAAATGCGAATCTCTCAGAGCTACTCATACCAACAAAATCTGGATATTCTCTCTCGATTTTGCGATAGGAGTCAGCACGTATAAAGTCATATCTCTTACAATCCATAACAAAGTGGAATTCGTTTTCTCTATTACCATTGTTACAGACCTTACATAACCTTTTATGTACAGGTAATGGGGGCTGCACATGTCTACCCTTTTCAATCATTAAGTTGTGATTACTAATACGTAATCGGGTGAACATATTTTTTGCATGTTCCGAAGTTGTGTTCAGTAAATAAACTTCTATGTTATAAATGTCTTTAAACTCTCTATAGGTTCTAAGTTTGTTTTTCCGGCATTCTTATCATCATTGTAAATATCATTTAGAAAAGTATTAAGGTGGCGAGTCTTCAAGTCTTCACGAATTACGTCAATTTTCCAATTGCTAAGGTTTGCTGGTTGTTTACCGGGGGCATTTGCTTGACCACTATCTTCCACAAGACGGTGACATCTTGAAATGACTGAATCTGGTAATGTATAATTTTCAGACTCAATTCTAGCCTCAGTCAACAGTGTTGAAGAAGACATCTGGTACAATTTGGATGCATATTTAATCATTTGCATCATAGCCTCTATGTGCACAGGATATCGACCTAATTCCGCTCTCGCTGCGTGGTTGGATGATTTCCTGTTAACACCGAGTAGGCTTTTACAGAACTGCAGATGAACATGTTCGCACGGAACCTTATCACCGTGTGTGTTGTTTATTTCAGACGCCCATATTTCACTTCCATATAAAAGAATAGGCTTAACCCTTTACCTAACATGAAAAGCAGACGACACATGCAAAAAAAATTATTGAATAACTAATTTTTTTCATTTTTTGTCTCAAAAACATAGGTTATGACCCCTCGTTGGAACGAGCTCGACGAGCTCGTTCCAACGAGGGGTCATAACCTATGTTTTTGAGACAAAAAATGAAAAAATAATGAAAATTAATTGGCGATTTTTGAGAATAGCGCTGGCCGGTTTTGGCCGTTACTATAGGTAAAGGGTTAATAGGCTTATGTCACAGAAGCATCATTTGTCCACCTTCCTTTGTTTCGACTCCATGATACACTCAAAAGCTTTGCCCATAGCATATAGGGCAGTTTTATGGATGGCCGAAAATCTGATCAGAAGTTTCCACATTGATGGGAAGTAACTATTTTCAATTCAAAGTCTGCAAAACTATCAAAATACCCGTTACATATTCGGTAAAAAGCTTGGTAAACAGTAAATGTTGCCGGCACTTCATTTCATTTGCCATAAATGTTACGGTAAAAATATCATATTAAACTATTTTTGTTCGATCTTGGAGCAAAACCAAGGAACTAATAGTTGGTTTCTCTTCATTACACAAGAGTGACCATATTGTACAGCGTAACATTACTTCACCCTTAACAAGGCGAATAGCAGAGGGCAGTTGTAAAAAAATTCGTGAATAATTAAAAAAAATATTTTTGTTGTCTCAAACACATAGCAATATGATCCCTCATTGGAACGATCTCAGAGAGCTCGTTTTAATTAGGGGTCACAAGCTATATGCTTTCGATGCTGAAATTTGAAAAAAAATAACATTTGAAAGGCGATTTTTGTGCATGGAGCTGACAAAGTTTGGCCGTTATGTTACGTTACGTAAAGAATTAAAAAGAAAGTATACGCGTGTCATCAATGTTCATTCAGCCGCGACACATTGTATCATAGTTCTGCCACAAACTTAAGTGGTGGGGATGAAGTTTCTTGCTCAAGGACACAATTGAAGTGATACGATTAGATTGGGTTTTAGCTACTTTACGACCAAAAGCCTGGCACACTAGCCCACTGTTCGCCATATTTTCAGTTCGTAAACAACAACAAAGAGATTTTGGCCAAATATTTACCCAAACGAATATGATGAAAAGACCAGATCATTTTACGAATGACTTGTGAAAAGGTTGTTCTTTTAACTGAGGTCTGTAAAGATGTGCATTAAAATACATTAGGATGCCTGCGAGGGAAAACGGGACCAAACCACGAATGCACACCACATTGGAAGGCATTTCTTAAGATATTAAAACGAATATTATGATAGTATGCACAACGCATTCGTCAAATTGGGTAAACTTTCAACAGGATTAACTGTGAACATTACCGTTAAAATTACGTTAGAAGTACTTTACTTCTACGGTAAATATTACGGTAAGTTTCATATCATCTCCTGAGTGCAACAATCCGCCATCTGCAATGCTGCTTCATTGCAGATGGCGCCTTGTGGCACTCATGGGGCGATATGAAAATAACACTGTGTCTCGTGCAGAGCTCCGGCAAATGGGGCAAGATTCATTCCTGATGTACTACGTTTGCATTTTTTTGTGAATATTGCTTGTCGGATAAAGCTGTTAGACGATGTGAAGAATTAATTGTGCTTGATCTTCTGTTTACATGATAAATATATAGAACTGGTTCATCTAAAGTGTTTCAACATTGACCGGCCCTCTGTTTACAAATCAATTGATTTATCTCCACGTTTCTTCTATCTGTTTGTATATATAATCACCTCGAGTTAAAGTTCTATGTCGCCATTGTTAATGAGCTGCAGCAGTCTTGAGTTTTTCAAATGATTTTGAGCACCACTTGCATATTTTCATAATTTTATTTGGGTTATCACAGTTTTCCGGGTATCCTCCGGAGTCCAATAGATGCAAACTGTCGTGGAGGATAGAAATATTGAGATCAACATAGAAGAAATTTACCACCACAACTGGTATTTTCTTGTGTCGCTAAATCTGGCTATATACGTTAAAATGGCCTCAAAGTTATTAATTATCTGTGTATATTCCAGTGTTCATGCTAATCAGCACTGGTCTACAAAGTGGTACACCACGAGGCGCAGCCGAAAGATCTATCAGTTTTCAAACAGTGTAAATTTTATACACCTTGGAATACACACAGACAACGAATTTATTTCGCCACCTACTCAAGCCAGAAAATAAGCAGACTGTCATCTGCAAAATGAGGTCCGCAGAGGTGAATTCAGTGATGCTACCCTGCATAGCAGGGTAGCACCACTAAATTCACCCTCTGTGAACCTCAATCTGAATCGGGGTCTCAAAATTAAACAGAAAGATGTACCCAGAGGATAAATTTGCCCACTGTATGGGATAGCATCATCAAAGTTCACCCTGTGGGGACCTCATTCTGCAAATGTCAGACTGCTTAATTTCAGGCCTGCACCTACTCTATCATATTTTCTTTGACAGAGCTTTGTGAACTCTGTCAAACAGAATGTAATGAATATAACTGGTTATATTTATAGTTATTTTCACAATGAGGTACATCAAAGATTAACTAATCAGTTAATAACAGACTTTTTGGAATATTTATTTATTTATTGGGGTTTAACGACACTTTCGATAGGCAGGGTCACCTCATATAGGACAGTTTCACGGGTAGAGGAAGCCGGAATACCAAGAGAGAACCAACGAGCAACTGTCAGATTCCCCAACGTACTGACTCTGCACAAGCAGGGTTAGCATTGGTTGAAGACAAGTACAAGGCAATACGCCTTAACACACGGCGCCACCGCGCCCCACGTGGGCAATCGAATGCTTTTTTGAATATTCAATGAGTAAATTTACTTTATTCAGATATAAATGTATGTTCAGTGGATTTAACCCTCTACCTAATACAAAAGGCAGACGACACTTGCAAACCAAATTCTTGAATAACTAATTTTTTCATTGTTTTCGTCAAAACCATGACATATTCCACCTCACTGGAATGAGCTCAGTGAGCTCGTTCCAATGAGGAATCATAAACTATGTTTTTGAGAAGAGAAATGAAAAAAATAATGTTGAACGGTGATTTTTGCGAATAGCCCTGGGCGGTTTTGGACGTTACTTTTGGTAAAGGGTTAAACTTTAGACGGAGGTCAACTCACAGATGTTGTCAAAGTGACTTTTTGAAGAAGAAAACAAATAATTGATAACTCCATATTAACCCTTTACCTAACGTAACGGCCAAAACCGGCCAGCGCTATTCCCAAAAATCGCCAATTAATTTTCACTATTTTTTTCATTTTTTGTCTCAAAAACATAGGTTATGACCCCTCGTTGGAATGAGCTCGTTCCAACGAGGGGTCATAACCTATGTTTTTGAGACAAAAAATGAAACAAATTAGTTATTCAAGAATTATTTTTGCAAGTGTCGTCTGCTTTTCATGTTAGGTAAAGGGTTAAAATGTAGTTTCCTTAGTCATCTAATGTTTTATCGTGTATAACACAAAACCAAAAATTATAAGTTTTGTTTCTGTATATATTATTCGAAGAAAAGCATTGTTAATTTTGAAACACAAAACTAAAAAAGTGTTTTGATTCTCAGTCAATCCTTCATTGAATTTGAAGCCCCGCATTGGATATTTCTGTTGCCTTTCAGTGTCTTCCAACATTAGTACAAACTCAGGGAGACCCGAAACTTTTTTACATAATTTGATTGATGCATATTTATTTAGTTGCGTCCCCAATATGTTTGCCTTGTTACAATTTATGGGGCACTCTGCCATAAATTGTAACGGGACAAATCCCCATAGATTAGATACTTTTACTTCAAGGATAATATGAAGAGCATCGAAAGAATATGAAACCTTTGAATTGCAATAACTACAATTTGTTATTAGAGGAATATTTTATTTTTCAAAATTAAAAATGAATTTATTTGTATAAATATGCACTTTCTATATTTATGTGTGTAAAAAGACAGCTGAAAAACCTCTCCACGAGTCCATGTTTGCTCACGTTTTGCAAAATAAAAATTAAAATTAAAGCCCTCCCTTCCTTGCTTCCTCCCTCCCTCCCTCCCTCCCTAACTGATTTGAAAACAAAAATTGCCTGAGAATCAATTAATTTATTTTGTGCAGCCTGATATCATTATTATATTCTATATTTATGAACTTTTAAAAAAATATCACATTGTCAGTATATTCATGTTTTTACATCAGAGTGAACTGAGTGTGTGAGTGCATTGTTTACATGTTCGATAGGTCGTCCCCTGAGTTCCAAAGTGTTCTATGTGCCTACTGGCACACAGAACACTTTGGAACTCAAGGGACGAAGGGTTTCGCCAGCAATTACTTGCTTGAACCTTCCTCGCTCATCAAATTATTTCATGGGAGATAATTTTATCGAAAGTCGGTTTTCAAGACAAGTGAGAGAGGAGAAATCAGTCTGTACATTTTTGCAAGGATGTATTGTGAGAAGCTTGTTTAGTAGTGGATTAATATCATTTGAGAGGTTCCGGAAGCGATTGAATCTTGGAACTTTGGATGGTTAACTTTCATCTTGGTTCTTTATCTTTCTGATCCCTACATAAGTACCGTACTACTGCTTTTTTACGCTTATATTAATGCTCACCTATGCAAACGAAATCGTTAATGTGATGTTGTGAGGGTGGTCGAACCTTGACGGTTTGTATATCTGATAAAAGACATTCCAGTTCGTGCTGGCGAACCTCCAACATAAACAAATGGTTAGATAAGCCAATTTATGAGAAACAAGTTTCCATTGTGATTAATCTTTTGATCCCTTCGTATTCACGTAGTGATAGATAGAATCAGTGAGTATCTATCACTTTTCTCAACTTTTTGTGTTAGGTTGACCGACTGACTAACCCCATCAGATTGTTATGGTATTTTATCTAACAATCATATAGATTGTGGCCCGAAAACCACGAGATACGGTACGTATCACATAATGTGTTCCGAATCCGTATCATATAGACGACTCATTCTGATTCTGTATCATATAGACGACTCGTTCCCGGTACCGCGACGGGCTGTCATAACACTCGCAAGAATACATGTGCGTTTCAGTGGTGATCAACTCAGCTGATCTCTTACAAAAGAAAACAAAATTCCTTAGTTAGCGACAGAACTATTAGTAGCCAATGCCCCCCTCCCCTGACCCCCAATAAATAGTAACTGCACAATTCAATATTACACCTACCCGGTTCCTAAGGATGTGCCCACGTCGCACACTCGTAAATTCAAGCTGTTCATCATAGGAAGTGACATTGATAGTGAATAAATTGACAACACAACTTTGAAACGGTGACCGCGTTACTCATTGTTTTTTAGAGTGCACAACAATATAGTTTCATAACATACGTTTTTTTTAACTTTTTCTTGTCCAACATTATGTCTCAAAACTGTATTAATAATTTAAAATTTAATCTGTTTATATCACAAAATTGTTAGATAAATGATAATGTGCATGTCCTGTGATTTGCATCAGATTCTCGGTTGTGTTCAAAAATGGGATCACAACTCGCCGGCAAAGCCGGCTCGTTGAGATCCCATTCTGGACACCACCTCGAATCTGATACAAATCACAGGACATGCACATTATCATGTTAATCTGTACATATCACAGGTGGCGGCTACGCCATATTGTTAAAACAATACACATGATTTGAGTACATTCAAGCACTGAAATGAGTCGAGTCTCTGGCACACGAATTCTCTTCTGAGATCGTTATCTGAATCCACCTTGATATATCTACGTCATGTCTGGTTGCTGAAGAGTTGGACCTAGAAATTTTTGTTTAACCCTTTTACCAACGCACTGGATATCAAAATTAATTATTTTAATTGTTTTTTTTTAATTTTTCAAAATATTTCAACGAAGCCATATCATGTGACCCCCTCATTAAATGAAAAATATATTTTTTCAACTGCTAAATTTTAAAATTACGCAGACGGATGTAGTCGATTCGGTAGGTAAAGGGTTAAAAAGCTAATTTGGTGCCATTCGATGCAGAACAAAACCACAAACAACGCATCCAAAATCCGCCTTGGGAATTTGTTTGTTTATAAATTTGGGTGGTGTGTGACTAAGTATTACAGCTCTCACGCGCCAATGGCATTCTGGGGGATTTCATGGGGGATATCATGTGACGTCATGTCGCGGTGTATTGTGGGTGTCACATGTGTTGCCATGGTGACCTACTTTGGCGGCCATGTTTTGACATTGATACCTTTGTAATAGGTATCAGTGTTATTAGATTATTGCGTGTATCCGTTGTCCATTCTATATGATGGAAGCCGTCATCTTGGTTTAGAAGCGAGTATTCTCCAATTACCACAAACGACTAAACAAGTAGGGCCTATCACGAATATCCAAATGGACCCTACCAGACTGCCACCAGGAGTAATACGAAATGGTCCATTAACCCTTTATTATTTTTGTACGTGTTATGACGTACGAAATCAAACAGCACGTTGATACTTTGTGGTCATTTGTTTTGTTATTATTTTTCGACTTTTTAAAGTTTTAAACTCAATTTCCTATTTTCTCCCGTATACTGCTCAGTGACAACCGTTGAGCTAAATGTTATCGCAGCTTAAAATACTAGTATAATCCTGCTGTCAAGACTTCTCAACTGGCTGAGTGCCAGAAGCCACTATCAGGGCTTTCAAAAAATGAGGATACCAGAGCAAAAGCCAACACTTTCTTTGCTAATATTTCATATTCAGTCAAACACAAATAATATTTTGTTCATATACATTTGTTTTATTACAAATTATTGGAGAGTAACTGTGGGTACTCTCCAATAATTTGTAATAAAACAAGTTTTGAATAACAAATTCAGACCACCAAAAATAATCTAGCGCTCAGCCAGATAAATACTAATGTGAAAAAATATCTTATTTGACGTTCCGACGTTTGACGTCGCATTTTGAAAAAATGTTGAACGAACTGAATTCCCAGTGACGTTTGAACGTCAGGATAATTAAAGTCTCAAAGGGTTAATCAAGTAATGTATGGACAAGGGTCTATTTAATTAGTCTCCAAGTGGCTTATAGACCAATACCACTGTAAATTATCCACCGAACTATCTCCTAATTAAATTAATACTTTCTACCCCTGCTACTACTTTCTACCGCTACTACACTAACTACAATGACGATTACGCCTCCTATGGTTATCACTATCTTTCATACACTAGAGTGTACATCATTACTACTGATTTGTAGCACTACTATAATCTTATCTCTGAACCTGTCTCGACTTCTGCCTTAGATCAAGTCTTAGGAAGTTCAATCAGATTGTGGCGTTCTGCTAAACCCGAATCAGTTTATGCAGTTCCTTGATCGATTGCATGCTGAGGTCATTGCAGTTGAGAGACTGTCTGTTGATCCTACCGATATGTGCTGACGTGATTGTTAACCCCCTGCACTCTGATGTCAAAATACCAAAATTTTAAGTTGTCATATTTCCCATAATGCATCTAGAAATTTAGCCAATTCAATCTTGTTTGACAGAGCTCAATGAGCTCTGTCAAACAAGACTGAATTTGCTAAATTCCTAGTTGCATTATGGGAAAATTTTGCAATTGAAAATTTTGACATATCGACATCAGTGTGGAGGGGGTTAACAATGTAAGCACAACACATGCAATACATCGAACACACTTGAATTATACACATTATGCTAAGGTGACAGGTCGCAACGTACCTCAAAACATATTGCACAGGGACACGTGCGTGTAGTTGGGAGGGGGGGGGGGGTGGGGGTGGTACTTATCACATGGTGATGAACTTTTTGTGGATAGTTATCTGAGGATAGTTATCTGATATTTTTCAAAGGATAATCATCAATTTTTGACGATCATTGCAAACAGGGGTAGAAGGCATTTGTACCACTAGGAGATAGTGAGAGGTATAGTTGACAGTTGTCTAGAAGCCATGAAACTATTGACTATCTAGAACTTGGGACCCAAGGGTTGGTCTAGGCGCTATTCCCCAATAGAGCCAATCAGTTCCCACTTGTCCCTGCCAGCCCCAAAAGACTAGTCCTCACATCACTAGCCTTTAGTTCGCAAATACCCACATGAGCCTATTTGCTAAATGTTGTCGAGACACCTTACGAGCTATCACAAAAACAGATCTCGGTCTTTTAAGCATGAGTCCATGTACCACATGTGCAGTTTGGATTGACGTTTTCTGAGCAAATATCACACACGTGCCGACACGGCCAGATGTCTGTATAGGCAGATAGGGCCAAGGAGAATTGAGCAATCTGACTGGATCTAATAAAACCCAATGGAGGACAGAGGTTGGCACTAGAGATAGCTAGAACTAGATCGAATGGTAGTGTCAAGAATATCCAGGAGATGCCTTAAAAGCTAGAAAGAGTAACACAACTCCAATTCTACAAAGTTTGGGGTGCTTTTTCTTTCAAGTTGCCGGAATACAGACCAATCGAATAGACCTTTGGACATATAATATAATTGCTTAACGATCTTATAGCACTATGTGTTTCTCGAGATAGGTGTTTGGAAACGTCCTTGTGAGTAATTTGTGGTAGTTGTTCGGTCGTTTCCGGCAATTGGATATACTCGAACCAACGAGTCTGAGATCACGGTATGAGGCATTAATTTATATCGCAGTGATTTGGTTTCTGCAGAAGGACAAAAATTTACGAACTATTTTTGTTGCAGACGGTAGTGAGATACTGTCGCTGTACTAGCGCCCTCACTTTCTTCGTCTGTCTATAAATATGAGAACGTTGTTTTGCTGACCAAGAGACCTTTGACATGCCGTTTGATATTAGATAGCCAAATGCCCCTTGAGTGTGTTGAGTGGTTATTGTTTTATGAATAAAGTGGTTGCTTTGACTACTTGACTGGATAGATGCCGAGTCACTGCACTTCACTGACTCTTGACTTCAATACGGAGAATACCTCTGACAGCGGTGCAGAAAATGATCGGTCACTAAAGACACTTGCGGATTTAGACATTTGAGGTGGATGGCGAAAGGAAATTACCCTTATTTTGACTTATTTAACCCTTTCAACCCTTGTGGTATCTTCCATGTCAGTTCAATAGCAGCAATTGGAAGAGTCCACATTCCTTATTTGGGGTAGAGCAATTAATATTTTCAACGTGCAGCCCCATCTCACTTAAGGTTCTATATAATTAATGGAAAGTTAGCTTGAAAATAGGTGATAGGTTATTTTCAATTTCGTCAAAAACCTATGCAAAATAATAATTGTCACTTTTTGCCCTCCATCCGTATTTATGAACAATGTTTCACAGTTTTGAACATCAAAATTTAAAAAGTTATAACATTTTTTAGATATTGGACGCCATTAAAAATAACATGTCATATTTTCAAGCTAAATTTTCCATTACTTATATAGCACCTTAATCCTTTACCTAACATGAAAAACAGACGACACTTGCAAACAAAATTCTTGAATAACAACTTTTTTTCATTTTTTGTCTCAAAAACATAGGTTATGACCCCTCTTTGGAATGAGCTCAACGAGCTCGTTCCAAAGAGGGGTCATAATCTATGTTTTTGAGTCAAAATGAAAAAAATAATGACAATTAATTGGCGTTTTTTTTTGTGAATAGCTAGCCTGTTTTTACGTTACGTTGAGCAAAGGGTTAATGAAATTATGAAGTACCATGTTCCTAGGCCGGAAAAGTTCACAGGGTTGATGAAGTTAATGGGACCAGTGCCGTAACTCAAAGCATTTTTACCAATGAAATGTTTTGTAAATTACTAAAAGGCCCGTCAACTTAATATTCACTTATTTTGGTATTCAAGGCGTGTGGGGCGCGGTGGCTCAGTGGGTAGAAGTGCAGGCTGCAAGCCGAGAGGTCCTCGGTTCGAATCCCACCTGCGGCAACCGCGTTGTGTCCTTGGGCAAGACACTTCACCCCATTGCCCATGTGGGGGCACGATGACGCCGTGTACTAAGGTGTACTGCACGTCGATGGTACGCATGTCTTCAATCAATCTAACCCTGCACTGTGCTGCAGTGCGGAGTTACGATGTTGGGGAGCTGGTAGCTGCTCGTCGTTGCTCGGTGGTTCTCTCCGGGTACTCCGGCTTCCTCCACCCGTAAAACTGTCACGGTCATGATTAGCCATTGTGCATAAATATGTGACCTTAAACATCAATAAATAAATAAATAAATTCAAGGCGTGTATGCTTCTTGTAATAACCACATAATTGATACCCAACTAGAGCCAGCGATCTTCACAGCAATCTCTGTTCAAAATGTGTATGTATTTGTTTTCAATTATTGCCTCATAAACGCAGCTTATAACCTCTCATTCAGGGACGTGGCGACAGGGGGGGGGGGGGATGTCACCCTCCCCCCACTGCTGGCCAAAATTTCCTACAGTTGGAAATTTTAGGGCAAGTCATAAGTAGTTGGAAATTCCATCTTTCTAGATTTTAGAGCTTCTTTGACGATGCTGATGTCTCCTTTACTTCCTAAAATACCAACTCGGTTTCAAATTGGCAAAAATTTTACCTGTTATTATTTACAACTGCAGTGTACCCAATATCGAGCTTCATAAGTATACATGATGTCAATCGGTACGAGATTTCTATAGTACGTTTACTTAACGTAATAAAAAAAATCCTCGAAATGCACTTCAAGAAAATCACATCATCCAAAATCGTTATCCTGAGTTAATCACATCATTCACAGTTACAAAATGATGAAATATCGAAAATTGATCATTCCTGCATAAGATCTGATTTAATGTTAGGACAGTGTGAATTACTCAAAGTTCTCAGCTTGAGAATTTGTTTAGCACATATTCAATTCCCAGAAGAATACCAAATAATAATAACCTGATAATTCTATCATAAATGTGTTGGCATTTGAGTTACTGGAATCAATTTTATGCCCCCTTTCATGGCTTCATTTTCAAAATCTTTCTCGGTAGTGAATTTCCAACTAAGGGGAGGCACCGGGAGGGGGTTCCCCCTCCTGGTCCCTCCCTCAAGTTGGAAATTTACTATCCTATAGCCACGTCCCTGTTTGTTTTTTTTACAAGTGCTGTCCACTTTCTGTGTAAGGGACAAAACCGGATTGCTTGAACTTTAGCGACAACTGTCAAATCGATAATAAAGCCTCGTCATCTGTTGGTTGATCCTTGTTTTATTTGCTAACTGACCACAGAATTTTCTTTTACTCGGAAATCTATGCTTATCGAGTTGAATGGGTTGCAATTCTTGAAATGCCCAAAGTTTACGGAGTGGCATCAATAGTATTCGTATTCAGCGCAAATGTTTCCTCAGAAACGCCAATGAAATGCTGTTTACACCAATCTTGATCCAACAAATGTTGGGAATGCACAAAGAGATAAATAAAATATGCTGTGTGTATTTACCGTAAACTGCCAATTAAATCAACAAGTACAGTACACGTCAAAATAAGTTGTAGGATAACCACTGTAAACTATGTATCTTTCTCTTCCTACACAGATAAGACCAGAAGCTGGCATCATTTTCTGGAAAGCTCTCACTGAGAGCTTTCCAGAAAATGATGTCAGATTCTGATCTTATCAGCGCAGGAGCAGCACTATACTTGGTTTATTGTGGTTATGTTACAATTTATTTTGACTTGTACTGTATTATATATGCTATTTTAAATTTTTTCATTATTAGCAGTTAACCACACAACACTGCAGAAGCAACTTATTATTCTATAATAAATTTACATTTTATTGTTCTTTTGTAATTTTACATTTTATTACGCTTAATTTATTATACACACTGGGACGATCTAGAAGAACAGGGAGAACTCACACAATCCAAAACGATCTAAAAGAAGAAATATAACTCACACACACACACACACACACGCACGCACGCACGCACGCACGCACGCACGCACGCACGCACGCACAGTTTGTTAACTGAGCAAGAGGCGGATCTAGGATGTGAACAAAATGAGGGTTGGGCATTATTTAAGCCTGGCTGTTTTCCAAGGTCAGTACACCCGTAACAGGGCAAAACCACCATGACTTTTCCAACGCGTTTCGACACCTTTTCCGAGACCTCTCGGGAATTTGTCCAAGACTCCCAGGGTAGTGGTATGGGGGAATTCCAATATTCCAGGTGAAGAAGACATTCTCATCTCCACAATTTCTCGATGATTTTTTACTCTTTTGTGGTCTGATAATCACGGCTTACCCAAAAGGAAGGAAATTACCCTTATTTTGACTTATTTAACCCTTTCAACCCTTGTGGTATCTTCCATGTCAGTTCAATAGCAGCAATTGGAAGAGTCCACATTCCTTATTTGGGGTAGAGCAATTAATATTTTCAACGTGCAGCCCCATCTCACTTAAGGTTCTATATAATTAATGGAAAGTTAGCTTGAAAATAGGTGATAGGTTATTTTCAATTTCGTCAAAAACCTATGCAAAATAATAATTGTCACTTTTTGCCCTCCATCCGTATTTATGAACAATGTTTCACAGTTTTGAACATCAAAATTTAAAAAGTTATAACATTTTTTAGATATTGGACGCCATTAAAAATAACATGTCATATTTTCAAGCTAAATTTTCCATTACTTATATAGCACCTTAATCCTTTACCTAACATGAAAAACAGACGACACTTGCAAACAAAATTCTTGAATAACAACTTTTTTTCATTTTTTGTCTCAAAAACATAGGTTATGACCCCTCTTTGGAATGAACTCAACGAGCTCGTTCCAAAGAGGGGTCATAATCTATGTTTTTGAGTCAAAAAATGAAAAAAATAATGACAATTAATTGGCGTTTTTTTGTGAATAGCTAGCCTGTTTTTACGTTACGTTGAGCAAAGGGTTAATGAAATTATGAAGTACCATGTTCCTAGGCCGGAAAAGTTCACAGGGTTGATGAAGTTAATGGGACCAGTGCGTAACTCAAAGCATTTTTACCAATGAAATGTTTTGTAAATTACTAAAAGGCCCGTCAACTTAATATTCACTTATTTTGGTATTCAAGGCGTGTGGGGCGCGGTGGCTCAGTAGGTAGAAGTGCAGGCTGCAAGCCGAGAGGTCCTCGGTTCGAATCCCACCTGCGGCAACCGCGTTGTGTCCTTGGGCAAGACACTTCACCCCATTGCCCATGTGGGGGCACGATGACGCCGTGTACTAAGGTGTACTGCACGTCGATGGTACGCATGTCTTCAATCAATCTAACCCTGCACTGTGCTGCAGTGCGGAGTTACGATGTTGGGGAGCTGGCAGCTGCTCGTCGTTGCTCGGTGGTTCTCTCCGGGTACTCCGGCTTCCTCCACCCGTAAAACTGTCACGGTCATGATTAGCCATTGTGCATAAATATGTGACCTTAAACATCAATAAATAAATAAATAAATAAATAAATAAATTCAAGGCGTGTATGCTTCTTGTAATAACCACATAATTGATACCCAACTAGAGCCAGCGATCTTCACAGCAATCTCTGTTCAAAATGTGTATGTATTTGTTTTCAATTATTGCCTCATAAACGCAGCTTATAACCTCTCATTCAGGGACGTGGCGACAGGGGGGGGGGGGGGGGATGTCACCCTCCCCCCACTGCTGGCCAAAATTTCCTACAGTTGGAAATTTTAGGGCAAGTCATAAGTAGTTGGAAATTCCATCTTTCTAGATTTTAGAGCTTCTTTGACGATGCTGATGTCTCCTTTACTTCCTAAAATACCAACTCGGTTTCAAATCGGCAAAAATTTTACCTGTTATTATTTACAACTGCAGTGTACCCAATATCGAGCTTCATAAGTATACATGATGTCAATCGGTACGAGATTTCTATAGTACGTTTACTTAACGTAATAAAAAAAATCCTCGAAATGCACTTCAAGAAAATCACATCATCCAAAATCGTTATCCTGAGTTAATCACATCATTCACAGTTACAAAATGATGAAATATCGAAAATTGATCATTCCTGCATAAGATCTGATTTAATGTTAGGACAGTGCGAATTACTCAAAGTTCTCAGCTTGAGAATTTGTTTAGCACATATTCAATTCCCAGAAGAATACCAAATAATAATAACCTGATAATTCTATCATAAATGTGTTGGCATAAATTTGAGTTACTGGAATCAATTTTATGCCCCCTTTCATGGCTTCATTTTCAAAATCTTTCTCGGTAGTGAATTTCCAACTGAGGGGAGGGACCGGGAGGGGGTTCCCCCTCCTGGTCCCTCCCTCAAGTTGGAAATTTACTATCCTATAGCCACGTCCCTGTTTGTTTTTTTTACAAGTGCTGTCCACTTTCTGTGTAAGGGACAAAACCGGATTGCTTGAACTTTAGCGACAACTGTCAAATCGATAATAAAGCCTCGTCATCTGTTGGTGGATCCTTGTTTTATTTGCTAACTGACCACAGAATTTTCTTTTACTCGGAAATCTATGCTTATCGAGTTGAATGGGTTGCAATTCTTGAAATGCCCAAAGTTTACGGAGTGGCATCAATAGTATTCGTATTCAGCGCAAATGTTTCCTCAGAAACGCCAATGAAATGCTGTTTACACCAATCTTGATCCAACAAATGTTGGGAATGCACAAAGAGATAAATAAAATATGCTGTGTGTATTTACCGTAAACTGCCAATTAAATCAACAAGTACAGTACACGTCAAAATAAGTTGTAGGATAACCACTGTAAACTATGTATCTTTCTCTTCCTACACAGATAAGACCAGAAGCTGACATCATTTTCTGGAAAGCTCTCACTGAGAGCTTTCCAGAAAATGATGTCAGATTCTGATCTTATCAGCGCAGGAGCAGCACTATACTTGGTTTATTGTGGTTATGTTACAATTTATTTTGACTTGTACTGTATTATATATGCTATTTTAAATTGTTTCATTATTAGCAGTTAACCACACAACACTGCAGAAGCAACTTATTATTCTATAATAAATTTACATTTTATTGTTCTTTTGTAATTTTACATTTTATTACGCTTAATTTATTATACACACTGGGACGATCTAGAAGAACAGGGAGAACTCACACAATCCAAAACGATCTAAAAGAAGAAATATAACTCACACACACACACACACACACGCACGCACGCACGCACGCACGCACGCACGCACGCACGCACGCACGCACGCACGCACGCACGCACAGTTTGTTAACTGAGCAAGAGGCGGATCTAGGATGTGAACAAAATGAGGGTTGGGCATTATTTAAGCCTGGCTGTTTTCCAAGGTCAGTACACCCGTAACAGGGCAAAACCACCATGACTTTTCCAACGCGTTTCGACACCTTTTCCGAGACCTCTCGGGAATTTGTCCAAGACTCCCAGGGTAGTGGTATGGGGGAATTCCAATATTCCAGGTGAAGAAGACATTCTCATCTCCACAATTTCTCGATGATTTTTTACTCTTTTGTGGTCTGATAATCACGGCTTACCCAAAAGACCACCTTTATAAGTCTGCCCCACGTCCACTAGCTGGTGGTGAAAGTGGACGACAGCTGCAGTTGATTATGGAGGTAGAAAACAAAATTTCTTATAAAGAATGTGAATGTTTTGAAATACTTCATACTGTTCGTGTAGATTGTTTAAATATTAATAATAATTAAACAAAATTGTAATTGATTTATGAACACGGACAGAAGATCTTTTCCAGACCCGGAAACATGATTTTAACCCTCCGCACACTAATAGCAAAGTACTGAAATTTCATTCAGCAGTTTTCTCCCATAATGCAACTGTGAGCTCTGTCAAACAAAAGTGAATTGGTTATATTCGTAGTTGCATTATGGGAAAAATTTCAAATTGAAATTTTGATATCTCGACCTGTGTATGGAGGGTTATAAATGCAGGACTTTTCCAGAATAGCAGAGTGAAGTATGAACCCTGTTTTTCTAATATGGTGGTAATTCACTAACTCTTTGGACCCTGATGGTATATTCCATGCCAGTTTAAAGCCATCAACTGGTAGAGTCTATATTCGTTACTTGATTGAAGTTTAATCAATATTTTCAATGTGCAGCCTTGGGACTGCACATTGAAAATCTTGATTGATCTACCACACAAATTCACCTCAACAATACTATCTACTTTATGGCTTTGTATCACGATCCTGAACCTGAAAAAGGCCATCCGTGTTCAAAGTGTTAATGAACAGGGGCGGCGGAACCGGGGGGGGGGGGGGGGGGGGGCTGGGGGCTTCAGCCCCGCAACTGGGCCATGTTCTTTTGTATGCATATATTTTAACACAACCAATGACTGGTGAAACAAGGGGCGGATCCAGAGCCTCCCCCATATTCTCGCCAGCTATGTTTCTCTCGTACTGGTTCAGTTTCGATAGATTTCGGATCATTTTTTGCAGGAAGTGGCAACAAACGCTAAAATGTATACAGTCTGTTAAAAAGTCGGTTAACTGAAAGAGATCGTAATCTTACAGACATACAAGTACCAAATCCACCCCCCCCCCCCCCCAAACAAGATAATCCACAGACAGTATAATTGCTGTAAACGTCTGGTAAAACATACAGGTGTGGTCTATTTATCAGCTTTGGTCGATACGACCAAAGCTGATAAATAGACCTCCCCTGTATGCTTTACCGACGTTTTTTAACACGGCTCTCAAAATGTGAAATCTTTCAAATACATCTCCTGAAAAATCTCAAAATATCCACTCAGATATTGAACTGATATGGAAATTGGGGTTTTGGGACCCTGGAATTTAAATATTTTTCATACCGACGAGCATCCATCGCCCGACCCCCCCCCCCCCCTCCCACCACCACACACTTTGAAAATCGTTCCGCCGCCCCTGATGAAGTTAATGGGATCGGTGCTGATCAGTCACAATAATCTCAATTATTCCAAACCCGCAAGCATAATTTAAACCCCCAACACACAAATGCTAAAATACCAAAATTCCATTCAGCAATTCCCCCCATGATTCAACTATGCACTCTGTCAAACAAGATTGAATTGGTTCAATTTCTAGTTGCGTTATGGGAAAAATGTTCAAGGTGGAATTCTGATATCTCGACCTGTGTGTGAAGAGTAAAAAATCCAGGACTTTTCCATAATTCCAGGGTGAAGTATGAACCCTGTTTTTCTAATCTATATAGCGGTACGAACTCTTTAACCCTTTGGGCCCCGATGGTGTATTCCATGCCAGTTCAGAGGCATCAACTGGTAGAGCTTATAATCGTTACTTGGGGAAGATCAAGCAATATTTTCAACGTGCAGCCTCGGTAATGCACGTTGAAAATCTTGAATGGTCTACCACACAGATTCACTGAACAGCTATTTACTTTATGAATTCGGGTCGTATTACTACGATCCTGAACCGGTAAAGAAGACTTTCGGGTTGAAATGGTTAACTAGTTAATTCTAAGAGACGGGATCCATAACTTATTGCCTCAATATACAACACCTTATACTCTCCATTATTTTCAGCATTTCTTCTCTTGACTAGCCTCCACTCTCTCCAAAACAATCCTGTCTTACAGAGTATTGGGTGCAGCTTATGGCACTCTCCAATAGATTATAATAAAATAATTGGTAGAACAAAACACAATTCTACAGTGGATGACAGATTTTTTGGTTGTTCAATGCACTAAAAAAGTGCATGTAAGTTTTTCATCCTTTGAGGAAAATGTTCGCTTGAACAAAAGAAAGGATAAATAGATGCGGCACTCGCCGATAGCGCATCCTACTGGATTTCTTATTTATTTATTTGTGTTTAAGGTCACTTTGAGCATCTATGACCATACTGGACCCGCCTGTAACGTAGAGGCTGATTCTGCTAACTTGTTATCGAAACGTTTCAATGCTGTAAACAAATTTTTAATTTTTTTTTTCTAATTTATTTTACAGATTCTCATTCTTATTGGTCAGATTGGGCGGCAACCCAACTACACAGCTGACGTAATGGCTGTCAGGATAGCTTCCCTCAATCAGATAATTGATCCATGGATTTACATTCTTTTTAGAAAGGCCTTGTTGCTAAAGATTAAAGGTTTCTTTGGTCGCATTGTGTGGACTCGTTGCAAACTGCAGAAGTATGACGGAAGCATGGTGAATGGTAAAACCGATACGATGGCAAGACTGCATTCCAGAAATTCCATACATAAAGAAAATATTGAACTAGAAAGGTACGCGGACACTAATGGTCACCCAAAAACACCGGCTGACACGGTGGTAGTACTGAACAAAGGTGATCTGACGTCATTAATAGTCGAGGACGTAAATGGACAGAGTGTGGACATGTTGTGATCTCAGATTTCTGTTTAGTAACAATTTTTCTAACGATAAATGAGTTCATCGACTGGTCTCATGCAGGGACCGATCAGGACTATTTAAAATATGCTCTAGCCTCGGAGCCTATTTTTTCAATTCATGCGCCAGATTTCAATTTACGGAGTCACACTGCTGTTTGTAACACACACTGCAAGTATGTAATAGCTCTCATCATTTTCATTTAGTACACTATAGCAAACATTAATCTTCACTGTGGTTTCTGATCAAGTCTTGGCTGCCTATTTAGGCAGCCAAGACTTGATCAGAGACCACAGTGAAAATTAATGCTTGGTAATTAAGACTTGAAGTATTAACTTAAGCACTCTACAACAATGATAAATGATAATCATATATATAATACATGTAAGAGTGTCTCTCTCGATTATCCATCGAAAGAATATCAAAATATGATCTGAGAAGTTACGCGCCAACTGAGAAGCCTATTTCTGAGATTTAAGAGCCAGGTCCTGATGTTTCAGAACCAAATACGCACTGGCGCATGCCCAGGTCGGTCCCTGCTCATGAGTTCGGAGCAGGGTCTGATTGATGAGGCGGAAGACATTGACTTTTTCCAGCAGTCCATGGGCGAACTTTATGAACACAGACAAAATAATGTTGTACAATAGCAATAAAGGAGGTTCAGTGATAATTTAACCCTACAGCCCTATAATTACTGATCCTCCCTAAAAAGAACTCACCCACTGAATGTGTAGCATCGTTGTTTGGTGATTACTGAACTGGCACCGTCATTATACCTCATACTCACCCCTCCGCCCCCACCCCCATTGGAGGGGGGTGGGGGGAGGCACACGTAAAGTACGTTAGAAACGAATACTCACGAGTTTCCCAGACACGTTCTCGAAAAGTAAAACTATTTTCTACTAGTACACTTCTGGTAAAAAAGGCACCCCCTGCCTCCTTGCCCCAACCCCCACCTTCAGAAGGTAATGGGTAAATTCCCCAGCTTCCCACGCCCTTGACCCATTTGCATTTAACCCTTTGAACCCGAGAGGCCCATTTTCCGGCCCAGGAGCACGATACGTCATGCTTTCATACAGTATGGGGGCTGCTAAGTGAATGTGTGGGGTAGACCAATCAAGGCTGCACGTTGGAAATATTTATTGGCCTACACCTAAATAATGAATATGGACTCTTCCGATTGCTGTCATGAACTGACCTGGAAGATACCACTGGGGTTCAAGGGGTTCATAATATTAGTAACATGGTTTGCAGTTGCTGAATATGGTTGAACCGGTGCCCACAGCCCAATATTGAATTTACTAACACCGTCCATACCATATCTGGTCTGTAAAAAGCTGTGTAACCAATATATCTTAAGAATGTTTTCGCAAATATTGAATTATCAGCTTTAATGACTTATTAATGATAGAATTCTTACTTGTTCGATGTGAAACGGTTATCTCAGCCGCCACTTGGAGAGATCATTGGACAGAGAGGAGATAACTCTGTTATCCGTGTATAGATTTCAAGGGACTGTTATCAAATCTATACAACTTGCACCTGGCATCTTAAATCCAATGAAATTCATAGGAGGTAACACAGTGGTGAATATAGAACGATGGCTTTCATGAACATAGTATTGAAGAGGTTAATGTTGTCCCAGGCGGCCCCAATTCAAACGTATTTTTTTCAAAATATACAGGTAACCTTCTTCGTCCAGCCTCCAGCCTCTCGTTTTATCCCTCCGCGCTGCCACTCGTGCCATATCGATTAACCCATTCACACGCGCGTGTCGTTCTGTGTATAGACTGGTGGCTTTAAAGCTTGATAATACACATACAATAAATAATAAACAGGTCTATAAAAAAGTTAAAGTAGGGTAAAACTGGAGACTATCACGCATCGAATTACCGAAACAGCAAATGTTTTGTAAACGCCTATTTCAAATATGGGGAGATATATTAAAAGTTGCACAGGTTATTAATTACCTCATATGATCAGGGTTCATATAGGCTAAAAATGCTAAAATGCTATGGAAAATGCAATTTCATTTTCCAATTTCCAGTACCTGGAAAATTGTGGAAAATCTTAAGGAACTCCTCTCCACCTATTGATGGTTAACCACATTTCCCTGTACATACTGTAGTTTTAGGGAGAATAGGGATATGGAATATTTGAAGAGCAGACTATGGAAAGACTATGGACAAGCTATGGAAAAGCCTGTGAAAAATGAATATGTTGATGATATGTACATTTTTCGTGGCAATGCAAATTAAATATTTACGACAAATTTTGGTCATTGCTGACAAAAAAAAAACAAGTGTCAAGACTGGAAAGTTGATAACGTCTTACTAGTTTTCGTGCTAGGATTTCGTTTGAAGTCCGATGATGTGAAAGCTGTTACGCTGTGCCTACAGTCACAGTGTAACAGCTTAATGTCATCAGATGTAATCGATGGGAGAAGTTAGCGCGTTGGTTGACTTGACACTAACTTAAGTGGGAAGGTACAGAGCGAGTTGCGAAGTTTTTCACTGCCGTTCTAGCGATCCAATTGTATAGAGATCAGTATTTCTACGTCAGAAGTATGACACACCACCATGTCATGAATGACAATTTTCGTCATTGAAAGAGATTTACAGGAAAAGTAGCTTAATTTTTTAAAGCTGTCAGTACAAAGTTAACACTAAAGTGGACAGTTACTTAGTTGCTTCCAATTAGCTTGCCATAAAAGTCAAGTTTCCCTTTGTAACTTTTCCTAAACGAAAACAACAGACAGCTCCGAGAGCTGCCTGTTGTTTTCGTTTATTAAAAGTAACAAAGGCTTTGTTTTCTACTGATGTCACATGTGTTTTCTCAACAATTACGTGCTTCTTAATTGGACCTTCTTCGCCCCTCTCGTAATATCAGGGGAGATAACTTTATCGAATGTCGATTTCGTGACAAGATAAGTCAGGGATGTTGCCAGTGTGGCAGATATTGGTATTTAATCTTTCGATTCGCTTTGTTGAACGAGACCGAAGGCAGAGGTATGTACTCTTGGTGCACGGAACACATATAGGATGGTTTCACTTGAGAACAATAATAATATTTACACAGGAATGCAGACATAAGTACGAGTGTTCCTTATCAAAATGATGTAACTTGTAAATAAAAAATGAATTATCATCATTTTCATTGTAATTGGCTGTCATAAATGTGCAACTGATTATACATGTTATAAATGTAATGTATGAGAATAAATGTTTTAAGTGAAAAAACTGTTGTCACGTGAGAAATGTCCTGTTTTTCTGCAAAAACAATGGCCCATGAATGTTCGTGGATGTAGACACCTGTGTGAGGCGTGTTTTCAATATTTCTGTGAGAGAATTTGCGACCATATGTTTTGAGAGGTTGCATTGGTAATGCTCTGACGAAACGCACATTATTAACTGGTGGCGTCGCAAGGGGAAGGGAGGGGAGGTTTGAGGCGTGACCTCAACCCAATAAGTTTTCCAGTCGGGTCATTGTCGTCAAGATTAGAATCTTAGATGTAGATTTTCTCTTTGTGATGATCACGTGTTTCCTCACAAGACTAGATTTAACCCTTTGCCTAACACGAAAAGCAGACGACCCTTGCAAATAAAATTTTTGAATAATTATTTTTTTTCACTTTTTGCGTCAAAAACATAGCTTATGACCCCTCATTGGAACGAGCTCAATGAGCTCGTTCCAATGAGGGGTCATAAGCTATGTTTTTGAGACAAAAAATGAAAATATAATGAAAATCGAATGGTGATTTTTGTGAATAGCGCTGGCCGGTTTTGGCCGTTATATTGGGTAAAGGGTTAATACGTAAACTGATGTTGAACACACAGTCGACCACACAAATGGACTACTGTGGTACCCGTTTCGGGCAGTTTGGGCACTCGTAGGGGCCCAGCATGATCAGTTTGTTAATTAAATACGAAGTTGCGTCACGACTACGAAATATATATTTTATTTATCAGCAAATAAATTCTAAGAAAAATTGAGTTTTTGAACTATAACCCCGACTGGCTTGTATTCCAACTACATCATCAAGGCCCGCCCATACCTTGATGACGTATCTCGAATATTTTATCAGTCGGAACTTGTACCATCACAGTCAGGACAAATCAGGTTTAACACCCCCACCCCCGTCAGTCATCTTCGCGACTCTCCTGATTATTAACAGAGCCAAGGCCTTAAGACACTGAACGCGATGTGAGCGCTGCTCGATGCGATATTATCCGACACAGTACACTGTGATGAATCCTGTCCGCGGTATGCTTTTCTACCCAACGCTTTACAGCAGCCTTCTTAAGCCAGATTTTGGAAAGGTCTAGTCCCCCACCCCCTCTCACTTCTCTCCCAAAACAATCATTTAATATAAAAGGCAAAGGTTGTCATTTTCTTCAAACGTCCAATATTACACCCCCCCCCCCTCCCCCACTCCACCCACTGCGAGGGACAATTCGTTCTTGAGAAAAAAATGCCGAATAAACTCATGGGGACTAACTGAGTAGGATAATTCCACTCTGATGAACTGAATGCAGTATAGAATTAGATAGAGTTATAATTTAACACAAAATTTGAATTAGTAAAAGTTATCAGCGCACAAAATGGCGACAAACCTATTCAAATTTCATTCAGCGACCTTCTAGCTGGACAGAAATAACGAAATGATTCGATATACAGTGTATTTTATAATAATGATTGGTACACTAGTGTAACTTCAATCGCCAAACTTCTGACTTCGTCTACAGTGCAGATTCGATTCAAGGTTCGATTCTGTTTCGAATAATAGATCCGATTCGATTCAATTTCAAAGCGAAAATGAGTCCTAGTTATGAGTTAACTCTAAACCTGCTGAATATGCATTTTTAATTTTTTCCAAAAATCCGGCCATGGCTGCTGTGAAGCAGCCATGACTGGATTTAACCCTTTACAAAACGCAGACGATATCAAAATTTATTATTTTAAATATCATTTTTTTAATTTTTTTCAAAAAATTTCAACAAAACCATATCATGTGACCCCTCATTGGAACGAGCTCAATGAGCTCGTTCCAATAAGGGGTCACATGATATGGTTTTGTTGAAATATTCTGAAAAAATTAATTTTTTCAACTGCTCAATTTGCATATTACGCGGGCGGATGCGGGCGATTCGTTAGGTAAAGGGTTTATGAAAAATTCAAACAAATGAGTCCAATGAATCATTCATGAAATGATTAACCCAATTAAAATGAAAATATTTTGCTATTCAGAGGCACTATTGCCCCCATTCAGGTGACAAGAGTATTACCCTCCTGGCTGGAATATCTGCCGGCAGCATCCAAATAGTTAATTTTCCCGTGTGGAAGGGTTAAACACACGGAGGTGGGTAACAGGTGTTTCTCATGTTGGAATACCTGAATACCAGGGCAGAAACACTGGGATCGGGATAGTATCAAAAAACATATGGCACACCTATTAAGTGGATTATCATTGAAAAATGATGACAGGACTCAGACTGATAATAAGCCGAAGAACACATTGTGCACGTAAACCTGTTTTATACTTTTAAATGTACTTTAGCTTAATACAGTTTTGTTGGGAGTAAATTTATTCAGGCAAGCACAAAACTTCAATAAGAACACAGAGTGCTAAACATACTTTCCGTGTAGCCTCTCAGAAGATTAAAACTATAACAAGTGTGACTAATTAATTAGCCCAAGCAGCAAGCTTAGCTTTATTGGAACAGTTGGACACAAACCTGCACAAACCAGAAGGTATAAAGCATGACCCAAGATAGCCAGACACAAAGAAATCCCAGATGCCCAGTGTATTCAGCATCTTTAAAATAGAGTGGCAACTTGGCTTGTTCAAATCAAATTAAATCTTTATTCACTCTCTTTGACCACATGAGCGGTGTGAGAGGTATATATATATGTGTGTACATTGTAGTATATTGTATAGAAGTCAGTATAAATTGTTATATATTACTAAATATAAATAGAAGTAGGATATGCCAAAAGGCAGCAAGACTCATCCCCAGTATAAAACCCACTCCAACCGAAATCGATTAAATATCAGAACATCTCCAGAAACTGAAACCTCTTCCAGTCTGAAACCACAGTTGCAGGATGTCGCAGGAGTCGACTCACTGCGTCGATTCCAGTGGCACGACCACGTCCTCGAGTAGCTATTCAGCGTTTCACTTCTCAACGTAGCGTCGCTTGGTCGCTAGAATGATCGATGTCAAACTGTGACATAGAACACTCTAGCCCCCATGCGACGATATGGTGAGCCACAAGACTGCAGAGACCCCCCAATGCACCTCTATTCGATTTAAAATTCACCCTAAATTGATCATAACTAAGAGATACATTATCGTTACCTATAATCTAACAACTGTCAGATCCAAACGTTAGTTTGAAATGGAACACCCCCTCGCTCAAACACCCTTGGGAGAAGAAAATTAGACGAAAACAAGGATGCTTTAAAGGGCACCATGTTCAGCATATCACGATAAGGTAGGTACGCAGGTACTATGTCTCATATACCTTATGTCCGCTGCAGTTCTTGCAGCCACGAACGAGATATTTTCGGTATTCATCAAATTTTCGTGAATTTTCTTTTTATTTAATGCTCTACGACTACAAACTCTCCAATTTGTGGCCTTTATTTGCCATTAAGGCGCAAAATTTATGTGCCGAACCGGCGTCCATACAAAAATTACAACAACCAAACTCCAACCATTGGAATGTGTGAATATCCGCACAAAAAGTAGTCCCGTCTTATTTCTCCCCTATCTTTACGATTTACCAAGGCTGGCGAATTGAAATAATCGCAATGTGTTTCGAAGAAATAGAACAATAACAAAAAACACCACTTTCTTATTTTAAATAACAAGACACGTCATTTTATTTTTTTTGAACTCAATGCACTGAAGACGTGTGAAGTTGAACTGAAGAAATTTGAAAGTGATTTCGGCTTTTCGCTGGAAGGTGAATGAGAAAGTCAAACTTTGAAACCGCTGATTTAATGAATTGATTTAGTCACTGTCACTATCAATTATTCGAATTCGTTTGTATTTGGGACTCTGGAATTCATTACTGATGTGCTGACTCGTTTAAAGTACATGTGATTCGTCATCCGAACCTACGATGAAATATCGATTTCTAAATATCATTTTGATATTTCGTTTTGCCGACCGACAGGGGAATATGACTTAATTTTTCAGCGTGAATTGATGCCTGAGCATCAAATAAAATTTGATATTCACAATTGACGCGTCCCCTCAGTCACGATTTCTGACTGGAGTTGGGAGTGTTTTATACTGTGCATATCACCAAAATTTAAACTGAGATATCAACGGGGAAAAGACTGGTGGATTCGTGTATTTTATGTATCCTGACCATCTTGTCATAAGATTAACAACTCTAATAAATTTGCATAATTTATGAAGGACTGTAATATTTTTACTTGAGAAGAGCTCTCTGTATTTAAAAGCCGAAGGTCGTCTGTGCGTAAAGGAGGGTAAGTACATTTTTCTATCATCGTATAACCTTTGGCATTCCATAACGTAGTGATACTCGTCTCCAACCTTTCCCATTGGACAAAGTTTACAAATGCGGTCTTGTCTTGGGATATTTTTCCATCGGCCTGTCTCAATCGGCAGGTGATGATTAAATGTGATAAATTTAACAAGGGTAAAGACATCTGTTAATGGCAGACGGGATATATAAAATTTCATTTCTAAGTTGTGATCAAGTAACCTATAATTATCGTACACTGTCGACCTGGTAACGCTTGACCACCACTCTTGACGGAACTGGTCAGACAGGATATTCTTAACTTCAGATACCAAAAATCTTGTGTTCCCACAGTTTTGAGAATACCAAACGTGGGATAACCCAAAGGCATCTGTATGAAACCATGAGAAACGCCGCAGCAAAAGCTGTGACATTCTGCCACGCCGTTCCTGATGGCCACAGTTAATTCTGTTGATTATAGACCAGTTAACTGAATAGCTTGCCCAAATGTGAAACCGCGAAGATGACTGATGGGGTGGAGGCGGGGGGGGGGGGGAGGGGGATGTTAACTTGATTTGTCCCGACTGCGTTGACCCAAGTCCATCCTGGCTAATATGCCAACTACATCATCATGGCATGCCTTGGTGGTGTAGTTGGAATAATAGTCAATAGGTATCCAAGACATCTTTGGAAATGATTAGTGAATAAATGAAATATAGATGTAGCTGTCACGCAACTTATCATATAATTAATATGTTCTGCATTAATTCTCCAAAGTCGTCATGCTGGACTTCCAACAGCCCGATTCGGGTACGAAAGTCCTCCATTTTATGACCTATACTGTGCGCGTGACGTAAGTCCGTGTATCAAATCTAGTCTTGTTAGAAAGAACGTGAAGAGGGAATCTATATCTTAACCCTTTAAACTCGTAAGACCGATTTTTCGGTTCAAGGCATAATTTCTTTCCATTTCTGTCTTATTAGAAGAGGTCTATACACGTGGCATTGTTGATAAAATAACAGCAGTCTGCAGCCGTGCGGCTGCAGTTATTATTTTATCCTCCCTGTACATTGATAAGAGACTAAGCCATCTCATTGTAAGTGTACACAAAGGTGATATCATTCCAGGAAACGCGGGTTCAAAGGGTTAAGACTCCAATCCTGACGAAAATGTACCGACTGTAAAAAATATTAGGGGGGGGGGGGGAGGTGTGAACCCCTAACCGACCTTCACCTGACTCCCCTGCCTTCGTGTTATGATCGGTCGGCCAAGTGTGTGCCACACCACCACACCCTCAAATATCCGACGATAGTTATGGGTCTGACACTGTATGCACTCATCCAGGAGAGTGTGAGACAAGACCTAAATAGCTCTCTTAAGAATGCTGTGAAGTGCGTCTTCAGTGGGATTAATAAGTACTTAGCGGTTGGGCAAGCACATCGTCAGTGATGACAGAGAAAGTACACACGCCGAAAAGAAAAATATTATTATTTTCGTGGTATTCGCACTGAAGGAACCAGTGAGTAGAATAGACAAGTTCATCCAGATGCTGTGATGCAATGTGTGCGTGTTTCCATGTGGTGCTTTTGAAGGCAATACATATGTAAAACATTATTGATTGAAGCGAAAATCCACTGAGGAACCAAACGCCGAATGCCAAGCGAGTATCAGGGGCAGAGGCGGACTGGCCGTATAGTCCACCGGGAAAATTCCTGGTTGTCTTCTATTGGGTGCCCCCCCCCCCCCCCCCCCCCGAGGCCCCCAACATTGATGCACCCCAACACCTGATGGTACGTCAAATTTCGTGAAAATAACCAAAAGGCTAAGATCTGATTGCATTGACTGCCGGTTTATCGAACTGTTCTCTTTGTGGACTGCCGACGATGTACCTGCAGGACATTTCGATATAAAAGCAGTCAAGTCTGCCACCGATCGCTCAGATGAAAAGCAACAGCGTTCCTTCAATTTCAAAAATTAAAATTTTCTCCGTTGGGCCAAACTATGGTCTTCCCGATGGGTCCCCCCGCCCACCCCGGTAGAACCATTTTTGTCGAATGATCGATGAAGATGATAAAATGCCACCGAAATGTCCTCTATGTGGACTGCCATTGATCGCTCAGATACAAGGAAGACACGTTCGTTCAGTTCGCAAAAACAAAATTTTCTCCGGCCTTGGGCCCCCCCCTGGTACATTCCTCGGTAACTTTTCTTGGCCCAGTTCGCCCCTGTCCTCCACCCCTTTATCCTCGAATATTGCGCTTTCTTGATTGACTTGCCCAAACAGACGAGTAGCCGTTGAATCCAATACTTGAGCGGAGACCTAACTGGCAACATTAACGGTTGTGTAAGAATGTACAATATCAATTTTACAACTTTAAGAGCCGCGAGGTTCTATTCGAGATTCGATTCGAAATCCTCAGTTCGATTCGATTCGGTATAATATTCGACCCGAAATATGAGATTCGCAGGACCTTAACCATATACAGAGAAACGATTACCAGGCAAATATTCATTTATTAGCTTAACTTGATGATGTCAAGGCTAGCTATTGTCATGCTGCGTGCGGACGAGCTGGGGAAATTGTTTGGGCTATCTTACCAACACGAATGTAGAGCAGTACGTATCCCCACCAGGATCTACACCCATGATGCACGTGCCCCTTCTGAAAGTGCCCCACCTGCAAAGCCAGTAACCCACGAGTCCCGAAAATCGTAGAGCCCTGGCGCCAGGACCAGAAACACAAGATGCCATTGAACTGCATGGCATAAAAGCTGTCATTCATTTTCAGGGGAAATTTAAGGGCCAGTGGACACACTAAATCTTTTCTCTATTTTATTCCATCCATTGGGAGCACGGTGGCTCATTGTTCGGTATTGCACTGTTGGACTTCAAACTTCAAACCGAAAGGTCTTCGGTTCGATCCCCGCCCCGGACTTCATCCCGATTGCCTTCTTGGGTGCACGGTGACGATGTGTACTAAAGCGTACTGCACGTTGATGGTGCACTTGTGTTCAATCAATGCTTACCCTGCTTGTGTGGAGTTAGTACGATGGGAAGTCTGACAGTTGCTCGCCATTGCTCGGTGGTTCCCTCCAGCTTCTTCATCCGTAAAACTGTCCGACACGAGGTGACCCAGGCTGTCGAAAATGTCGTTAAACCCCAATAAACAAATAAATAAATGAATAAATAAATAAATATACCATTCATTTCCCGCAGGAAAAGGCGACTTTTGCAAGTCAAGCTCATAAAGTTTCCCAGAATGTCACATCGCAGGAAATTTTGTTAATTTGGACTGCAAAAGTCCGTCACGTCCCTAGTTACCTTGTCTCGTACTCTATCTCTCCTGCATGCCGCTTCGAGACAGGGGCCCGATGTTCGACAGTTAGATCGAGACCATCCAACGGTCCAGGCCCCGAAACAAAATTCACCTCGAGACCTGAAATTCTCCTCGCCGACCCTGCTCACTTAAAACTTCAGTAATTATTTATTCTCATCGGAGTACGTTTGGCCCACTTGTTGAGTAATGAACTAGAGATCGACGCTGCATTTTTTAGTGTTTAAGATCACTTTAAGCATCTATGACTGTATCTTGATCCTTGGAGGAGGAGGAGGTGCTAGAATCACTGCACGTCGTCCATGGCACACAGACTTGCAATTGATGCTATCCCTGAGCGTACCGGGTTAGTAAAGAGAGATATCAAACTATCACCAAATAACTTACAGTTACTTCCACTGCCTGGTTCTTCTCTCTGGGTACTTCGGCTTCCTCCACCCGTAGACCTCACACAATATGACCGTGGTTGGCGAGAGGGTCGTTAAAACCCCAATCAATAAATTATGATGATATGTGGAAGGGACAGCCAAGTCACCTAATAAAATCAAGTGATTGTATTTTGAAGCTCGATCTCGCAGCACAATTTGTAATGGTTAGGAAGTAGTCTAGCTTCTACGAGGACTGTAATACGTAATGCAGTTTTTGGGGTGACCAATGATTTTCATATGCACATTCTTCAAAACGCAGATACCTATTTGACCGAAATGAACGAGTTGAAAGTCGCCCTGTGAATATTTGAAATGCCACATCGTCCCCTGAGTTCCAATGTGTTCTATGTGCCAGTAGGCACATAGAACACATTGGAACTCAAGAGACATGTCAGGAGAGTACAATTCGAATGAGATGTACGGCATTGTGATCATAGAAGTAGAGATAATTTCGTCGAACCAGTTGCGATCGGGTTGAAATTCTCCTTCCGTTTACCCCCAACAATGCTGTAGAATCTCGCATGTCAAAAAATTTGAAAACATTGAATCCCATATCCTTAGCCAGGTAGACAACAACCCATACCTTGGCGTACAAATTTCCAACAATATGAAATGGACCAACCACATCAACTGGGTCACACGTAAAGCAAACTCAACACTCTGCTTCCAACGACGAAACATCAGATATATGCCAGAAAAATGCAAAAAGACCGCATATCTACCTCTTGTACGCTCGATTTTAGATTATGGAGCTATTGTATGGGATCCTTATCAGAAGAAGGATATGAACATGCCAGGGACAGTGCAAAGGAAAGCTGTGCGCTTCAGCACAGTCGATTATCGATTAAACCAGCCTGGCAGCATGACAAACATGTTAAAAACATTGAAAATCCCAACATTACAAGAGAGACGCAAGACACAACAACTGGCATATATGTGTAAGGTGGTAGCGGGATTAGTGCCAGCAATACCTGTGGAGAGAATTCTAACACCAAGACGATCGAGAAGGAAGATAAGACCAAGAGCGAATTCCGATTTCCAAACGAAGAACAAATGTGGAAAATGTTGTCACAAATAATTCCAAAAGTTTTGAAGTTCCGAGACACTAAAGTGACGAGTATAGAAATTCGTTTTCCGTTCGAACAACTATAGACTGGAACTACCTGGAGGGGATATTTGTTAACTCAGATTCCGTTGAGAGTTTTCACCTCTGCTATAAATAAAACAGAAGAGAGGCCGTCGTCGCAATAACATCTGCCCAATCATCCGTCCGATAATATCAGAAAGTGGTGACTTGGACGTAACCAAACGGATACAGAAACCGCTTAACGCCGTCTGAAGTGAACTCCAGCACTTTCAATACCCCTTCTGTCCGGCGTTCTTAACTGGGTTCAGGGCCAAATTATTTTGGGTGGTCTGAATTTGTTATTCAATAATTTGTCATAAAAGAAATATAAAACAAAATATTGAAAAATATGAAACATGAGCAAAGGAAATGTTGGCTTTTGCTCTGGTATCCTCATTTTAGTTTTCTGAAAGCCCGAATAGTGGCTCCTAGTACTAAACCAGTTGAGCGTTTTCAAGGATGGGGTAAATTCAGAATCAAGACGTTTCAAGACTACAGGAATATTAATCGATAATCACATTTTACTAGGGTTCGGCCATTTATTTATTTGTGTTTAAGGTCACATTTATGCACAATGGCTGATCGTGGCCACAACATGTAGATAAAGTCAAGTTTAGTCAATCGTTTTATACATATGTTGCCCATATTAGAGGATTTCCACCCCAAGCATTGATGACTGGGTCCTATTTTACCAGTAAAATAGAGGTTGTTTATCACAATAAACATGAACGGCTTGCTGAGTGAAAAGCGACACACTCTTTTGTGTGGGTGATAACAGCACCTGGTACTAATTTTTTTGAAAGCTCTGCTTGAGGGCTTTCCAAGCAAATATTTAATGGCACGGGCTGATACAAGAATTTCATCACATTCCTAAAAACTGTAAAGAATGTGTCACAAACAGTGCGATCGAGTGATGCAATAAAGTTGTAATATTGCCTTTCTAGTCCGCCTGTCCGAGTCGTGCAGTATTTATTGGTCACTCAGCATCTTTGGCAACATCCTGAGCGCAACACAATTATAGCCAATCGTTTATAACTCTATTGTAAATTTTTGAGGACTTCCATCCCAGGAGTTGGTGACTTGGTCCTATGTTGCCCATAAAGCAGAACTTGTTTACCGCAGCAAAAACAAGCAATGACCCATGTCCCAGGGGTTCCACCAGGAAAGTCTTTCTGTAAAACACACTTATTATAACGACATGGAGACCAATAAACAAACTGTAGCGTAAAGTCTCTGAATATAATTTGAAGGAAAGAACCACTGCATCTATTATCATTGTTGATTGTAGATTTCGTCTTGGATATGGGACTGACTTCAACTGACGATTGTCCTCTGCCCTCTGTTCCACAGCAAGGCTAAAATTAGAAACACTTGGCAGAGCAGGGTTCTAGCAGGCAAGAACTGATGAAATTCAAGGCCATTCAAGGCCGCTTCCTGGACTCGTTTCAAGGTCACACAAAGGCCAAATTCAAAGACTGTCAAAGCACTGCCTCCAAGAACACTCCATTTTCTCGCTGACGGTTGTCAAAGACGACGGTGTCATCCAAAGGCAATGGGGGGAGGGGGGGGGGGGAGTATCAAAGGGCACTCGACTCTAGGGTATGAGTTTAAATCGGGGAGTTTACAACGTATTATAAATTGTAATGCGACACTCAATAGTACTGACATTATATATGTTGTCACTTGAGAGCAACAAGGTGCATTGCAGATGGCAACTTGCACTCAAGGGACCATGTATAAAGCTTTAGACCCACACTGCCGATTGGACAGCTTCTTTTGGTGATTATCGACCGGTCTCCGTTGTGCCTGACCCCCCCCCCCCCCACCCTTCCTTTAATCCAAGGTCCCCCGGGAATCTTATACAGTGAAGTAAACGCAAATGAAAAAGAGAAGCCGTAAATTCCACATCTATTGTTCGCACTAAATCATGTGGCATAAATTCTCAGCTAGTTAAAGTTGCGTTTGTCATATGTGAATTGAATTGAATTCCAAGGAGACTAAAAAAATTGGTTTTCACACATGATAAAGTTCCCCAAAATATCAATATTTCATTAAATTCACAAAGTTTTGCGGTAACATCGATCATGTTGGAGACTCACAGGGGTTTCATAAATCTGTGTTATATCCCATGTTTTTTTTTACGCCTGTTCATTTTTATTTTCTATATAAACAGTTTTAATCTTTTTTTTAACGGCCATAACCGACCAGGAGCAATGAAGAAAAATCTCCATGGAAATTTCCACGTACCTATTAATTTTATGGTATTTAAAGTCGCTTTCAGCATTGTTGTCTACATCACGTCCGCAAAATAGGTATGAAGACATGTTTTGCCAATCGTTTATACCTATGCTGCCCACTTTAGAGGACTTCCACCCCAGACGTTGGTTTCGCGGGTCCTATTTTACCAGTAAAGAACTTGTTTGCCGCAGTAAACAAGCACTGCTTCACCTCTAGGGGTTCCCACGAGGAGGAAGGGACGCGAGACCATAATTGCTCCATTTATGCGTTATGCTTATTTTGGCATGGTTTCACGCGGATCTAGTTTTACAGCGGTTTGAAGCCCCACCAGCTCGACTGGAAAGTTGCCCAATGAATATCAAGGGAGATAAACCTAAATTTCTTCCTGGGCGAAATTTCGGAGCGGAGGCTGGCGGAGGTGCAGGCTTTCCATTTGTAAAAAAGATAAATGTTGGTCACACATGGGCTGGACTATTGTGAATATATTCAGTGATATACTTTCAGAGGTGTTTTAGCATGACAGTTCTAAAACATGGTTCAATAATTATAAATTTTTCTTCATAATTCAGCCCCCCCCCACCCCCCCCCCCCCCCCACACACACTTTTTTGTATGCATATATTTTAACACAACCAATGACTGGTGAAACAAAGGGCGGATCCAGAGCCTCCCCCCATATTTTCGCCAGCTATGTTTCACTCGTACTGGTGTAAGGTTAGCGTCTTAGATGTTTGTCACAAATTGTCACTCGCACACAGCTGGTTAATACATTTTCACACAATCACGACGAAGGTTTAGACATATTTTTTTATGAATTAAAAAAAGAAAATTTTG